>CM029471.1:18607010-19105787 GCA_017140325.1 Eucalyptus leucophloia subsp. euroa | reverse complement strand
TTGGTTACTGAAACTCTCTCTCCCTGGTCAATCCGTGTTTGGTGGGTCTCTCTCATCTTCTGTCGTTGGCTTCACTTCAACTGCCAAAGCTTGAAGAGAGCATTAAAAAGGCTTGTGCTTGTTACTTTAAAAAGACACTGGAGAGGCGCACGAGTTTGCCCTTGGTTGACCTGATTTGGTCTTCTCTTTCTCTGCAACATGTTCACATTGATTGGTTCATTTATTCGTCGTGCTTGGCAGTGGTTGCTGGCGGACGAGAGGGATGTGGTCAACAGAGAAAGGTCTTGGTCATGAAGCCACCATCGTTGGGTAATGAAGGTTTTGGCATGTTTTGTCCAAAGGGTTGAACCGGCCTAAAATATTGTTTGTACACGGTTACACATTATGAATATTACCCACGTCCAAATTTAACTAGAATCAGATGTGGGTAACGTGGGTTCTCGTAACCTTTGAAAACCCTCTATTGGAAAAGACCAAATAATTTGTTCTTGCAAACTCATTGCAGTATCTTGCTTGGAATTTAAGCGGTTTTGAATGTTTTGCGCGGGTGCGAGAATTTGGGATCTGGGAACGAAGCATTTTTGGAAGAAAATGATTTTCTTTTGTAAATGGGGCATGAGAATAATTGATATAAATGTGCAAACAGGTCTCAAAAGTTAAGTACGTATTTGGTATCTTCATAAATAGAGTTATGTAAGCAATCATTGGATGGGAGATAATGTCCGTTTGTGGTAGTTTCCTAATTCAAGGAAACACACAACATTTAATAGATTACTAAGAGGAGGTAGAATAAGTTCTCGGAAAAATAGTCTGGGAATATTAATCCTTATATCCTATGCATGTCTTGGTAGACAAAGATCCTTAGACATCTAAGGATACAACAAATTTTCACGTCAGTGGATTATGTGGTCCATTCTTGCCATTACCAATACAAGCGTTATGCTGTTCCTGAAATTCCAACCGAAATTTTGATATGTTCAAGAATACTTACCACCTTGTGATCAAGGTGGCTTTATCATGTAAGTCAGTGATATGTTATTTAAAGTGGGACCTAACTTTTCTTGAAAGGTAGATACCTTGAAATTCCTAAAAGTAAGTCACGAAGTTCAATTGGGGGGCCATATTCGAGTTGACAAATTAGTGGTTACCTAATCCGAGGAGTTACATGTGGGGTGCTGGAAGTAAATATAGTAATCCTATGTATTGGATTAATCAGAATTGACTAATGGAGGAATTAGTGTGATTATGCAGTTCACGATTTGAAATCAGAAAAGTCAATCTTATGTGTTAGCTCTATGGACCTATTTTCCAATTGGATCAACTTGACCTCAGTTTCTAATGGCGTCATGTCACCTATCTAGCCTTTGTGAATTGATAAAATCACTTTTGGTGCTTGACTTGAGAATAAGAAGGTTCTGTCAGATTATATTTTCCATCACCTTCTTTTCTACAGCTTTCCCTTTCGGAAGTTTATGGTCTCGGACGGTAATTAGTGCGCAACTTGGCAGTAAAATTTACAGCAACGTTCATTGCAATAATGATTATTACGTTACAGGTCTATTATAAATTAACTGCATACTTGTAATAGTTTATTTCGTGGTTTTTAATCTAGAATTGGTAATTTTTCTGAAGTCCTAGTGATTTCACGTCGATAAAGAGGCAGCGATTAAGGGAAACATTTTCTTTTCTATTTTGTTTTTCAATATATTCTTCCAATCCTTATGGAAAGAAACTCTCTTCAACTATTCTTCTAATTTTTAATATTAACACATTATGAATGTTACCCACGCCCAATTTAACTAGAATTAGATGTGGGAAAGGTTCGGGCTCGTAACTTTCTAAAACCCTATATTGAAAAAGATCAAATAATCATTTCTTGCAAACTCATTATAGTATCTTATTTAGGATTTAAGTGGTTTTATATGTTTCGTGTGGGTGCGAGAATTAAGGATTTAGGAGCGAGCATCTTTCGAAGAAGATGATATTTTTGTAATTAGGGATGGGAGAGTAGTTGATATAAATATGCAAATAGGTTTCTAGAGGTATGTATGTATGTATTTGGTATTTTTCACAAGTAAAGGTGTGTAAGTAATCATTGGATGGAAGACAACGTATGCTTTTGGTAGTTTCCTTTTTTTCAATTAAACACGCAACATTATAATAGATAGCAAACAATGGGTTGTATAATTTCTTGGAAAAATGTTGTCTGCGAATGTTAATCCTTATGTCCTATGCATGTTTCGGTAGACAAAGATGCTTAAATGCATTGGGTTTGCATGAAAACCATATGATATAACAAGGGGAAAATGACCAAAAAGTCCTCAATATTTTGTAATTGTGTTAATTTAGTTATAAACTTATTTTTTCGCTAATTGAGTCTTAAACCTTTTACAATTATGCTAGTTCAGTCATTCCGAGCCAAAATTGGGCAGCCATTGCTAACATGGCCGTTGACGATGTTAAGGCAACAAATTTGTGATAATATTTTATTTTTTCGAATTATTTTATTAAATTTTTTTTACCATTTTTTCTCCTTTTTTCCTCTCCTCCTCCCCCTCCACCCTCCTTCTTCCTTTGGCTCCGGCCGATCCACTAGCCCTCGTCGGTCAACTGGACTAAGGCCGCTAGGTGAGCTTGCCTCGCCATTGTTGGGCAAGGGTAAGCCCCCACTAAATGCGTGAGGGCTTGCCTTACAGATCTAGCAACAGCAAGGCCCCCTCATTGGATTTGGCAAGGGCTCGCCCGGTCGTCACTAGGCGAGGGTAGCTCCCCTAGCCATCGGCGGGGCAAGCCCTCGTTGGATTTAGCAAGGGCTTAACTTGCCGGTCGGAGGACGGCGGCTAGCCCTCGCCGTCGTCGGACTAAGGAGACTAGATGAGCTCGCCTCGCCCGGCAATGGCAAAGCTCACCCCGGCCAACGGCGGCGAGCCCTCGCCCCACCTAGTGAGTGCTCGCCTTGTCGTAGGCTTGGGCAAGGGGCAGGACTCCCTCACTATCGCTCGGGTTGGCAAGGCGAGCCTTTGCCGGGTCGGTGAGGGCTTGCCTCACCAATGGCTGGGGGAGCTACCCATCGGCTAGCAACGACGAGGTGAACCCTTGCTAGATCTAGCGAGGGCTCTCCGCTTGTGGCCTAGTGAGCTTGCCCTAAACTAGTGATGATGAAGTGAGCTCACCTAGGCTTCCCGTCCGGTGGCGGTGAGGGGCGGCCGGTCGCCGAAGCCAAAGAAAGAAAGGAGGGAGGAAGGGGAGGATAAAAAAAAAAAAAAAAAAGAAAAGGTAAAAAAATAATAAAATAATAAAAATAATTCAAAATAATAAAAAATTATTAAAAAATTTGTTGCCAGCAACGGCCAACGTTAACAATTTTGGTTGAATGATTTAATTAGCACAATTATAAAAAGTTTATGATTCAATTGGTCAAAAAAAAATTTAGGACTAAATTGGCACAACTACAAAAAAGATTTAGGACTTTAGATAATTCTCCGATATAACAAAAAGTTTTGGATATTCCATGAATAAGTATCTCATCAGTAGATTATATGGTCCATTCTTGCCATAACCAAGCGTCATGCTGTTCATGAAACTCCAATAAAATATTGAATATGTTCAAGAATACTTACCACCCTGTGATCAAGGTGGCTTTATCCCACATAAGTTGATGATATTTTATTTCGTGCCGGACCTAACTTGTTCTTTGAAAGGTAGATATCTTGAAATTCCTAAAGGTAAGCCATGGAATTCAATCGGGGCCAAATTTGGGTTGACAAATTAGCAGTTACCTAATTGGGAGGAGCTATATGTGGGATGTAATAGTAAATATAGTAATCCTATTATATTAGATTAGTCCCAATTGACTAATTGAGGCATTTTTTTTTTCAAGGAAGTATGATTATGCCATTCACCATTTGAGATCAGAAAAGTCAGACTTGAAAATATGCCTATCTTATGTAGGCTCTATAGACCTACTTTCCAATCGATCCAATTTGACTTCAGTTTCTAATTGTTTAATGTCACCTATCTACGTTTGATTATTAATTATAATTAAAAGCTACGTTAGTTTTTACTGAACTTATTTGGATCTGTATAACAATAACACCAAATACGTGATTAATAAATATAATGGTGAACGTGTAAAACATTGATAAAAATAATGATGTTATCTTTTATAATATATTGCAATTTAATATATTTGAATGTATCCGTAATAATGATTATATATTACTAATTATATTAATTAATCTTCAAATTGCAGTAAAATTTTAATTTTCAGATTCCATCGTACTATTAGTTATAATAACTAATGCATGTTTTAACATAATCCCATATATAATTAAATTTTTATGATGATTATAAATTAATTATCAAAAATAAAAAAGTTACATATCAAAATGCAATACCTTGAATATATAGGATATTAAACCCATGATTGGCTGTTCAAATGATAATTATTATTTATAACGTTATTTTTATATATTCATATGTTATGTGCTTAAATGTTAATTCTATTCATAATTTATTGAAATATAAAAAAGATTAATTATCCAGGGGCTAAGGCATGGAGGCGCAGCTACGTGAAGGCCATGAAATGCCTTGCAAGCCCCATGAATTGGCGAAGTCTAGGACTTTAGCCTGTACACGTGCCCTGATTTAGATGATTTGCACACAGTTGATGAAATTTGAATGGACGACTTCACTTCCTGATTTGCAAATTAGGCAACGCCCCAACTAATTACACCAACTCTTTAGAGTCAAATATAAATAAATATTTGACAAAAATAATTTTTTCATCTAATAATACATGGGAGCCTTTAGACATACCAACCATATCAATCCTGATTTTAGGGGTAATCTGAGAATTCTAATGCTATTCCTGCTTATTACATATGTCAGTCATGAAACTAAGCAACGTAAATAAACCAAAGAGTACAATAGGTATTACAACTCTATTACATTACCGCATAATTCACGTGCTTATTTCATTACTACAACCAGACGGGCTGCTAGTGAATTATAATTCAAATAGGTTCAATATCTGGTTGATAAAAAAAGAAGGATTTCCGGTAGCATGAACTTTTAGGTTTGACCTCACTCGACCTATCGCAACCTCTTGAGGCAATCTACAAAGAAGTGATTCTTTTGCTAGTCTTGCCAATCACTGCAAGCCAATACATTTATTCCTTCAGTTTTTGTCAAAACCTCATAAATCAGGTCAAACGATAAAAAGCGAGTATCGTTATTTATTTCTTTGAATTGCAAGGGGACAAGCATAGAGACTAGACGGGAAGATCACGGAACACTTTACAAGTCTTAAAATCGATTAAATTTGGGCATTTAATATATGCAGGTGGCTCTAATTAGAGATTTTGTTTCACATAGTAGGATTTGAATAATGAAATTTCTGATGCACCAACCATGCAAAAGAAGGATGGAAACAAGCAGGAATTTCGTTAATCAACTGCGACGATAGGCTTACATGCTGGCCTGCTATCCCAGCATTTGGGCCGGCTCATTATACTCTTAAATTGTCGAAGGTGAATTGTAATTTGCCGAGAAGCCCAATTGAGCCTAGCAAATAGTCAAGATTGCTTCTTAGTTCTTGCCAGCAACCCTATCTTGTAGTCGCGGATCGTGCTCGTGTTGGATCAAGTTAGAGCATCATGTTAACAATATAATCCCGACATGGCCATTCAACTTCATTATGTGTAGATCATTCAATTAAGGGAAAAAGCCACTAAGAACCCCAAACTTTGCCTTGAGTAATGATTCCCCGAATTTTATTTTTTTGACGAAAAATCCCGAAATTTCTTAACCGTGACACATTCTGCCCATTAAGGGTATTTTCATCTTATTTTTTCTGTTTTTCTTTTTCTTTTTTTTCTTTTTAATTTTTTTCTTCCTCTTTCTTCCCTCCACCGGCCATGGTGGAGCCGACGGAGGAAGCCGCCGTCCGGCGAGGGCTGCCCTCGCCGGCGTCGGGGCGAGGGTCGCCCTCGCTGGGCTGGCTAGGGCGCCCTCGCCGGTGTCGGGTGAGGGAGGCCCTCGCTGGCCGGACGAGGGCCTCCTCGCCGACACCGCAAGGGGTGCCCTCGCCTGCGTCGGGCGAGGATGCCTTTGCCGATCGGTGAGGGGAGGCCCTCGCCACGTCGACAAGGGCCGCCCTCGCCCGTCGGGCGAGGGTGCCCTCGCTGGCCGGGTGAGGGTGCCCTCGCCCGGATCGGCGAGGGGTGCTCTCGCCGGTGTCGGCCCTCATTCGGCGTCGACGAGGGCTGCCCTCGCCGTCGGGCGAGGATGCCCTCGCCGGATCGGCGAGGGAGGCCCTCGCCCGATGCGGCGAGGCCGCCCTCACTTGCGTCGGGCGAGGGTGCCCTCGCGGCGTCGGGGCGAGGTTCGCGAATCCGGGCGAGGAGGCCCTCGCCCGATGCCGACGAGGGCGGACGTCGACGGGGCCGCCTCGCTGCGTCAGGCGAGGGGTGCCCTCGCCGGCGTCCCCCTTGCCTGACGTAGGTGAGGGCGGCCCTCGCCGGACGCTAGCTTCCCTCTCCGCCATGGCCGGCGGAGGGAAGGAAGAAGAAGAAAAAAAAAAAAAAGTTTTTAAAAGTTAAAAAGACCATAACGCCCTTATGATTTAAGGTAAATGTGTCACACAAATGAAAGTTTAGGATTTTTTGTGTCACAAATAAAAGTTTGGGGTAAATGTGTCTGGTTAACAAACTTCGGGGTTTTTCACGTCACAAAATAAAGTTCGGGGTAAATTTGTCACTCGAGGTTAAGTTTGGGATTTTTGGTGGCTTTTTCCCTTCAATTAATCATGCATGCAAGAACTTTGCTCCTAGCATAATTTACCCAATTTGTAAATTGGGAATATAGACGAGAAATGAATAGCTCGATCCATAAGTGAAGTGGACCACTGTAATTCCAAGCACGACCCACCATAGAAGTATCTATCAAGTACATATATATAACGGGAAGAGGACGTCCTACTTTTCAGGATTGATCCACCTGACTTTTTCTTTTATCCTAAATTCATTTGGGAGGTTTGGCAACCTCAAGAAATTTAAAAAATTCAACTTGTTAATCAGTACTATAGACGTGATAAGGATATGCAAGGCCCAATACATAGGTGAAGTGGACCATTGTAACACCTAGCTTTTGCTGTTAATAGACAAACATTAGTTGAAATACATTAAAATTTAGAAACAATACATTTGAAACTCATTGACAAACCCTACCTCCATCGAATTCTTATGCACGCCAAGTCAAAAAAAAAAAACTCTTATGCACGCTAAAGATTATATTCGAGAGCAAAATATGCGTAAACTTTCTAGAAAAGTGTCAACTCTTACTTTCTCCTTTTTTTTTAAAATTTTTTTTATTTTAGCAACTTGTGGCAACGTGTGAGACTTTTTATGAATTATTCAGCTGAATTCTATCATTAGTTAAGTTACTGGCATGGGCCAATTTCCAATACAATCAAGTAAAACCCTAGTAGAATTACGTTGATCCACGCCGGTCCACCGGACTAAGGCTACCGGGCAAGCTTGCCTTGCCGTTGTTGGGCAAGGGTGAGCCCCACGAATACGGTGAGGGCTTGCCTTGCTAGACCTAGCAACGGCGAGGCCCCCCTCATTGGATCTGGTGAGGGCTCACCTCATTGTCGGCCGGGCAAGGGGTAGCTCCCTAGCCATTGGCGGGGCAAGCCCTCGTTGGATTTAGCAAGGGCTTGCCTTGCCGGTCCCGAGCAACGACCAACTAGCCCTCGTTGGTCGTCGGATCGAGGGGGACTGGATGAGCTTGCCTCGCCCGGCAATGGCAAGCTCGCCCAACCACTAGTAGGGCGAGCCCTCGCCAAAGCTACGAGCGAGAGGCGATGACTCCCTCACTATCGCTCGGGCTAGCGAGGCGAGCCTTTGCTAGATTCAGCGAGGGATTGCCTCACTAGTGGCTGGGGGAGCTACCCATTGCCAGCGAGGGCTCTCCTCACTTGGGGCCGGGTGAGCTTGCCCTCAACTAGCGACGGCAAGGCGAGCTCACCTAGCTACCTCCAGTCCGCGACCGGTGAGGGCTGGCTGGTCGTCGGAGCCAAAGAAGAAAGGAGGGAGGAAGGGGAGGATAAAAAAGCAAAAAAAAAAAAAAAGGTAAAAAAATTAATAATTAATAAAATAATTCAAAAGAATAAAAAAATTTATTAAAAAAATTGTTGCTGGCAATGATCGACCTTGACAATTTTGGTTGGAATGACTGAACTAGCACAATTATAAAAATTTTATGACTTAATTGGTCAAAAAATAAATTTAAAACTAAATTGGCATAATTGTAAAATATTTAGGACTTTTTAGATAATTCTCCTAATATAACAAAGTTTTGGATATTCCATGAATGAGTATCTCATCAGTAGATTATATGGTCCATTCTTGCCATAACCAAGTGTCGTGCTGTTCATGAAACTCCAATCAAATATTGGATATGTTCAAGAATACTTATCACCCTATGATCAAGGTGGCTTTATCACATAAGTTGACGATATTTTATTTCGCGCGGACCTAACTGTTCTTTGAAAGGTAGATATCTTGAAATTCCTAAAGATAAGCCATGGAATTCAATTGGGGCCAAATTGAGTTGACAAATTAGCAGTTACCTAATTGGAGGAGCTATATGTGGGATGCAATGGTAAATATAGTAATCCTATTGTATTAGATTAGTCCCAATTGACTAATTGAGGCATTTTTTTTTTCAAGGAAGTATGATTATGCCATTCACCATTTGAGATCAGAAAAAGTCAGACTTGAAAATATGCCTATCTTATGTAGGAGGCTCTATAGACCTACTTTCCAATTGATCTAATTTGACTTCAGTTTCTAATTGTTTAATGTCACCTATCTACGTTTGATTATTAATTATAATAAAAAGCTACGTTGGTTATTACTGAACTTATTTGGATCTGTATAACAACAACACCAAATACATGATTAATAGATATAATGGTGAACACGTAAAACATTGATAAAAATAATGATGTTATCTTTTATAATATATCGCAATTTAATATATTTGAATGTATCCGTAATAATGATTATATATTACTAATTACATTGATTAATCTTCAAATTGTATTAAAATTTTACTTTTCAGATTCCATCGTACTATTAGTTATAATAACTAATGTGTGTTTTAACATAATCCCATATATAATTAAATTTTTATGATAATTATAAATTAATTATCAAAAAAATAAAAAAGTTATATATCAAAATGCAATACCTTGAATATATAGGATATTAAAACCATGATTGGCTGTTCAAATGATAATTATTATTTATAATGTTATTTTTATATAGTCATATGTTATGTGCTTAAATGTTAATTCTGTTCATAATTTATTGAAATGTAAAAAGATTAATTATCCAGGGGCTAAGGCATGGAGGCACGCTACGTGAAGACCCATGAAATGCCTTGCAAGCCCCATGAATTGGTGAAGTCTAGGACTTTAGCCTGTACATGTGCCCTGATTTAGATAGTTTGCACACGGTTGATGAAATTTGAATGGACGACTTCACTTCCTGATTTGCAAATTAGGCAATGCCCCAACTAATTACACCAACTCTTCAAAGTCAAATATAAATAAATATTTGACAAAAATAAATTTTGCATCTAATAATACACGGGAGCCATTACACATACCGACCATATCAATCCTGATTTTAGGGATAATCAGAGAATTCTAGTGCTTCTCCCGCTTATTACATATGTCAGTCATGAAACTAAGCAACATAAATAAACCAAAGAGTACAATAGGTATTACAACTCTATTACATTACCGCATAATTCACGTGCTTATTTCATTACCACAACCAGACGGGCTGCTAGCGAATTATAATTCAAATAGGTTCAACATCTGGTTGATAAAAAAAAAAAGGATTTCCCGTAGCATGAACTTTTAGGTTTGACGTCACTCGACCGATCGCAACCTCTTTAGGCAATCTACAAAGAAGTGATTCTTTGCTAGTCTTGCCAATCATGGCACTGCAAGCCAATATATTTATTCCTTCAGTTTTTGTCAAAACCTCATAAATCAGGTCAAATGATAAAAAGCGAGTATCGTTATTTATTTCTTTGAATTGCAAGGGGACAAGCATAGAGACTAGACGGGAAGATCACGGAACACTTTACAAGTCTTAAATTCGATTAAATTTGGGCATTTAATATGTGCAAGTGGCTCTAAATTAGAGATTTTGTTTCACATATAGGCTTACATACAGGCCTGCTATCCCAGCATTTGGGCCGGCTCATTATACTCTTAAATTGTCGAAGGTGAATTGCAATTTGCCGAGAAGCCCAATTGAGCCTAGCAAATAGTCAAGATTGCTTCTTAGTTCTTGCCAGCAACCCTATCTTGTAGTCGCGGATCGTGCTCGTGTTGGGTCAAGTTAGAAACTTAGAGCATCATGTTAGTAATATAATCCCGACATGGCCATTCAACTTCATTATGTGTAGATCATTCAATTAATCATGCATGCAAGAACTTTGCTCCTAGCATAATTTACCCGATTTGTTAATTGGAAATACAAACGAGATATGAATAGCTCAATCCACAAGTGAAGTGGACCACTGTAATTCCAAGCACAACCCATCATAGAAGTATCTATCAAGTACATATATATAATGGGAAGAGGACTTCCTACTTTTCAGAATTGATCCACTTGACTTTTTCTTTTATCCTTAAATTCATTCCGGAGGTTTGACAACCTCAAGAAATTTAAAAATTTCAACTTGTTAATTGGTACTATATACATGATAAAGATATGCAAGGCACAATACATAGGTGAAGTGGACCATCGTAACACTTTTGCTGTTAATAGACAAACATTAGTTGAAATGGATTAAAATATAGAAACAATACATTTGAAACTCATTGACAAACCCTACCTCCATCGAACTCTTATGCAGGCTAAAGATTATATTCAAGAGCAAAATATGCGTAACCTTTCTAGAAAAGTGTCAACTCTTACTTTCTCCTTTTTCTTTTACTTTAGAAACTTGTGGCAACGTGTGAGACTCTTTATGAATTATTCAGCTGAATTCTATCATTAGTTAAGTTACTGGCACGGGCCAATTTCCAATACAATCATGTAAAACCCCAGTAGAATTGCAGGCTGAAAATATCTAGCGTATCGTGTTCGATCATTTTCATATATCTCGTGTCCAAATAGGCAATCCTAGGAAAGCTCTCAAAATGGACAACCCTCAACTCGCCGGAAAAAACCAAACACATGAATGTTGCAATAGGACTTCAACATGTCGAGACGAAGTGGTGGATCCCGACATTGAACCTTTGACTGTGGAGCAACTGGTTTGCTAGCGGTCGGCCAACTTTGATTTTCCCTTTATTCTTTTTCTTCTTAAAGCAAAGAGAAAAGATAACAGGAAAGTGATGTGGGTTGAGATGAATCATGTGATGTTACCACGCACGCAGGAACACGAGCCTTTTTCATGATTGTATCCTCCCCAAAAAAGCCAACTCGAAGCATGATTATGCAGGCGGAAGATGATAAAGAAATGGGAATCGTAATTACGCATGAGTAGTTCATAGAATCTAAGGAACCGTTTAGGCTATAATGACTATAATGACTTTGATCGCTAGAGTCAATTGGTGACCCACCATTACTGGGTTACAGGCTTACAGCCTGCTATTTGGACCTAACAAGTCATGAATAAGCTGCTTGTATCTGAGTAGCTCGTGCATATGGTGCCCCTAAGTTAATACTTGGCTAGTAGGGGTCGTCCCCTCGACTTTTCTTGAATGGCTACACTTTTCGAGATTGAGTTGATCATTGTTACTCCTTGAGAGTGCACTTATAGTTCTTGATAAACCTGCCATTCGCCTTTCTTCAAGGAGATCAATTGTGTTGGATATCGGTCTAATCTATTGTAACGTTGTGCTTGGATTGACCAAATTATGTGGAAAGCTGTGCCTCGCTAGTCTATGTCATGCCGTACTATGTTGTGGCATGTAGTCCAAGCGCTAATTGATCGTGTCTATTTGTGATCATGCTTATGTCATCGCTTTGTTGTCTATATGCTCACTCCTATAGTATTCATATATTTTTTTCTTTTCTATTGTCGATCACTCGTTCACATTCACTCGGGCTTTGCCTTCTTTTCTTAGTGTCTCCATGGAAATCATAATTTTCCACTAGAATTGAACTCGAAGTCAGTCGGTCAATCTCGTGCCTGTCGGGCAAGGCCGTGCTATGGGTGGCTCACCCAACCGCGACCTCAAGAAGGACAAAAAGGAACACCGATGAAGCTTCATGGCACTTGGCTTGCATATGCCGAGAGACATCCAAGATTCTTCCTTGCTACGATGTTTCCTTGCATCTAAGTTGGTCCCGATAAGTTAAGACTTTTCTTTCGAATTGACACATGATGACCGGTTTGGGTTTCTAGAAGGCTCTCATAAACTTTTGTGCAACGCACAGACCCCTACTTTGGAGCGGTTTACGTCCGTCACCACTATGTTCGTTTTGTCTCTTCTGAATTTGGAGATGATGTGACGTCCTCTTTTTTTTCCAGGATGGTTGAGAGGCTTCATCAGGTCCAATTAATAGTCGGTTAGGAATTTGATCGAAGAACGGAAATATTCCTTAAAGTTTAGCGACCATACTCGTGTTTCATACTAAAAGGTCTAATCAAATTCTTGTAAGAATTTAATATATTATATATCATATAGAAGTCTAAGTACCTATTTTGATTGATCTTTACACTTTGCTTAATCTGAATCTTACAACCTACGCACTTTCACTATTTTAAAGTTCACATATGGTAAAAGTACTTTTGGCTTATTTTTTGGGGTAAAAAACAAGCCCTAATACACTAAAAACAAAATTTCAAGCTAATAATTAATGGGGAGTGTGTAAAATAACTAGGAATGGCTCAGAATCCGATTAGATGGGCTTAAAATCGGTGATTTCCATGAGGATCGGTTCAGTTCCCAGTTTCGGATGTGGAATTGCTAGCTTGCTTAATTACCTGGATTGGATCGGTAGACATACAATTCTTTTAAAATTTTTATGTTTTAACTTTTAGATCAAAACCTTAATTTCATCTATGTCTCTCACCTCAATCATCTCACAGCATTGTCTCCCTCTCTCACCCTCACTCTTGATGGCCTTCGGCCTCCTCGATCCCTCTATCACTCTCACTTCGGATCACCTCTAGCCTCGTCTTTCCTTTTGTCACTCTTACTCTCGATCACCTTTGGCCTTTGACCTCATCGCTTGCTCTCAAGTTTCATACCTTTTTTGAAGTGGGGTCATTTCAACTAGATCCATGGACAAACGGTTTTCAATTCTAGTTTTTTGAAACTAGCCATTGATAGTTCTTGGTTCTAAGGTGGAAGTTGCCCACTCTAGAAATGATTACCCCTACAACTAACTTTAATGATATATAATGCAACATTTCAGAACTTTTCTTAGGGAAATTGTTCACCTTCTAAAAAATTATTAGGATATTAAAAGAAGATGTGATTTGTTAGTTAAATACTCCAATAAAATGGAAAAAGTACCAAAAAAGTTATAAATCTATGGCATTTATACAAATTTAGTTTTAAACTTTTTTATTGAACATTCAGTCATAAACCTTTTCATATTGATATTAATTTAATTCATTCGGTCAATTTGAGCTGCCAATGCTGACGTGGACACCGGCCGGTCGGCGAACATTGACGTGAGAACCTTTAAATACTTTCATTTTTAGAATTTTGTTTTTTTCCTTTTCTTTTTTTGAAAAAAAAAGAAAAAAATTAATAAAAAAATTGAAAAATAAAAAAAAATTCAAAATTGCCATGTTAGCATTCGCTTGTCAACTGGCGTCCACATCAATGTTAGCTAACTAAAATTAATTGGATGGATTCAATTAGTATCAATATGAGAAGATTTATGATTAAATTAGCCCAATTGAAAGATTTAGGACTAAATTGGCACTAATGTCATAGGTTTTTTATGGTACCTTTCCCACAATAAAACTATTAAATGAAGAAGTACTTTTAATATTTCGATGCTCTAACAACTTCAAATGACATAACATAAGGGCCTGTTTATTTAAGTTTAAGTGAGAGTAGAAAGGTCTCGTCAAATTTTAAGATATTATCCAATTTGCATAAAAAAATTCTGTGTTAATCCAAATATCGTGAAAGTTTCAGACAGGTTAAAGAAATCCAAAGCGAATCTTTTGCAAAATCTATGTTCACATTTAAAAATAAAAAATTAAAGGTCAATCAAGCCAGCCCTAAATGGCCAAAATATCGATATTCGGCTAAGGCGGACAGAAGGTTGGCAGGTCAATTCTTTTAAATGCAGGAAGATATTTGTGGAACCTCAGCTGAAGTCTTGAATTACTACGAACTAAGAATATTCCATGGGAAGGATTTCGAATCGATGCCTTTTTTACCTTCACCCTCCTAAAGTTTTGTCATGACGAGTCATGCCACTTTAATAACATTAAAAAAATAAATTAGTTGGCACAATGACCTGAAAGCAATTGATGCTTTGCAAGGTCGTCGTACGACTCGTTCAAACCTGCGCACAAACAGTATAGAAATAAACAAAAACAAAAAAATAATTGACAAAAACAATAATCAAACAAGAAAATCCGTTTACTAGGAGAAGGAAAAGCAAAACCGAATGCGAATTTGGACGGTTCCCGGCAGTCTTGTTAATTTATTGATTTTTTTAGAATCGATTTGTACTTGTCATGTGAGCCTGGTGATCTGTACCCGGCAAGCCATTCAGAAGATGTTTGGAATTTAAAATCCTATTAATTTATTCAGTTTCTATATATATATATATATATATATATATATATATATATATTATATCTAATTTCGTATATATATTTTATATCTAATTTCGCTGCGTCCGCACGACTCGCCCACTATTTTATGGAAAGTCAGGGATCTCGACGCCTCAACAGCTGTGTGGTTTGTTGTATCTAGACGACGCCGCCGTCCAAAAGCGGAGGACTTGATCTGAAAAATTAATGAATTATTTCCTGTTCTAAAATATATAAAAAAAATTTGGACGGCCGGCTCGCCCGCTGACATACAACTAAATTCACTTCCCGTAGCCTGGTTTTAATTTCATTTGATCTTCTCCTATGAAGTTAATTGTCAAGTATATATAGATTGGCAACATATGAGGAGTGAATACCCATGTCATATAGAGGATTACGAAATTTCAATATTAGCTCAATTTTGAAATATGCACAAATTTAATGGTGAGATAGGTCCTTAATCCTATAATTACATCGTGTTAAATGAGTTTCTAGATCGATTTGGGATGAGTGTAATTCTAAAAAAAAAAAAAAATTATGAATTTAGCAACTGATGGCAACTTGTTATGCAACCTAACTTGATGTCACTAAAGCATTATTAAATCATTATGTAACTCGACTGGATATATTTTGCATGTTTTTAAGTGTATTTTGAATCTGGGTTACTTAATTGGTTGGTTTGGGACTTCCCATATGAAAAATTCATCTCGGATTTTTGAATTCAAAGTCGCATTGATAGGGATTGAATTTTAAGTCTACCATCCCAATGTGATACATCACGACCATGAGAAATATTTAGGTGACGATAGAATGATGCAATAGTGAGGTATGGAATAAAATTTGTTATATTTGGACAGTGACGCGAGGAATACGAATTTTCCTTATTGTAGCCGTTTGGCAGATGTTATTGCCTTAAAAAAAAAAAATCCCCTGTACGGTAGGACCACAATCAAAATAGAAAATTCACTTAAATATGCAAAATTGCAGTAAAATAAGGTCATTATAGGTTCATGCATAGGGCACGAGAAAATTAATGAGTCGCCCTCTGATTTGAAACTTGTTGTCGAATATTCATTTAATGCCTTTCTTTTCTTACCCATATATTCCATAGATATATTTGATCTATTCTATAAAGCAAAGATGACCTCCTACCCACGAGGATCGCAATTCTTCTCTTCTTTTCCAAAATATCCTTTAGTAGTTTTTTTTTTTTTTATAAAGAGTATTCTATTGATGGAGAATTCGAATTCTTAATTTGTCAGGAAGTGTAGGAAAGAAACTATTTTCCAAATATTGAAATCTCATGATCCCACCCCTCGATCATAGGGGCTTAGTTTTGGTGCTAGTTTTTTTTTACCTTGATTGAAAGAAAATTATATTTATTATTCAAAAGAATACAAAAATACATAGTATTTGTGACAAAGCAAAGAGAAACAAAGCATGGATATTGAAAAACAAAACCAAATCCATGAAATAAGGAGAATCAACAAGCACTAGCAAAGTTAAGCACAAATTCGTTTTACAAGAATAAATCCATCAAACAAAATCAACAACTCATCACTGGATCTTATGTTTTTGTTAGTGATAGGCACATGTCGAAAATTCCTTCTCTAGTAAGTATGACGTTGTTAGTTTGCGGTGTGCATTTAGGTTCGGCTTCCTCAATACCATTATTGTATAAAGACAACCATAGCGGGTTAAACAAATACATATATAAGATGTGGAAGAGTAAGTCTTCATAATTTAATGACACGTCAAAACTCCTACAATCATCATTGAAGCTGGAGGTAGAAAATCTGTACATGAACAAAGTAGAGAGGCATCGGATCCCCAAAGATATATTTATCAAACTCTCATATTTAGATAGGGAGATGATAGCACCCAAATCTAGAGCTAGGTAGAGAAAGTTTGAACTCTCAAATCGAAGATTAGACTGGGAGAAAAGGACTCCCAAATCTAAATCGGAGAGAAGAAAAATTAAGAAAAGAACAATAAAACACAAACAAAATCAACAAAAGAAATGGAGGAGGGTGAGACTAATTCAAATCCTACCCCATGGCTAAAGGTTGCAGAAGATGATGGGGAGAGAGAGAGAGAGAGAGAGAGAGAGAGAGAGAGAGAGAGAGAGAGAGAGAGAGAGAGAGAGAGAGAGAGAGAGAGAGAGAGAGAGAGAGAGAGAGAGAGAGAGAGAGAGAGAGAGGACTTTTCAGCTCCTTGATAGAGCATTTTTGGTGTTAGTTCTATTTGCCCTTTTCGTCCAAAAAAGACGGATTCGAAGGTTTTCTTCTCATGGTAGAGAACTTCTCTTGTTGTCCTTCTTTCAATCAGTTATGACTCCTAATGGTGTGTATGACAAAATTTCTATTCCTCTACTTCTTTATTTTTTATTCTCTGGAATAGATTTGGAATAAAAATCCATTTGGTAATACAATTTCATTTTTCTATTTTTGGAACAGATTTCTATTCTAGAAATAGATTTTGAGTAAAAATCAGAAATTGAAATTTTTAGCTTTTTTTATTTATGGAACAAAAATAAGAAATGAAAACTCTTTTTATTATTTATTCTTATCACCTCCTGCTACCTACCTATCACCCCTAGGACGCTAGTTGCTGGTCACCAACCACTGGACATCGGCCGCTAGACACCCGTTGCTTGTCGCCAGCCGCTCGTTGTCAAATGCTGCACACCAGATGTGGGCCACACGCTAGACTCCAGTCACTCGCTGAACGCCGATTGACAGACACCACACAATGGTCACTGCCATCTTAGAAATAGAAATTTTATTTTATTATCAAATGAATTTCTGTTCCTAAAACAGGAATTTTGAATCATTATCAAATATATTTTTTTTACGAAAACTCGGTCGGGGGAATACAAATTAATAAATCAATTTATGACCAGAAAATGACTTATGTTCTAAAAATTTTGTCATGTGTGCCCTAACTTTCTTCTCATCCCATTAATCATATAAATCGGAAATGGAATCGAAAACAAGTTAGAGGCATCTTATAATTATTTCTCTCTTTGAATGTATGTGTGCAATTTATTTATTTATTTATTGTGAATTGATGCTTTAGAAATTTTGTAATAAAAAAATCTAGCAAAAAGGATATAAATGTCAATTTTTGATATATATTGTGCCAAGCATAATTAACACGAACATTATTAAGAAAATATTGTCTTATCATAGTTACAATTTCATTCGAAAGATTGTGGATAATATAAATATGATATTATTCGATGAGATTACTAAACATGGCTAATATGCCTTTCTTTTGGTAAGGTCAAAGAGAAGTTTAGAGATATACGACAGAGATTGAAATGTGACTGAAGAACGATGCAGGCGTGACATCAACAGGGTTTGGATATAAGTAAGGTGATAAAAATAAAAAAAAAAAAATGTGAGAGTGTGATTGTGTACATCCGAAACATCCACAAATACGGTAAAATTCAATGCAAGCAGGAAGAGAAATACAAAATGAACTTTATCAAGAAACCATGACATCATAATGCATACTTTGTTAGGAATTATTACGTAAAAATGACGTTGGGATGACATCGGCACGTGCTTATGTGTCGTTGGGAGGACGAGATTGACCGTGTCAAAATAATAAAAGTCAAACGACATTGTCTGGAAATACACGTAGTTTTTTTTTGGTCGAAGGAAATACACGTAGTTCAAAGCAAGGATTATTTCTTTAAAAGATATGGCACGGAAAAAGTGCGATTATTAGAAAAATGTCGACGTGATGAATGACATGTAGGAATATTAACATTACAAATACAAATATAACGACTCTAAGGCGCGGAGTCTCGAAACGGAAATTCTCGGATAATTGACAAAATCATATAAAAAAAAGTCACGGTCCAAAAGTGCCGGTACATTCTTTCATTTATAAACATTATAAATGGGTAAGTGGACAAAAATTAATCCTTTCATCCAGGAAAGAATTATCTTTTTTTTTTGTTGAAAAAGAAACATGAAAATCCATAAATTAATGATTCCATTTTTATTTGCCATTTATTTAAAATTTAAAATTTGAATCTTTTCAATCTTATAGACATTTTTTTTTTTTTCTGGAAAAAAGAGTTTTCTCTTTTTATATGTATGCATATTCTTCATATTGTATCAATGATCTCTTTTTATAAGTTAATATTTTAAAATTTTTCCAATAAGGCAATTTTGCAAATTGTTTTTAATTGTCAAGTTTTTATAAACAAGCAACGCGTGGGTACTTTAACTAATATGTACACTGCCAATCATAATTAACAAGAAAATTATCAACAAAATATAGTCTCATTATAGTTACAACTCATGAGGAAAGATTTTGGATAAAAATAGGATGATGTCAGTTGAAGGACCTTTAAATGAGATTACTAACCATGGCTAATTTGCCTTCTCTTTGGTAGGTCAAAGAAAAGTTTATTAGATATATTGCAGAGATTGAGATGGGACCAAATGACATCCGAAACGTCTACAAATGTGGTAAAATAATGAAATTCAACGCAAGCAAGAAGAAAAATACAAAATGAACTTATCAAGAAATAATGATATCATAATGCACAGATTATTGGGAATTACTACGTAAACATGACGCTGGGATGACATCGACAATGTCTACATACTTATGTATTGTTGGGGGGGAAGAGGTTGAACAGGTCAATGATTATAAAAATCGAACGACGTTGTCAAGAAATACATGTACTTCAAACAAATGATTATTTCCTTAAAAACGTGGCTGGAAAAATTGCTAGTACTAGACCAATGTCGATGTGATGAATGACATGTACGAATATTAACATTACAAATACTACCATAACCAATCTAAGGCAGGGGTTGAAAAAGAAAATTCTCGAATAATCAACGTAATTATATCGAAAAAAGTCATGATCGAAAAGTGCTATTGTTCTATAAATAAAATTCTTAAATGGGTAAGTAGAAGATAATTAAGCCTGATCACCCAGTAAAGAGTTACCTTTTTTGCTAAAAAATAAAAATCTGTTATTTAATAGTTCAATTTTTATCTGTCATTTATTTAAAATTTAAAATTTGAATCTTTTCAATCTTACGTACTTTTTAAATTTTTAAATCTTGAAAAAAAAGGCTAAAAAGTGACATTTTTCAAAAATTTCATTTATTGCGTCAATAATCTCGTTTTATTAATTAATACTTTTTTGTAATAAGATAATTTTGCAAGATGTTTTAAATGTCAATTTTTTTACATATACGTAGCATGTGGGTACTTATATATAGTGCCAACCATAATTTACATTAATGTTATTAAGAAAACATTATTTTACTATGGGGCTAATTCCCCTAAAATTCCCCAAACATTGACACTGATTTTTTTTTTTTAACAAAATCAAACTTTAGGTCTAGTCCTAAATCTACATTAAATTTTATTTTGTAGAAAAAAATCACCAACTTTTAATCTATTCTTAAATCTACTCCCGTGAACCAATCCTAACGAACAAGGCATTTCCACGATTATAATAAATCCATATCACCAATCCTAACAAACAAGGCATTTCCACGATTATAATAAATCCATATCAGCAAGGTGATATGGAAAATTATTTTCAAAATGAAAACGTTTTGAAATATTAAAATTAGGGACGACTTACAGTAATTTTTAAACAGAGGGCTAATGGAGACATATTTTGAGACTCTTGATTGGGATTGGACCTAAAGTTGGGTTTTTGTTTTCTTTTTCTTTTTTTTTTTAAATAGAAAAGTTTAAGGCAGATTTGGACTAAATCTAAAGTTTGGAGCTTTTTTTTTTCCCTAGTAAAAAAAAAAATTCCAGACAAAATTGGAACTAGACCTCAAATTGGGCTTTTATGGAATTAAGCCTTTTACTATAATAACAACTCAAAAGGCAATATTGTGGATTATAAAAGTATAATAGTGATTATTAACCATGGCTTAGCTCAAAGGAAAGTTTACAGATTTAAGATGGTGATTGTAAATGACTGAAGAACGACGCAGGCATGACGTCAACAGCGTTTCCACACAAATAAGGTAATAAAAAAAGCTTGAGAACGTGATTGCTGACATCCGAAACGTCTACAAATATGGTAAAATAACGAAACTCAATGCAAGCAAGAAAACGAATACAAAATGAACTTATCAAGAAACCACGATATCATAATGCATAGGTTATTAGGAATTATTATGTAAGAATGACGCTGGGATGACATCGGCAATGTCTACGTACCTATGTATCTTTGGGGGGGGGAGGTTGAACATGTCAATAATTATAAAAATGAAACGACATTGTCTAAAAATATGTGTACTTCAAAGCAAGGATTATTTCTTTAAAAGAATATCGATGTTCCAAGCACAAATATTATCATTACAAATACAGATATAACGAATGTAATACAAGAGGAATCGAAGTAAAATTTCCTCCGATGATCAACGGAATTTACATAGAAATATTTCATGCTCGATAAGCGTTGATACATTTTTTTTACAAGGATTAATAACAAGAAAATTCCAAACTTATTTACTTATGATAAATTTATTTTTACCACTAAAAATCCTAAATTGATACCCTTGGACAAATTTACATTTCGTTAGTTTTTGTTAGATTTTATCGTGAAATTGTTTGGTTAGATAACAAGTAGCGGTTAACGGATATATCGGTTTGAGATTTTATCTTCCATTTATCATATGTATATTGGTTTGTGGTTTTTTTGGTGGTATTAAACAAATTTCACGTAAATTAACGAAGGATAAATTTGTCACAAATGTACTGGTTTGATATTTTTGGTTAGTTTGGTTTTTTGTGGTTAGTTTGGTTTTTTGTGGTATTAAAACAATTTAACGTAAACTAATGAACGATAAATTTGTCACAAATATACTAGTTTGAGATTTTTCGTCAGTTTGTGATAAATTTATTAAAGATGTTCTAGTTTGAGATTTTTGGTTAGTATGAGATAAAATTTATCACAAGTGTATCGTATTGAGGTTTTTCGTGGTATTAACTTTTTTTTCATAAATAAAATTCATAAATGGATAAGTGGAAGATAGTCAAACGTGTACCAATACAAGATTCTCATTACTCGAAACGTGATGTCGGGATGACATCAACCCACGTTAACATAAATGGACCGAAAGGAGCACAGCTCACGCACGATTGCGATCCACGCCTTTAATGTCGCGACTGGATTCGAGCGACCCCCTTCTGCGCAGACGGCACTATAAATACGGGATCCCCTCCTCGTTCTTCCTCCCTCATCTGCCAACGCCGCTTTCGCAGTCCGTTCTACGAATCGAATCGACCGCCGTCTTCGCTCGTTGCACTCAGGAGAAGAGACGCCAACAGCAGCGCTGTCATCAATGGCCGCCAAAGTCTACATTGTGTGAGTACCGTGTCTCGCGAGTTGCCTCCTTAAACGCTGCTCCGTTGGCTTTCTTGGTGGGGGATTTGTTTTTTTGTTTGTGCTGCTCTGTTTTCGGATGCTCTGGTTTTGCTCTGTTCGACTGTGAATTTTGTTTGCGCGACTCTTTCGTTGGCTCGTTCCTGTTTCTTGGTGATCGGAATTCGTATGTAGTTTCGGTCCATTGTTCGTGGGTTAGAGTTCTTTCGACAGTTTTGTCTTGTGAGTCTCAAGAAAATTCTGGGTTTTACTCTGTTTCTGTTCTTTTGGAGGATGTCAAAAGCTTGGCATCAACTTGAAGATAAAGCTATTTTCTAGAACAAGATTCATTCTCTTTGATGGCTGCAAGTTCACGGAGCGATTTCGAGTCCTTGTGTGGTATCGATCTGTTAATTTGCAAGAAGCCAAACTGACGAGTGATAGTGAAGTCTGACCAAACTTTTGAATCATGATTGGAGGAAGAAAATGCAACACCCGGCTGCCCGTGCTTTTCTTTTCGCCCTTCGAGCCCACGTGGTCCCCTGCAATTCATCATTCTTTTGATTCGCTTGCACTCCAATATTTGTAACGTGACACTAATCTCAGCAATCGCTCTCCCTTTTTCTTTCCGTTTTGAACAGTATTTGCAACTTTTCTCTGTCTCTCCTAGGCTCACGGCATGCACAGAATGGTGTTTTTAGAAGGCTGGTTTAATGTATTATAATAACCAATCTTAGTCAGGCCAGAAACAGTTGACGTGGATCTTTGTTTTCCTTGGAGAAAATGTCACATAGCAAAGAATATGATGTTTTTAAACCTTGATTTGAATGTGACTAGTGACCAAGTTCCAGTTTCCACCGAGTTTCTTTAATTTCGTTTAATGATCTGCGGAATTTCTTCTTCCTGATGCAGTTACTATTCGATGTACGGTCACGTCGAGAAGCTCGCTGAAGAAATCAAGAAAGGAGCCGATTCAGTGGAAGGAGTAGAAGTAACATTATGGCAGGTATGAATTTCATTTTAAAGTTCACATCTTTTGCTGTAGTTATTGTAGTCTAACGTGTGCAAATCTGCAATAGAAGAATGCCTGGCAACTTCTAGGGTTCGACCCTGCGAGATTTTGATTGGAATATGAGCGGTGTCCTGAGTTTAACCATGTTCATAAGTTTTTCTGTGATCCTAAAGAAGCATTTTCAACTGCCGTTTCCGCCTGATTGAATGGTGTTGGCGAAAATGGCAGGTTCCCGAGACACTGCCTGAGGAGGTTCTGGGCAAGATGGGCGCCCCGCCGAAGAAGAGCGATGTGCCGATAATCACCGCGAACGAGCTCGCGGAGGCCGACGGCATCATCTTCGGCTTCCCGACCCGGTATGGGATGATGGCTGCGCAGTTCAAGGCCTTCATGGACTCGACCGGCGGCCTCTGGGGCTCACAGAAGCTGGCGGGCAAGCCCGCGGGGATCTTCTTGAGCACTGGGTCTCAAGGAGGTGGACAGGAGACCACTGCGTAAGTTGCCGATTCGCTGATCGAGTTCGCGAGCATCATTTGATTTCGAAGTGACTTCAAAATCCTTTCAATGTCTATCTTGCGCACTCACACGTAGCGTGATTTTTCCATTGTTCTTTCTTTGGTTCGAACAGATTGACCGCGATCACTCAGCTGACCCACCATGGTATGATCTTCGTCCCTGTCGGGTACACTTTCGGGGCCGGCATGTTCGAGATGGAGAAGGTGAAGGGCGGGAGCCCATACGGTGCCGGGACCTTTGCCGGCGACGGCTCGAGGCTGCCAACAGAGCTCGAGCTCGGGCTTGCATTCCACCAGGGCAAGTACTTCGCCGACATCGCCAAGAAGCTCAAGGGCACTGCTTGAATTTCTGCTCTGATGAAATGGAAACTCAAAGAATAATCTGATGATTCAGTGAATAATCTGTTCTCTTCAAATAGCCTTGGCTTTCAACTTTCATATTGTAACGAGTTTTTAAGATATTTCATTATTTTGGGTATTGAATGTTTTGGTCTGTGTAGTTTATTTTATATCCTATTTTTACCGTCTATCTTATTGGACCTTATTCTCTCTTTTTTCGTACATATGGTGGCAACTTTGTCAAGGGAAAAATTTCGCACACAATTTTCATTTAAGCTCTCATTTTCATAATATGGGGAAAATATTTGGAGTCCCTTTCTCAATTTCTTCTGACTAATAGAAAAAGAAAAATTAAAATGCTGATTGCATTCACATGTTACAAATCACGAGTTAGATAGTATTTGCCTATTAACTTTGATCGGTAAAAAATAAGAACACGACGATATTCCTAAACCTGTATTACGAGCATAAAAATCTCAATTTTTTATATGGTAGAAATAAAAATTAGGGTGATATAGATTATAGAGTTAACAATGACTTTTGGCATATGGCTTTTAATTGGACAGATTATTTTTTACCCTTTAGAAAATAATTTAACAAAAATCAAAGAACTTTTAAAAAATTGAATATTATTTTTTATTTCTTATTTTTTTATTTCCATTCCGTCCTCTAATTGCTTTTTTGTCGGTCCAGTAGCACCACAATACTCTAGGAGGGCCCAAACGAAGGCGGGGCAATCCTTTGCCAAAACAAGAGTATAACTAAAGCCTTCTCCTTCTAAAGTATGATTATAATAGCTGCTTTCATTAAGATGGTGCAATTTAGACCATGTTGCTTTCATTTCTGGTAATTTATTTATGCCCCCATCAATCAATCAACTGTCAATTCCTAGCCAAAACCATGCCAATTGGTGGGCAATAATGAATTGAGAGTGCATATATTAATATTTGTCAATGTCCTTTTCTCTAGGATTATTTTCTTTCACAAACTATTACTCGGCATCATTTGTGATGTCCTCAGTATGTCACGATTAACATATTTAGTAAAGTCTTTTCACTTTGTAAGTATGCAGAAGTGTGTATGATTAATATGTGGTCTAAAACTTTTATGAAGGACGCTAGTCCAAATTATTTATCAAAAATCCCGTAGCAAATGGAAACTAAGCAAAGGTTTGGAAATGGCTTATAAAAACAATTTCGGACTTGCATAGTTTTTGAAATATATTTTGAACATACAAAGTCTGAAAAAAATTTGAAATTAAAGTATATCGTAAAACAAGGCATAACACACAATTTTCATGAAGAAAGTCCCATCAAATTTGTACTACAAAGACCTACACAAAATTGGCTAAATTCGGCCTACAGTATGTTGACCCAAAACCGTCATAACCTTCGATACATCCACAATTCATGTCAATTAAGCTCAAATCAGTACATATTTCAACATCTAGCGTTCCAACAACATATCCATAGTTTCAATGAACTAGAAATTCAACAATCCTTGCAACACATTTATGCTGGAAACCGTTGACGAACATAATTAGACACGAAATCAATCGAGACGCTTAAAACTCAAGGAAATCAACCTTGACGTATGGAAATCAACCTATGTAGCATAAACAGCAAGTAATTTACTTGCCTCAAGTCCATAGGCATGTCTCGCAATAGTTAGCAAGGTTTTGAGAACCTGAGTTATGGTTGGTCCTTTGGCAGTTCGAGACAAACTGAGAAACACGAACAGGAAGAGCATGGTTGGTTGGCTGGTTGAATGAGGGCGCGTCGCCGGCAAAGGTGGCAGCGAGTCGTGGTGCGGCGCGGCCAAGGGACTGAGAGGAAAGGGTGGGATGTGAGCGTGTCTGGGTGTTGCTGAAGGACGAATGAAGAAACATGGGCTGGTTGGATTTAATTTTCGGTTCTTCTCTCTTCCCACCGTCTTTGGATGGTCTTGGTCAACATTTTCAACTCGTGGCAGCCCCAGGGAGAAGACAGCCAGAGCGGAACGTGGCTTGGCTGGGTAAATTGTCATTTACCTCTTTCACCGCTTCATGGGCGTGGTCCAATTTGATTGCCACATTACTTCAGCTCCAGACAGCCCAAGGAGAAGCCGGCTGGGTGAGGTTACGTGGGTTTGGGGCTGAAGACCTGGTGCAGCAATTTTGGTGCCTCATATTGCCATAGTTGGTGGCCAATTGAAGCGCCAACTGGAGAAGACTCGGCTAGGCCGCGTGGTGCAGCAAGGTGGCGGTGCGGCAATGACACGGCGATGAGGTGGTGTGGTGATGACAGGGACGAACTGAGGTGGCAAGTCCTTGTGGTGGTGCAAATGGTGCGATCTTATGATGGGCTCGATGACGTGATGTGAACCGTTAAGTATTCAAGACTCGCTATTCCATTGAACAAAAATTCAGATGTCATGTCGTGTGATTTTTTTATTGGGTTAATTATAAACATCATTGTTGATTCTTTATGTTTGTGCCCTTGAATTACAAAAATTGAAACATCAAGGAAGAATATTATGTGCGATGATAAATTAAGATTTGGCAATAGCTATAGATGCTGGCATTGAAATGATTAGATATATATCACGTGTATGAGGATTGGATCTTGATTAGCGATATATATGTCCTATGAGAAGTTTGCGTAAGCTTGTTTTTGACCAGATTAATTGGACTTATAAGTTGAATTGTCTAGTGAGATTAATCGCATAGACCCGAAAATAAAGAACAAAAAAGATAACCAACTCGTGTGATTATTTTCAGCTACCACATTAATCGATAATAGAATGAGCCTGTTCACTATCTTCAAACGCATTAACAATTTAAATTCAAACACGTCTCAAATGTATAGCACCTTTATTTAGTGTCAGTTCCTAATGTATAGCACCTTATACACAGCTTCTTAATATGACCATGCATATGTATATAAATTTCACAAATCATGAAACTAATGCCAACAGTTCCACCAGAAAAAGCACCTTATATTCCCGGTTCCATACCTACCTTCACATACAAACCGGAGGAATGCTTTCGGTTGACCGCCTTCGTAAACCTTGATCAGCAGCTACTAAAGGTATTTTTCCTAACCTAATCACCATTGTCTTCTCTGTAGATGGCCCATCGCTTGTCTCCATCTTTTATCTCTCTCCAATTCCTTTTGCTTTTCCTCTTTTTCCCCTCAAGACAGCCAAGCTGGAGGTCCCTCAGCTTTTTGTGTTTTCTTGTTCTCCTTTCTCGGCCGAACTGAAATCAATGTGTCTCCAAGTAATGACTGTTGAGGAAGTGATGGGCTACTGTAGTTAACTGTCTTAGTGTTAAAGCGCCCTTTATCTTCCTGGCTGAGTCATCATTCCCTAAGTGAAATTTCCTTCCAGAGTCGGCGTCCAAAAATGCGGCGTTGCGCTGGTAGCGACTGGATATGTGCTGGAAATCGGCATCAGACATAGGCCTCTGCTTCTTAGGTCTTGTTTAGAAAGCCCTTGCTGATCATCTTTTCGTTCTCCTAGAGCCTGCCAAAAAAACTTATATAATAGTTTGGATCTATGACGGACATGATTAGTTACAGTACAAATATCTCTCTCTCTCTCTCTCTCTCTCTCTGTTTTTTTTTTTTTTTTTTTGGTGAACTTTAAATCCTCTAAATTTTAAATTCTTTGATTGGTTGATTGTAACAACGGGGTT
This sequence comes from Eucalyptus leucophloia subsp. euroa, assembly GCA_017140325.1. Lineage (NCBI taxonomy): Eukaryota > Viridiplantae > Streptophyta > Magnoliopsida > Myrtales > Myrtaceae > Eucalyptus > Eucalyptus leucophloia. The sequence continues at coordinate 19,078,053 of CM029471.1, read as the reverse complement.
TAGAACAACGTATGCAACATAAGTATCCAGACCATATAGCCATGTGGCTAATTTATGAAATGATTGTAGAAGCCTGTTGAATGAAAAAGGATTCTATGCTACACTTATATCTTATGACATGTTCCGTATCGAATGACTACTTGGCAAAAACATGACATTACATTTTCTACTTATAGTACCATACTGTCATTAAGCTGTTATACGAAGCACATGAATACATTGTCAGATGGTAATATGTAATGCACATCGCATTAATATTTGGTGTTGTATAGATGTTACATGAAATAATTTTTAAGCTGAACATTGTACCTCAACTGGCGCTTCATTTCCCATGTATGGAGAACACAAAACCTGAAATTTGTGAACATAAAACACATTATCAGAATGATGCGAGAGCTGGACATGCTCCAGCATTTGCTGTTAGCTAGGGGAAACGAATATTTTCTTCATAACAACATGGATTTAACGAAATGAAGAACAAAACATACACTGACTTGATCTTGTAAAAATTTGATATACTCGACGGCTTCATGGAGAACAGATGCCGTGTCGGTCTGATAAAGAGAATAAAGTGATAGAAGCAAATCAATTTGAGGTGAATAAAGTGGCTGGAGCTGAGAATTATTCATCTCCATAAAGTAAAGTACTCCCCTTTTTGTACTCCTGTATCAAAAAGGGGAAGCGTATAATGCTGAAGCGAACCTTTCCAAAAGGCGAAACTAGTTGCTGGAGCGCGGTCACCCGGTCCCCTAGCTTCTCTTTTCGCACCTGTTAACCGATTCTTGTGTTTAAATTCAAGCTCCTGATATCTTAAAGAGACATAGATTTAAACCGGTTTGAGGTTGCATCGATTTTTATCCAAGTTGTTACTAAATCGGTCCACAATGTCCTTACCTTAAATGTGGGTAACGGTGATGGTGTCTCAAATCGTGGCCTTTTAGATGCAGGTTCAACGCCAATATTCTTCGCCATGGAACCCAAGTTTCCAACATCTTCACAGCTGGTCTACACGTTCCAACAGAAAAAGAAAAACAGCTGCATATTCAGTCTCAAAACCCTTGCTAATACCCCCTATGTAACTCAATTTTACCAATCACAAAGAGTTATCTCACCTTTGGGCAAGAGGGTTGTTTCTCTTCCAGTGCAGGATGGACAAATTGTGCATATGATGCATTGATGAAGCTAGATTCATTCAGGGACGAGTTATTGGAGTGCAAGCCACTAAATTGCTGCTGAAAAAAAAAAAGAATTACAAGTGAACAGCATTTCCATCGTCATGTTAATAGTTTTGCCTAGTTAATCTGCTGTTGATGGTGAGAAAATAACAATTACCTGGTTGTTGAAAGGCGATGGTTGAAGCTGGTGATGTTCTGGTTCTAAAGAACTTCTGATCGAATTTGAAGGGTAAGCGTAAGAAGTGAATGACCCATTGGTAGACATACCATGACAGGTGGGTGCACAATGACTCCCCCAGTAATCAGTCTGAATTTGATGCGAAGAATCATCAATCATCGCATCCTTTGCTTGATTTTTGTCATATTTGAATTTTGAACTCGCCATGTCTTCTTCTTGCATCTTGGAAGCAGTGGTACTGTGCTCGTCAATTACACTAGATTGCCTGCAGAAGCATCGAAGTATATAATACAAGCTCAGTTATAACATGCTTGATAATTATTCATAATTCCCTAAATTCAGCATCTATATATGGCCCCTTTTTCTCCCTTTATTGTTTTTCACACTTTAAATATCATCGGGAAAGGACTTCCTTGAACTCATAAAGTACTTTCCATGTAAACAAGTGTCTTCATAATCTTTTGTGGACAAACATCACGTAGCTATAACTTCTCAATTGTTGGTGTGAATCGATGTCCTACTAGTTGTCCTGGCAAGCAGGTGTTTACATGATCTACCTAGTAGTGATCCAATCTTATTTGAGTTTGGTTCCTCCATAAAAGAAACTTAATAATGAGTGATAAAACTAAAAGTATAAGGAAGTTCATACTCACGGTACAGCAAGGTTCCAATTAGATGATGCAGAAAAAAGATCAAACCCCATCATATGCAAGCTTGTGGAGTCCATCATACAATCTATTTGATGAGATCTTTGCACGAAATCATCTTGGAAAGCTATGGATCTACCAGCGTCATCATCATTCACTTCCTCACTAGACCTTCCAACCTTGATGATCTCCGCCATATCTGCTGAGCAGTCTCTGAAACTTCTGCCGTCAATACCATTTGGCTCTCGCGTTGAACATGGGGATGATGAGAGAAGCACGTAGTCTCTCGGCGGATTCCACCAGTTGTTGCTGTGAATCCCCATCTCGAAATCTTCCGACATCGCCAACGAATCAAAACAAAAAGGATTTGAGTTCAAGAATGTCTACCTGTTGTTGCTTTCTTTTTGGTCTATATCTCCTTGTAATGGTCTTGAAAAGACGACGGTCTTTTTCCGAGACAACTGTAGGTTGAATCTATACAACCAGGAGCTGAAACGCTGAACCCGGTTGACATTTCTAGGGACGGTAAGATGAATGAGAAAGAGCAGGCATTTTTTGCTGGAATTTTCTTTTTATATATTTTATATTATTGTACTTTTTTGATGGGTAAGTTATGCGTTTTCATTTCTTCAAAGCAGGGCAAATACCCTCAAAATAGAATTATTTATTAGACTGTTAAGCATATATGCTTATAAAAAGATAATTTTTTCACATAGTCGTTATCTTGGGGTCTATTTATAATTATCTTGGTCGTCTTTTTTGGACGATGGTCGTCGATAAAGAATATTGTTCTTTCTGAATAAAGGGGCAAGGGTATGACGACAGCAGTTGATATCTAACCCACCGTACGTCATACTATTTCATTTTTTTTTCCTTCAGATCCAGCGGCTGATAATTACCAAATTTTCAAGGGGAGAGTTATGGTTGGTTAAAAAGATCGACCAAGATTGGCATACAAAGTTCTAGGCGATGATACATAACTTGTCGTTTTAGCTTAAATCATGACAGCAAGCAAATGATGTAGGTCACTTGAGTCTTTCTATAATCCATCCTTACAAACTTTTTGTTCCCCGAGCATTAAAATCATATTACGTTAGTGACAAACAACAATATTCGTTGTTCTTGAGGTACTGTAAACACAAAATTGATTTGTAATATTAAATTGGGAGGGTCCATGTCCAGCGGAAAATATGTAGTGCACTACTTTTTCCCCCCGCATGCTAAGTTTTATTTGTATTTTCAAGTTCTCAATAGGTTGGCAATATATGGTAAAGTCAGCATAGTCATCAGAATGGATATACAAGGTGCTTTATTCCTTTACGTATGTATTCAAGATGCAAGCCTCCTAATTGTCCTTTAAACCCACCACAAATCGAACTATAGGATTAATTTATTATACTGAGCTGGAAAGAAAATGAGGAGGACCTCTTCAGCTTGAATGCTCAGTTGGTAGTAGTAGGTCCAAATCGAATCGTATTTTAAGTTCTTCGTAATTGGGTAAGGTTCCTATAACTTATAAGCTTGTCCTGGATTTTCTGTGTGTTTGCTTTCAAAACTCATGTTCGAATTTTCCAGTATAAAGTTATGTGGGACAAATAATCATTGAACAGCCAACCAGATTGTAGACATACGCGCATCAACATTACCTTTAATAATGTGAACCAACTTGTCCCTTTTTGTAAAGGACCACAGATTATCACCGAATCCCACTTTTTAATTTATTTTATTTCTCATGATTTGAAAGGACTTTTATTTGGTGCACGAGTCTTGAAAAAGAAAATAAATTTCACGAGCTATCTAACCGCTTGAAACCGTGTTTTTCTAGAGATTATCTTTTAAATTCGACATGGAGCTGAAGAGGCAGCTTGTTTGACCACGGTTGGTACTTTTTAATTCGTGAATAACATGCCTATGATCCTTACACGATTCGTCATCACCATGGACCGTCACCTAATAACATCAAGTGATCATTTCTAGAAAATCGATATGAGAGAAGAAGGATGACAACAGCTTGATCTGCTAAAAGGGTTATGGTGAAGAAATCATCAGACATCTAGAAATAGGATCGGTTAATACCTAAATTCCACACCAACTTGGTCAACGGCATTCTATTATTTGGGAAATTAGTTCCTTCATCTAATCCGCAAAAGGAGACCATCAGGAATATAATCATAAGATACTCACCAAGTAAACCTTATATCTTGTTGCTAATTTAAAAACATGAAAGTTGATCTATTCTAGAATTATGAACTCAAATTCGGTAAAATTAAGAAGATTAGGTTGTGACAAGCACGAGACATTTTATAAACTAACTTCTAACTTTTTAATAATGATTTTATCGATTAGTTAGGCATAAACTTAAAAGTTAATCTGAAAAATATATATGGATTTACATGAACTATTTCCAAAGAAAATTCGAGATCAAAGTCCCCTTTCAAATTTTCTTTTTCATGCTATAAAGATGGTCAGATTGGAAAATTCATTTTTACGCAAGACCCACGACTTTTTTGAGTTATTATAGAATTTCCTCTAGACTTATTTGGGAGGACGGGCTCAATTGAATACTATCCGTGATTTGAGAAGGTTAATGCGGCCAAAAGTAGGGTCAGGGCGGCGGAGGCTTGCGGCAACATCCAGGGGACATCCCTACTCTACGATCTCGACACCTTTTTCTAAATCATGATTTGGCATCTACTTTTATCCTCTTCAACTTTTTCCCTCCCATATCCCTTTTGGAGTGTCCTTTGGGTCAATCTCTCGAGTGTTTGGAGATGTCCTCGTCTTCCTTAGAAGGGAAAAAAAATCTTCGCGAGCATTCGACACTTTATGGATTGTGTAAAAGAGAGTGTTGTGGTGTCATTTAAAACGTACTAGAGCCGATAATCTAAGATTGTGTATGATCATCTTTGCTTTGACCCACTTGCTTTTTGTGCCTAACATTAACGTATGACATGAGACAGATACATATCATAGAATATATAGAAGCCCGTGATCAAGAAATTATTCTCAAGTTATAACCGGCGAGTCATTTGAGGGTGGAGAGAGAGAGAGAGGTCGTCCACAACAACGGGCTCCTCGGCGAGAGGCATCGGCATGCGGCGAGAGGGAAGTGAGAAAGGGATACTTGAAAGTTTGATGGAACTCTGTTAAGAAAAAAAAGGATATATTGCCCACCGATCAAAATTCAGTATGGCTTATAGAGAACTTTAACAGTTAAAAATCTCTAAATTTCATATTTATAATTCCTGCCCCGGGAACTCTATTGAGATAATACGATATTTTACCTTATTGCTATTTTCTGACACAATGACTAATGCTCGAAATAAAGGGATTTGTTTACAAGTGGCTATAAGATGCTTGCATATGTTTAACTTATTTATTTACTCTTATTGAGCTCGTCAACATTATTATTATTATTATTATTATTATTATTATTATTATTATTATTATTATTATTATTATTATTATTATTTATTTATTTATTTATTTATTTATTTATTTATTTTTGGTAAAGCTCATCAACATTATTATTTGTATCTCTGGACCCACAAAAAAAAAAACCGTTATATCTCAAAGAAGCTTGTAAATGGCTTTTAGGCCCCATCCATTCACGCCCCTGGATTTTCCACTCAACTTCTTGTGCTTGAATATTTTCGCTTGGGTTTTCAAACTAAAATGACCCTATGGGTCCTGTGCTTCATACAATAGCAGCTCCAAAACGCCTACAATCCCGGAAAGCATTTTTACAAAAAGGTTATTGAGACATGGAATTTGTTAATAAATGCTTCAATAGTACTTGCCAAATAACTAATTAAGATAACATTATAATTTTTTATTACATTAATTATCTGTAAAGTGTATGATCGGTGTCTTGAAAATTGAAGCCATCCTCGTAATATATGTTCATACAGTCGTCAGCAGACCCTTATTATACTGCAACAGAAAAAACCGCAAATAATCGGAACTTTAGAGTAAATTATTTTATGAAAATAGAATCCCCTATAATTACGCGAAATCAATTAAAACTATCTCAAGCCACGTCATTCCAAACATATTTTGTTTTTCTCCTGCATTTGTCAAAACAAAAGATAATCGATTTGAATAATAATCGGACTGTTGGAAGGAACAAGAATTTAGATCACGTGAAACCAGAATTTATAAATATTAAAGTTTGGTCTGATTTTCATGCTCGTTTCAGTTTTTCCCCCTTATTTTAAACTTTTCCTCATCCGCGTATTTTCAGGGAATCCTCGAATGCAAACAACTTTTTTAAACAGCAGATAGAACATGGATTTGGTCAACCCATCTGCATTTAAACAAACATTTGATCTTTTCCCCTTAATTTATTTAAGTGTAATTGCAGTTTAGCTGCCTCTCATGAACATACTAATAAAAGTGTTTAAACCTGCCTCTCATACGACCCTCCTCAGAACCAAACGATGTAATTAGATAAAAAAAAAAATCATAAAACGTGCTCACTCTTTATTACGGACATGGTACTTTGTGAACTTAGTGCATGATACTAAATTGGGAAACGTCCACTGAAAGTCTTAAAATTTATCACGAAATCAAAGTTTTAAAACTTTAAAAAAAAATGTAATTAAGTCCTAAAATTTGCAATGAAAGTGTAATCGAGTTATAAAACTTTTAAAAAGCATAAGTAATAGAAGGACTTAATTGGATTAATTTGACAATGACTTGATTGTACTTTTTAAAAGTTTTATAACTCGATTGTACTTCATGACAAGTTTTAGAATTTAATTGTACTTTTTGAAAGTTTTAGGGATCAATTTGATAAATCTTAGAATTTGATTACACTTCATGACAAGTTTTAAGATTTAATTATACTTTTTTGAAAGTTTTATGATTTGATTGTATTCTTGTGACAAGTTTTAGAAATTCGAATGCATTTATCCCTACTGAATTTGATCTAGATTATGTGATCGGATTGGACGCATGTAAGGTCAAATATTTTAAAATTTGGATAAGATTGGTAGTCTTTACAAGGAGAGTGTAGCAGAAGCCGTGATATCTTTGCTCGAGGAGATCACTAAAAGCAAACCCAAGTTTGAGTACGTCAATGTGTACAAATGGTTTTACCTTCACTCAAATGCTTAAGCTAGTGAGTTACGAGTTAATTGAGATATATTAACTGTTTCAAACCACATCACTTATCTATTGGGTTTTTTCTAACATTCCTCATACATGCATATCAACAATCTCCTTCTCAAGCTTGCCTTCACATAGTCTCTTTCTCCGAACCAATCCATGAAGGCTACCATCAAGATCATGTTGATATACAAGAACGCCTACCTACTTGGAAATCGAGTTGGTCACTAGATTTGTTCCTTGAGATGTTTACCAAATAGGGAAACCTTTCTTGGAATATTCACCAAACATTGGAACAGAATGGACCCATCTACTATCGACTCTAATACTAATTGTTGCGAAGGCAAGAGATCAAACAATAAAATATATAGAAAAAGAAAATAAACGGACACTAGAATTCATAAGGAGAGCAACAAAGAATTTTACTATAAATCAAACGATACAACGGAGGTTACTACCATCTCAAGAAACTCAAACATTCTAAGTATTTTCTAGTTCCTAATTACATCTAGTAACTCACACAATGTTTAGCCTAACAATTCCTCATGAAATATTATTTTAATCTCACAAATTAATTCATAAAGTCTCACCACAATATTTAATCGACTTGAACACTCTCGGATTGTTTCTGGGTGTAATTCACAAGGAGCCATCTCTTGAATCCTCTTTGGATGAGCATCCACTTCTTATATGTAGGCAGGAAGTGAACTAAAATAGAAAAACTTCTTCAACTAAGAAATCAATTCAAAATAGGAATCCTACTAAGATTAAGAAAGTTTCCTCTTCACACTTAAACTCAAGACATATTTTTAACGGGCTTAGTAGAGTACCTACATGTCCTTCGATCCGATTTAGATCCTATGCCGGTTGTAATCAAAACCGGTGAAACTAGCCAAAAACAAATCTGGCCGGTCATACGGTTTCGTTTAAAACAGGGTCCTTGATTTTGCAAAATCAAGAATAGATTGAGTGGACCGAAGTTTCAAGCTTGTGCACTGATGGAAGGCAATTTGGCAATCACGTAAAGTCAGTTTAGTTCTCATTTTTAAAAAGATTTTCGAAGTCAAAGGCCATGAGACTTAAATTTGAGTCTTCTCGATACATATTAAAAGCTCGTATTTGGTGCGCTGAGCCACTCACCTACAATTTATGAGCAATTCATATACTGACTGCTATGTAACTCTTAACTCATCTATTTTGAACTAGCCCGCTCTCCGGTATGAATTTTAAAACATCAGTAAAATCCACATGGGGTCATCATCTTGGGTGCTTATTCAATTTAATTAGCGTATCACACTCCTATGCTATTTTATCCTACTCCACACTTATGCTCATGACAAGTCTTGACATGATATGGCAACATGACTCAAACACAATATCAATTCACTGATAGAAGGCAATGTGACGCGACGTGATATAACATAACTTAATTTGAAAATAATGTGAATAGACATGTCTTTTAGACAATTTGAACGACAAATACTTATCAATCACATTGGAATATTTTTGTAATGGAAGAAGATGAGACAAATAATCACTGCGGATTTAATGTAGGAAGCCAAATCACTAGTCTGCCCATACACAGTATTAATTTATCAGAGCAAAAGCAGAGGTTCATGGCGATTTAGGCATAACAAACACGAGGGACTTGAGAATAATGCTAACTTGATGCAGTTTATATAAAAAATAACAATATTCCCTCAGAGAATTCTCTTTCAGGCTCATATTGTAGATTCATCTTACCATAAATTGGACTTTAGAGATTCATATATGGTGATTGATATCCATACAAAATCTGCAAGTATTCACCATTGCATGGCCTCAACTTCCATGTATGTAAGGTGGCTGTTGTAGTGGTCTCGGTGACTGGGCTGGGTTCATCATGGCCGAGCCAAGTCCATAGAGGTCGAGCCAAGTCCATAGAGGCTGGGCTTGAGACCTTAGTGCTCGTGATGAGTCTTCCAGCTACTCATGCCTAAATCACTAGTGCTTGAATAGTGCATATCTCTTTAAGAACATAAAAACAAGTTTCCCTCACCAAACAACGGAAAATATTTTTCAGTTTATTTTCAATTTTTAGCCAAATATTAAAAATATTGCCATGTTTTTTAAAATAAAAATATTTTTCAGAAATTTTATATTTTTCGTAAAAGAAATGGAGCTTGTATTCCCAAAAATAATATTTCCTTTTATCTTTTATAAACGGCTTATTCTCACAAGATTTTATCAATGGGTGTAAATTTGCTAAGACTAGCTCGTGATATAATATAGTTTCCAGCGAATTTCTTAGTAACTAATAAATGTAAATAACCTGCCTTTGATCAGAGATTAGTTGATTACCGAATAAGTCCACAACAAATCTACACCGAATCCCCAAAAGTAGAAAGAATTCCGAAGAAATGCGTGGAAGTGCAATATCCACGAAATACATATTCCGAAAGACACGAAAAACTTATCAAAACGGATGCAATTTATATAGAAATAATTATATGCCCTCAAAGAAATCTCTGTCAGGTTCATATTGTAGATCTATCTTGCCATAAATTGGACTCTAGATATTCATATATGGTGATTGATATCCATACCAAATCTGCTAGTCTTAACTAGTGTATGGCGTAAATTTCCATATATATAAATAAGGTAGCTGTTCTAGCGGTGCTCGAATTGCGTTTACGTATACATATACTTATGTAATGTTTCACAACCAAATATATAATCATTACCTAAATAAAAGTGAGAAAAAAGGTCATCAAATGGCTTCAGGAAGAGTTTGTCTGTTCGTCGGCCTTCTTTGCCTCATCTCGCTTTGCTTCGCAGGTATTGTTAGCTTCAGTTTCATCTCAGTCGAGGTCATTCTGTTTCAGTTTAGAGCACCCTTGAAACCTATATCCGACTCGAAAGCTCGAAAAGACGCATTTATCTGTTGGATCGAATTAACAAAACACCATGTCGCGACCCAATTTTTCGGGTTTACCACATAAAACTAGGTTAATGGATTACTAAGTCTTTAAGCTTAGCTCAGGCTCTCCCAAGCCCATACCAATTCGCGACTTTAGGTTCAAATTTTTTAACATGCAAATGGATTTTATTTAGGAGTCGCCATTAATCAGTTTATGGTAGGTCAATTAGATGCCTAAGTAAAATAATGAGAGAATTACTTTACTCCTACGAACTAGAGACTAAGGGTACGGGGACTTGATTACATTAGATTTCTTTAATGCCCTTTCGGTGCCATTCTTTTTATTTTCAAAAATGTTTTTTTGCAAGCAGCTGATTTATTTTAATCTAAATTAAAATCATGCAAAAAGTGACCACACGGATGCTCAAACATTCAATAAATAAGTTGCATCACACAAAGCAAACAATTTTTTTTGGGTTTTCTTAGATTTTTTTTATGAAAACATGCATTTTAACTACATGACCTATGACATAAAGAAATGCAATAATTAAATGCAATCTAAATGACCTAATTCTAATGACATACAATGCAATGTAATGACATACAAAATTATTTCAATTAAAATGATATGCAACATGCAATCTAATATGCGAGCTATATGTCACGTGACATTTATTAAATGACCTACTCTAATGATGAGCAATTCCTAATATAATGAACTTAACAACAATCACTAAATGACTTGCATTTCATGAACTTAATTTTATATGACGTGCATATGATTTGTTATCCTAAAAATGCAATCTATTCTAAATAATGAAGTGAATTTAAAATGAAACTTACTAATTTTATCCTAAGATGCCATGACGTACGAAGAATGCCCTAATTCTATATGATATATGCATGATGATTCTTTTGTGTTTTTATTTTTATAAAATTCGAACTAAAATCCCTATTCTAGATATGAAAGATAACAAGAAATATTCCAAAACAAACTGAATCCTAATTCAAATATTTTTTTGGATTTTTTTTTAGTGGTTTTCCAAAACAAGCAATTAAAACATTGTATTTAAACTAATCAGGACATTCAATCAAATAAAGGATTAAAATAATCGAGTATCCTAACCCTAATTCAAATATTTTTTTGGATTTTTTAGTGGTTCTCCAAAACAAGCAATTATCAGATAAACATTGTATTTAAACTAATCACGACATTCAACCAAATAAAGGATTAAAATAATCGAGTATCCTAACCCTAATTATCACGACAAAGAGTTCAAAATAACTAAAAATTTTATCCGAATTCTTACGGATCAAATTAATAATTATATTGATTCAAAAATTAAAGTACTATCAACAAATCCCAAGAATTAATATAATTAAAAAAATGACCCGACATCTTACGGATCAAATTAATAATTACAATAATTTTGGAGATAACTCCGAAAATGCCTACAATATCCATAACTTAAAGGTCAACTCTCAATATTCAAACTTAAACAATAATACCAAAACTAACTAAAAATAAAATAAAATAACATAAAATAAGAGAAATAAAAATAAAAGAAAAATGAGCAACCTAAGGAAAATGGGGGCAGCAAGTTCGTGGGTGCCGGCTGGAGGATGACCGGCGTCGGTGCTCCGGCGAAAGGCAGCAACGGATCGAGCGGCTTGGCGGGGGTGGATCGGGCAAGCAGATCTCGGACAGAGTGAGGCGGCCGGCGAGTTGCTGGCAAAGCGGTGTGCGGCAACCGACGGGTGGAGGCGTCGGCAACAAGGGTGAGCGTCGCGAGCAGCGGTGGTTCCCGGATCAGCTCGGCTGCAACGGCGTCGTTGTTCGGGCGTAGCCGCAGGAGACGGTGGCAAAGAGGTCGCGGGCATCGGTGATGGGTGCGGTCGTCGGGCGTCGCGATGGGTGCGCGTTGGGCATCGCAGAGCAGCAAGGTGCCGATGGCGGACGGAGGCGTTGCGATGTCGAAGCACCGGTGGTCGTGATCGGGGTGACGAGCAGCAGCAGAGAAAGGTGATGCGGGTTGTCAAGCGCTGCTGGTAGAGACGGAGCAGGTGTCAATGATGGCGCTGCGCGGTGGAAGTGTAGGCGCGGGCGTCGGGTGAGCAGCGAGGGGGCTCACGGGCGTTGCAGGTCGTAGGTTGCTGCACGGCGAGGGTGAGTCCGGCGAGGCGGCGTCGGGTTTCGAGCGGTGGTACGGGTGGAATTGGGCGGTGGAACGGCGATGCGGCGTCCGGCGGGCAAAAGGTAAAAACGCGGCGGCGGTAGACGAGCCCACCGGGGAAGATGAATAGTGCTCTTCTCCCCCCTTTAAAAAAAATTCTTTCTCTCTCCTCCTGTCTCCTAACGTCTCTTCACTGTTTCTCCCCTCTGCGGGACGTCTCGCTTTTTCCTCCTGCAAAACCAGTCAAAATCCCCCCTTTTCTTTCTCTCTTTCACTTTTTGACTTTTTGATTTCTTTTTCTTCGAACTCAGAGAAGCCCCCTGTGTACTCTGCAGGAGACTTTCACTTTTCTCTACCGGAAGAGAATTTTTTTTCTTCCTTCTTTTTTTCGATGAAGAGAACTCCCCCTTTTATAGAGCAAGAACAAATCAATCTATTCTACCAACGAAGATTTCATATACTGACTCAACGATTGAGGATAATCTAAAATTTCTTGTGAAGATTTTCCAGATAATTCACTCAAGATAAAGTTCCATTATCCAACTCTAAAATCTTTCGAAATCTCTATCTGCAACAAAATATTTTAGATTGTTCCTTATCCTCCTTAATATCCCCAACGATTTTACCACCAAAAGACTAAAGATAAGATTGCAATATGATTTTTTTTAAACGTCAAAAACCACCGTAATATCGCATCAAATCTCAGTTATCCACGAAATAATTTTCAATCAATAAAAAACATGGGCTTGGGCCAACTTGCTCGCTTTGTGGGCTTAGTCCAACTAATTTGAACCCATCCACACCGATCCAATAGATAAAATGCAAATTAAAATAAAATGCACATAAATCTATATGCTATGCAATTAATATATATTTTAGGGATAAAATTAAATCCTAATTTTTAATGCGATAAATGACTAAATGGGCCGTCAAAATTTAGGTGTCAACACACCACGTCTATAATCTATATTATGTCTTACGCTGATTGCTGAAATTTCTTGAGTTTTGGTGCATCTTAGAAACATCAGTTCCGGAGGAAACTCATATGGACATCGAGCCATATCGAGGAGGAGGTGTTAAGGACCCATTGTCTATTCCTATTGGTTCGATCACTCGAGTGCGGGCCAAGCAATTTAGGCAAGCTGTTGGCGTCATGGTTCGTGATCTTCGGCGTGGAGATGACTTTGGATCAAATCTTGAAGAATCTTGGAAATCTTGGCGCAATTTGATAATTTGGTTACCATATATTTGACCAAGTCAATATATATATATATATATATATATATATATATATATATATATATCTATATCTATCTATCTATCTATCTATCTATCTATCTATCTATCTCTTCTTATTTAGGAATATTCTATAATATGACGCATTAGATTTTTAGGGTTGGTTTTAGGGTTTGTGTGGCGGCTAGAAAGCCTATATAAATGATTTGCCAAATTTCTTTGGGGACAGAGATATATTTTATTTTTGAGGAAAAGAATTGAGAGGTTCTTTTTTTTTTTTGGAGGATTTGACCTAATCAAGATTCTCTTGTGGCAGTTGATTCGATTTATCGAGCGAGATAGCGAATTCTTTTGCTCGTGGCATCTATTATCACGCCCCGATCCTCAGGTATGCACACATCCCTTACTTTTGGTCGATTTCAAAATTCGATATCTCAGGATTATGTATCGCCGACCCTTTCATTTATTTATGCACATGCGGAAGCAATTATAAATCCCTAGACAACAAAATAATGGGATAGAAAAGTATGTCATATTTTTCATTTCTGAAAATTCACAATCACACCTTTTTACATGCATCTCATAGTACTCTACAATACTATATAAACGTAAGTTTGATCTAACATCTATTCACATGTAGACAAGGTCTGACAAGACAGGACGGGATCTTAATCCTCATCCGGGTTGTACTCGGGGTTATCCTCAGGGTTTTCCTCCACGTACTCCTCTTTGGGTTCCTCACTAGGGATCTCCTCATCAGATTTCTCTTCCTTAAGCTCCTCATCTGGGTCTTGAAATGGTTATTCAATAACCACTGAGACAACGTCTCAGCAAGTTTTATCCCCTAAGACCCGATTAGTAAACTAATACACCTTATGGTTGCCTATACACAACATGAGTCAGAGAACTTACCTTAGTCTCAGATTCTACCTGCATATTAGCACAGATCAAATAGGCACCAAAGCAATCACATCATAGATCAAAGCATCGATCAAATCGACCTAATCGATTACACACCAAGAAGACCACTCACGGTCATCTCCATTCAATCATTCAATCCACAACATCAAATCAAGGTGACGATCAATCAACCTAATCGATTACGTACCAACAAGACCACTCATGGTCATTTCAATTATTCCAACTCAATTTCCAAATATAAATCACAGTCTTTAGGGCGCAACTCGTTTATATGTGGTAGTGACGGCACCACCAAGCAGCTTTCTTAGATTTAGTGGCTTTACGGTCCCACTCGACCCTTCCAAGATTCAATGGCTTTACGGTTCCACTCGACCTTCTTAAGATTCAATGGCTTTATGGTCCCACCCGACTTTTGCATGATTTAATGGCTTTACGATCCCATCCGACCTTCTTAAGATTCAATGGTTTTATGGTCCCACCCGACCTTTCCAAGATTTAATGGCTTTATGGTCCCACCCGACGCTCTCAAGATCTAGTAGCTTTATGGTCTCACCCGACCTTTTCAAGATTTAGTGGCTTTATGGTCCCACTCAACTTTTTTTACGATGCCATACTCTGTCATCGAGCCACGTGCATTCTCCAGGAAGACATGCCGAGTCTCCAAGCCATGTGCATTCTCTAAGGGCATGTTTGGTAACATTTTTCTTTAAAAATTATTTCAGGAAACAAAAATAGAAAAAAAGTGTTTTTGTTTCGGGGAACAATTTTTGAACAAAAAACGCGTTTGGTAAACTTGTTTCACGAATAAAAAATGAACAGAAACACGTTTGGTAAATTTGTATAATTTTTTTATTTCTTTTAATTTTTTAAATATTTTTATTTTATTTTTTCTATTTTCTTTCTTATTTTTCTTATTTATTTTTCCTTATTTCCTTATTTTCTTTTTTCTTTTTTCTTTTTTCTTTTTTCTTCTTTGGGTTGGTCGCCGGCCTCAGTAATGGCCAGTGGCCTCGCCTAGCCACGGCGAGGCTCGCCTAGCGGCCTACTTAGCTCGGCTCGCCTAGCCAAGGCGAGGCTGAGCCTCGCCAGGGCCGGTGACGCTTCGGTGAGGTCGCTAGCCCTCTATGGCCGGTTGCCGGCCATGGCCGAGACCGGCTACCGGCCAAGGAAAAAAGAAAGAAAAAAGAAGAAGAAAAGAAGAAGAAAAAAAGAGAGAAGAAAATGGAAGAGAGAGAAAAAGTGTTTCTAAATTTTGTTCCAGAAACAAGAAATGACTTTTTTTTGTTTCTTGTTTATGTTTCAAATGTGTTTCTTGGAACAAAAAAAAAAAAAATTGGAACAAAAATGCAAACAAACATGTTTCTATTCCTTTTTTGTTCCTAGGAACAAAAAAACAAAAAAATTGTTTAAAAACAGAAAAAAGAAATCAAAACAAATGCAGCCTAAGGCTACCTTTTCGCCAAGATGACATATTCAATCACCGAGCCACGTGTCTTTCCCAGGTGACATTCCAATTCACTGGGCCACGTGCATTCTCCAGGTGATTTACCAACTCACTTTCAATACGACAACCGATACCCGACCAATTCTCAATCACAAGGTCAAAATTGCATTATTTAATAACATAACTTAAAAATGCACAATTAAATCAATTTGACACAAATTAAAGTGCAAATAAATAAACGGACTGCTCCACGGTAATCAGCACGAAATTCTGGTCACCGACTATCCCGGTTGAATTTCCGGAAAATAAATAATTAAATAATTAATTTCGAAAATTAAACAAATAAATTCAATAAATTTAATTTAGCACAATATACATCTCAATTAAATAAATGGTCTGTGCCACGATCATCAGCATAAAATCTTGGTCACTGACCATCCTAGTTGAATTTCCGAAAAATAAATAATTAATTAATTAATTTCAAAAATTAATATTTAATTCCTCAAAATTCCAATTAGGCCCGAATCGACTAATTAACACCCGATAAGGGTCGAGAAAAATCCCAAAAAGTATCCAATAAATACTATAGGCAATTTTCTATCTATGTACACTAATCAAACAACTAATATGCAATGCAATTAACTAATAATTGCTAATCAATTCTAATCTAACCACCTAATTATACTTAATTAACACTAATCAACCTTTAAGTATAATTAGTAAACTAAGAAGGCATTAGTGAGTAAAACTCACTCAAAACGACGGGCTCGATGCGAGGATCGACTTTCCTCAAAGCGGGCCGAGCATTTGAACTCGGGAAGAAGGCCAAAACGGGCTAAAACCCCTCTCGTCATACCCATTTTCTTACTCTCGGTTCACTGCTGGTTGGGGTCGAATTAAGAACTAAGATGGCGAGGCAAGACTGGCAAAGGGCGAGTCAAGGTGGCGATGCACGGTGGCCAGAGGTGGCTGAACCGTGGCTTGTGATGGCCAAAACGGAGCTGAACAGAGGCGGCAACTCGACTGGATGGGGCGGATGGCGTTCGAGCAGGCGAGAGGGAGACGGATGGCAACATGGCGGTGAGGCGATGCGGGCAAGGATGGCGCGAGGCGTGGGACTGCGGTTGCTGCTTTGGCTCTAAGTGACGATGGCCGCTACTTCTCGCTTTTGTTTGTTCGAACCGAGGGAGGAGGGCGGAGATGCATGGACGGCAGCACGGCGATGGGCTTGGGTGCGCGAGCAGCTCCGGTGCTTGTGGGCGTGAGACAACGACGACGAGAGGCGACAACTACAGCTTAGTCTTCGCTGGTCTTTGGCTCCCATGGAGTTTTGAAGAAAAAGAAGAAGATGGGGGAAGATATGTCGACGGAGGGGAGAGGGGAGGAAGAAAAAACCAATTTCCCCTTCTTTTCTCTCACTCTCTCTCTCTCTCTCTTAGGTCAACCACACGTGGGCCACCACCAGCTATCTCCCACCCTTCAATTTTTGACAAATATGCCCCATTCTAGAAGCATTTAGGTAGGTCAAAGTATGGGGTAGAGGTGGCATACGAATTTTGCTAAGTTTTCTTCCCAATTGGACCTTAATCCCTCTTGATTCAATTTAAATTGACTCCCATAATTTCATTCAACACCTCATCATTCCAATTGGTATTTTTCCTTACCAATGTGGCCCACTTGCATCCCAATTTCACAATCCCTAGCTTCAACTGAAAGAAAACGACCCTATTTATCTAGTCAAAATTAGAATCTGAAAATCTGGATGTCACATCTATAATGTTGGTTGGTTGACACGCGTTCGTCAACGGAGTCACGTTCATACCAAGATTGCCAATCACGGGTTTGATTGAGGTCGAGGTTCGCAATTCGCACAATCCGAACCTTCGTAGAATGATCTTTCCGCAATGACTCACATCAGTTGGTATCAGACCTTGCTTCTACAAGGTCTATTTATCTTTAATTTTCTATTGATATTTAGCAATTTGAGATTTATTGAGCTAGGGTTTCGATTTTAGCTAATTTAGGGATTCGATTGCTTTTGTGCTTCCATACGTAGTTGTTTGCTGTTAGTTTTAATTTTTTTTCTAGCATCTTAAATTGTATCTGAGTTCATCAAAAAAAATAAAAAAAAAAAAAAAAAAAAAAAACTCACATAAAAAAAAGTGTGCAAGAAAAAAAACATATTTGGCAAAAAAAAAATTAGCCGATAAAAAAAATCAAAAGGCGATTTATTTGTAAGTAGACCGAATTGAAACAAAATTAGTAGTGATTTGCGTTTCAATTGGAATTTTGAAAGTTGTATTTGTTGGTTTGAGATTGTTACTTGCTGAATTGATCTAATCTTATTTGATTAGTTTGATTGATTGTTGTGAGGGAGTTGAGAGATAGGTTTTGAGTCCGATAAAGAGCTTGTGAAAAGAGAATATCATAGAAAAAATGCAAGAGTGTGTAAGCTTAATTGAGGGTGGAAAAAGCCTAGATTTGAGTTAAACACGAGGGGAGTGACAAATACCTTGAGAGAAACACGTGAGGGAGCGATTGGTGAGGATTTTTGTGACTAACGTTCACTTGCAGGTCTAAAATGTGTTGCGCAAAGAAAGCGTGAATCAAAGGGAGGTTGACTCCATACGGAGGGATAAAATGCTCGTGGAAAGCATCCAGCAATTGAGGGCCGTAGTGGAGGAGCATAGTGACCAAATGATGCGGAATGACATGAGGGTTAATGGTGAACGAGAGCTACCCCGGGGAAGGTTGCAACATCAGTGAGACACCTCTAGAACACAACATAGAAGACAACGGCATTATGATGATGATAAGGCCGACATGGAGGATGATCGAGATGCTCGATTTGGAAGGTGGAATGGAGCCCGAGGGTTTAGGCATCGAGAAGATAATGAACTTGGCAATATTAAGATGAAGATTCCTTCTTTTCAAGGGAAGAATGATCCTGATACATATCTAGAATGGGAGAAACGCATGGAGATGGTATTTGATTGCCAACGATACTCCGAGTTCAAAAAGGTAAAAATTGCAACTGTTAAATTTACTGATTATGTTATAATTTAGTGGGATCAACTTGTGACTAGTAAGAGGCGCAATGGTGAAAGAGTGATAGAGACGTGGGATGAGATGAAAGCAGTGATGAGGAGGCGTTTTGTGCCAGTCATTACCACCGAGATTTGTTTCAAAAGTTACAAAATCTCACACAAGGCAATAAGAGCGTGAAAGAGTATCATAAAGAGATGGAGATTGCCATGATCCATGCTAATGTGGTGGAGGATTGTGAGGCCACAATGTCAAGATTTTTGAATGGTTTGAGCCGAGACACAGCAATGGTGGTGGAGCTACAATACTATGTTGAATTGGAGGAATTGGTGAACAAAGCCATCAAAGTTGAGCAGCAATTGAAATTGGACTGAAATCATAAGAGTGGAGGAGGTTCAAATCAGAATTGGAGATCCAATTGGAAGAGAGATGAGAAGCCAAATTAGAGAGAAACAACACCAAAACTGAAACCTCAAAGGAGAAGGAGATGGATGGTAAAGT
Source organism: Eucalyptus leucophloia subsp. euroa (assembly GCA_017140325.1). Classification (NCBI taxonomy): domain Eukaryota; kingdom Viridiplantae; phylum Streptophyta; class Magnoliopsida; order Myrtales; family Myrtaceae; genus Eucalyptus; species Eucalyptus leucophloia. The sequence continues at coordinate 19,058,724 of CM029471.1, read as the reverse complement.
TGGAATGAATTCAGTTTCAGGTAAAACTGAAAACCCTAACATTAGAACTTGTGAGATTAAATGTTTTAAGTGTTTGGGTATGGGTCATATGACAAATCAATGCTCTAATAGGAGGGTGATGATCATGACTGGACATTGTGTTATTGAGTCTGAAAGCGAAAGGGAAGAAGAGGATGATGAGATGCCACCATTGGAGGATTGTAGTGATGGAGAAGTGGCTATAAAAGGAGACTTATTGATGCTTAGGTGTTCTCTGAGTATGCAAGTAAAGGAGGAAGAGCATCACCGACAAAGAGATAACTTGTTTCATACAAGATGCGTGGTGAATGGTAAGATCTATAGTATGATAATTGATGAAGGTAGTTGTGCGAATATGGCAAGTTGTACTATGGTAGATAAGTTGGGTTTGAAAACGACAAAGCACTCTAGGCCCTATAGACTTCAATGGTTTAATAATAGTAGTAAGGTGAAAGTATCGAAACAAGTTCGAATTCCATTTGAGATAGGGAGATATAAGGACGAGGTAGAGTGTGATGTTGTACCTATGCAAGCGGGTCACATCTGGCTTGGAAGGCCATGGCAATATAATTGAAAGGCACATCATGATGGGTATACTAATCATTATTCATTGGTGATTAATCAAAAGACTTATACCTTGGTACCAATGACACCTAGTGAGGTGTATCAAGATCAGTTAAAGTTACAACGAGAAGCCGAGAGACAAAGAAATTGTGAGAAATTCGAGGGCTTGTGTGGTGTGTCTGAGACGCAAGGAAAATGAAAGGCCGAGAGAAGAATTGTGGTAAAAACTAAGGGAAAAGAAGAGAGGAAAGAAAATAGACAAAAGAATTTTTATGCAAAATCGAGTGAGGTGAGGAGAGCTTTAGTTCTAGACCGACCGATGTTTATACTTTTGTACAAGGAGGTTTTGTTTTCTACTAGTGATCTTGACCCAAGTTTGCCTAGTCCTATTGTGTCTTTATTGCAGGAATTTGAAGATGTCTTTCCTGATGAACTTCCTGGAGGGATACCATCGATTCGAGGCATAGAACATTAAATTGATTTGATTCCTAGTGCGCCATTACCTAATCGACCTGCCTATCAAAGTAATCCCAAGGAGACAAAGGAGCTTCAACGGCAAGTTAGCGAACTATTGGAATTGGGGTATGTGAGAGAGAGTCTTAACCCGTGCGCTGTCCCTGTTTTGTTGGTGCCAAATAAGGATGGAACTTGGCGAATGTGTGTCGATTGCCAAGCAATCAATAATATTACGGTAAAGTATTGACATCCTATTCCTAGGTTAGATGACATGTTGGATGAGTTGCATGGTTTTTCCATTTTCACTAAGATCGATTTGAAAAGTGGCTATCATCAAATTAGGATAAAGAAGGTGATGAATGGAAAACTACATTTAAGACCAAGTATGGATTATATGAGTGATTAGTCATGCCATTTGGATTAACTAATGCACTAAGCACGTTTATGCGACTTATGAATCATGTTTTGTGTGCTTTTATTGGTCAATTTATAGTTATCTATTTCGATGACATCTTGATATATAGCTGAAGCCCTGATGACTATATTAAGCATGTGCGAGCTATCTTGCAGGTTTTAAGAGCCGAGCAATTATACGCTAATCTAAAGAAGTACTCTTTTGTTACCAACAAATTAGTATTTCTAGGATTTGTTGTTAGTGTTGATGGTATACAGGTTGATGAAGAAAATGTCAAAGTAATCCGTGGATGGCCAACGCTTAAGACCGTGGGAGAGGTGTGTAGCTTTCATGGATTGGCGAGTTCTTATCGACGATTTGTGAGAAATTTCAACACCATTGCCGCACCTTTAATTGAGGTTATCAAGAAGCACGTGGGTTTCACGTGGGGAAAAGAGCAAGAGAAAGAATTTAATCTTTTAAAAGATAAGTTGACTAATGCTCCTTTGTTATCTTTATCGAATTTTAGTGCTACTTTTGAGATAAAGTGCGATGCTTTTGGTATAGGAATTGGAGCTGTGTTGATGCAAGGAGGGTGTCCCATTGCTTATTTCAGTGAGAAATTGAGTGGAGCAACATTGAATTAATCTACATACGATAAGGACATGCATGCTTTAGTGTGAGCTTTGGAAATTTGGGAACATTATCTATGGTTGAAGGAGTTTGTAATCCACACCGATCATGAGATCTTGAAGTACTTGAAAGGACATCAAAAGTTGAATAAAAGACATGCCAAATGGATGGAGTTCATCGAGACTTTTCCATATGTGATCAAGTACAAGAAAGGTAAGGAGAATGTGGTAGCCGATGCACTTTCTTGAAGGTATGTGATTGTAATTATTTTAGAAGCGAAGTGTCTAGGTTTTGAGCATATCAATGGCTTATATACTGATGATGATGACTTTGGGAGAGTGCATGAAGCATGTGAACACGTTGCATTTGATAAATTCTATAGGCATGAAGGTTATATTTTCCGTGAAAACAAACTATGTTTGCCTAAGTGTTCTTTGCGTGAATTGTTGGTGCGAGAAGCGCATAGTGGTGGTTTAATGGGACATTTTGGCATTAGTAAGACTTATGAAGTGTTACATAAATGTTTTTATTGGCCACATATGAAGAGAGATATCACATGTGTCTATGAGAGATGCATTGCTTGTAAGCAATCGAAATCTACAACTAAACCGCATGGCTTGTATACACCATTACCTATTCCTACGCATCATTGGACTGATATTTCTATGGATTTTGTGTTAGGATTGCCTAGGTCTAAGTATGGTAGAGATTCTATTTATGTGGTTGTTAATCGGTTTTCAAAGATAGCTCATTTTATACCTTGTCATAAAACTGATGATGCATCTCATGTTGTTGATTTGTTCTTTAGGAAGGTTGTACGTTTGCATGGCATACCTAGATCGATTGTTTCAGATTGAGATTCTAAATTTCTTAGCTACTTTTGGAAAACATTGTGAAAAAAATTAGGAACACGGTTGTTATTTTCTACTACTTGTCATCCACAGACCGATGGTCAAACTGAGGTAGTTAATAGAAATTTAGGAGTATTGTTGTGTGCTATTATTAAAAAGAACATAAAATCTTGGGAAGATTGTCTGCCATATGTTTAATTTGCATATAATAAGAGCATGCATTTTGCCACTAAATTTACATCATTTGAGATTGTCTATGGTTTTAATCCGTTAACTCCATTAGATTTAACCCTTTTACCTATTGATGAGCGAGTGGATTTAGATGGAGCAAAGAAAGCTGAATTTGTCAAGGCGTTGCATGAGAAGACGCGCGCAAATATTGAGCGCAAGATTGAGCAATATGCAAGGCAAGCCAACAAAGGGTGTAAGAAAGTGGTGTTTTGAACCCGGCGATTGGATTTGTGTTCATATGCGCAAAGAGAGATTTCCTAAGTAGCGACATTTTAAGTATGACGTGAGGGGATGGACCATTCATGGTTTTGGAAAGAGTTAACAATAATGCCTACAAGCTTGATCTTCCAGGTAAGTATGACGTTAGTGCCACATTTAATGTTTTTGACTTGACTCTTTTCAATGCTAGTGATGATTTGAGGGCAAATCCTTTGCATGGGGGAGGGAATGATGTGGACATCGAGCCATATTGAGGAGGAGGTGCTAAGGACCCATTGTCTATTCCTATTGGTTCAATCACTCGAGTGCGGGCCAAGCAATTTAGGTAAGCTGTAGGTGTCGTGGTTCGTGATCTTCGGCGTGGAGATAACCTTGGATCAAATCTTGAAGAATCTTGAAAATCTTGGCACAATTTGATAATCTGGTCACCAAATATTTGACCAAGTCAATATATATATCTCTTCTTATTTAGGAATATTCTAGAATATAACACATTAGATTTTTAGGGTTGGTTTTAGGGTTTGTGTGGTGGCTAGAAAGCCTATATAAAGGATTTGCCAAATTTCTTTGGGGACAGAGATATATTTTATTTTTGAGGAAAAGAATCGAGAGGTTCTTTTTTATTGTTCTTTTGAGGATTTGACCTAATCAAGATTCTCTTGCCGTAGTTGATTTGACTTATCGAACGAGATAGCAAATTCTTTCGCTCGTGGCATCTATACCATTGGTTGGTTGACACGCGTTCGTCAACATGTCATGTTTATACCAAGGTTGCCAATCACAAGTTTGATTGGAGGTTGAGGTTCACAATTCGCACAATCCGGATCTTCGTAGAACAATCTTTCCGCAACGACTCACATTAGAAACGAATTGGATTTTGGACATGGGGCCGTGTTCATTGTTCTCGGACTGCAATGAGGCTTGCAACAAACTGGGTGAACACGTGACGGGGCTTGCCGGGCCAAAGGAACCAAAGATTTTCATTGTTATTGCACATCAACTTAGGTGAAATTATGTAATATCGAGCCATGTCAAACTATTTGTTATCATGATTTCGATTGTTTTGAATAAAATTCCATCTTCTGTACAACTTTTCTCAAAGAACGATGGGTATTTGGTGCAAGTTCACTCATCGCCAAACATCTTTACCCTCATTTTTCCTCTTTCTCTCTCTCTCTGTTTTTTTTTTTTTTTATAAAATTGGTATATTACAAACTTTGCAAGCTTAATATATGTACATGATATTTTGCTGATATATGATCTATAGCTATAAAAGTCAACTTGGGATCCTATAAGCTCTCCTTCCCACAACTTTTGACTATTCTCATGATGGACCTCAAGAAAAATGAAATTCATTAGAGGCGAAAATTTCTGTCCAATCATTCCAAGATCAATTTCAAAATTGAGAATCTTTTAAGATTTGTGAACTTTGGAAATGTAAAGATTGTGATACGTTGTTTCCATTTCGACTCTAGTGACAATGAATTTCAATTATTTGCAATTGTGGATATTCAATGAACCAGGACAAGTCCACTCTTGTATAGTCTCACGAACAATTCCTTTCATGCTTCACACTGGAAAAACTATTTGCCTTCTAAATATCAAGCATATTGATGTCCTCTAACAACGTTGTTAACCTTTTCTTCTACAGACAAATTAGAAACTGTTATGCATGTTTGGTGTGAGAAATATCGTGAATTATATCGATGAGTTAGTCACACATCATAAGAATCTAGGGAAAATCGTCCAATAAGTCTTAAATTTATTGTATATTGGCCAATTCAGTTCTAAACCTTTAAAGAATTTGTCAATTCAGTTTCCTAAACCTTTCAATTGTACTGATTTAGTCTTCAATCTTTTGAGGATTTATCAAAATAATTATAGATCTTTCAATGAATCATTAATATAGTCATTTTGGCTAAATTTGACTGGAAAGCAATGACATGGAGGTCTAATGAGCGCTAGCTGTCTTATGTAATGTGGCTGGTACTAACTTGGATTTTTTTTGAAAATTTCTTTAAAATTTTTAAAATTTGTTTCTTAATTTTTAATTTTTATTTTCTCATCTTTCTCTCATTTCATTTATTGGTTCAAAGGGCCAGTGGCTGCTGATTGGCCGAGGGCTGCCCGCCCTAGCGAGCCTTCACCGCCACGTTGAATATTTTTGGATCCTTTAGCATGGCAAGCCAACAGCGAATGTACCCAGTATGATTGGAGACTTTATTGCACATCGTCTTTTGAATTGTAATCAAATCACGCGACCGTGACCTACGTGCTTTAATGTGTCTATATGTTTGTGAGAGAGAGAGAGAGAGAGAGAGAGAGAGAGAGAGAGAGAGAGAGAGAGAGAGAGAGAGAGAGAGAGAGAGAGAGAGAGAGAGAGAGAGAGAGAGCTTTAATTACAATCATCCCTTTTCTCTATACATAATTTAATGCCAATGCGTTGGACCAATATGTGTCTTATGGTTCATGTTGGCAGCAGCTACCATCTCGGGAACATTTTCCAAAAGGCTATATGCCTAGAATGTTAATAAATAATTAAAGAGTACCTAAACCTTTTTATATTGATAATAATTAATTTCATCTAACCAATTTAGACGGAAAATCTTTAATGTAGATGTTGATCGCTCTACGTTGTATGGTCAATGATGACCTAGCCAATTTTATAAAATTTTAAATATTTTATTGAATTTTCAAATAAAATTTTTCTTTCTTCTTTTCATTCCTTTTTTTCCCCTCTGCCGCCTCCGATAGCCAATGGAGGTCACCGACTGCCAATGAGGGTGAGGCCGAGGGTAAGGGCGAGGCTGAGAGACCCTTGCCGGCCATAGGTGAGGCTAGCCCTTATCAACCTTTGGTGAGGGCTAGGCGAGGCTGCCCCTCTTTAGCCTTGCTTGGGTGAGGTCTCTTGCCATTTAGGCAAGGTTGACCCTAACTAAAAGCTAGCAAGGGTCGGCCTTGCCTGTGGCTAGCAAAAGTGTCCTGTCTCTCACCCTCATGGGCAACAATGATCTTCATTGGCTTTCATGGAGGTTGGCGGAGGGAAAACAAAAAAGAAAAAAGGAAAAAAAAAGGTAAGAATAAAATAAAAAAATGAAAGGAAATAGGAAAAAAATTATAAAATTGTCCACATTAGCACTTGTCGTGCTACGTAGGACAGTTGATGTCTATGTTAATAATTTTTAGCCTATATTGGTTGGATGGACTAAATTGGTACTAATGCGAAAAATGTTTATGACTAAATTGGTCAAACTGAAAGATTTACGACTTAATTAGTACCAATTAAATAGGTTTAGGACATTTTTGTTACTTTTCCTTTAAAATGTTAGTGTGTGGGCCAATATATAAGTGTGGAAGTCTTCTAACATTACATTTGAAGAAGTTAAAGCTTGTGGGTGTGTGATTATTAAGCGCCCTTACAAAATTTGAAATGTTGTATTTGTTCAAACATTAAATTCAAAAGTTATAAATTTGAAAATAAAAAATGGATAAATAAATAACTGCTAATAGTTGTGTTCTTTGAAACAGTATGTCTATTCACAAAAGGGATTGGCTATCGTATATTCAACGTTCCGACTTAATACTATTACACCCCGAACCCCCAAGCAAGTGAAGATCCCTCAATAGTCAATTAATTGTGACTTCTTATGATGCGTCGCTGACTCATTTTTTTTTTTTTTATCTTTCAATTAAATGCAAATAGAAGCATTTAACATATACACCCACTCAAACATCAAAACAGGAATAGTATAAATACAATATCAGACATTTCCAAAAAGGAAACACAACTTTCGTTTAATTACTGTTAATCCTAGGAAGTTTAGCAATTACAAGCCTTTCTATGGCCATCTCTTATTGACCACTTTGAAAGCCTTCAAGGGTTAAGATTAACCTAAACTTCACTAATAGTATAACTAGTCGAAGAGTGACGCATCTCGCGCCCATCATAAAAGCACATGACGATTCTCCATACTATGGGCCTGAAAAACAATAAATAATGACAGGAGAAGACAAAAATCTCAACGAGTTAATGACTTCAGCCTTAATTAGGATGCTAATTCATCTCGAATGTAGCCTAAACATGCAGTATCGTAGTTCTTTATCTTGCCTTGGCAAACCCCTACATGTTAGTATTTCACACATGCCAATAGTAATGCAGCACATATAACCTATAATCAAAACACATCCTATAACTCTCCATGCATAATGTATCCATATGCGTTTCAATTATTACGACTCCTCAAGCCACGACCAACACAAGAGTTGACAGTCTTCTAGCATGACCGGGTATTGTCTCACCCCATTGGGCACAACATTGTCCTGTGTACTCATACGCATCATGACAACATTCTATTAGGAGTATCAATTCGGCGTCAACTGCGACTTGGCATCTAGATCCCATTGGGCATCCGATAAAATCGAGCATTGTCTCATATATTCATATGCATCAAGAAGAAATCATTATCCCATCTAATCATACGCATTAGGGCCATTATGTGATGACATGAGCATTCATCCATTAAGCCAATTCTTATCTTCTGACTTAGCGAATGCAAACAGGGTTCGTGCTCAAACCACAAACTTCAGAAATTTTTACATTTAATATTGAGGTTAAATAATCACACTTGGTCATGTACTTAAAAACAATATGCTAAATTTTGCACACTTTCCTTTATAAACCTCATTGCCCCATTTTACATGTAAAACACAGTGTCCAAACACAACATCTTAAAGTTTGCCATTTTCTTATTAATAAAAAAATTCTGTGAAAATAACATTTAAAATTCATGATTTCAGCAATCAACATCATGGCATTACAAGCTCAGACAATCGGAACCATTCCTAATTCCATCCGATATATCAAGCCTAAAATTCTAATTATTGACTAATCCATGATTCATTTACACTAATGGCGATTAATTAAGCTAATTATGATTAATTAAACTATAATTGATTAAACTAACCACACTTATTTAAGCTAACCATGATTAATCAAACTAACTACGATTAATTAAGATAACCACACTTAACTAATCTAATCACAATTAATAAACTAACTATGGTTAATTAACCTAATTCTGATTACTTAAACTAACCACGGTTAATTAACCTAGCCATGGTTATTTAACTAATTGTCATTAATTAAGAATAATTCTTATTAGCCTTAATCTAATCCATTATTAACCATAATTAACTAACACTAACCCCCATTATCCCTAAATTAAACCTACCCCTAAACGTAATTAATTCTATAATAAAAGACTAGGAGTTAACTCATGATTTTTCCAGTGACAGCGAGCTCACGATGATGAGAACATGGGGCTCGTAGTCTAACACCGGCACCACAAAGATGGCGTGACTCCTCAAGCTCACATTAAGCTTGGGCTCGGCTTTGGTGATGATTTGGTAGTGGTGGTTCGAACGAGTGGCATGGTTGCAGGGGTGAGCATGGTGGTCATGGTTGCAAGGGGTGGCTATAGAAAGTGATGAAATGAGGAGGAAAAAGAAGAAATTGAGAGTATATTGAGGCTAGGGAAGGGTTGGCCAAATGGGGAATGAGTGGGAGAAGAAAGAGAGAGAAATGGAGGGGAAATGAGGGTTGCTAAATGGGGGAGAAAGGAGGGGGAAAGAGAGAAAGGAAAGAGAGAGAGAGAAATGATTTTTCCCAAAAAATCTTCCCTAAAACCCTCCCTAAGATCCTCTCCACCACATCCTTTTTCCTTTTTTATTTTTATTTTCTTTAATGCCAAAATTTCCAATTTTGCCATTGGGCTCCTTTGTTTAAATGGGCTTGAATTGGGCTTGGTGGGTTTGACTTGGTCCACTTGGGCCCTCATGGCGAAATATATGGGCATGGGGCCCATTGGGCCTTTGCTTGGCCCAGCTCTTTTTCGTTTCTAATTCTTGATCGATTAGTCCTTATCATAAAATTTTAATGCTTATCGATGAACCGATGGACAAATGAGGCAATGACCAATAAGTTCGTCTTGAAATCCTCGAAAGTTTGATCCCTGAAATTGAACTAAATTGATCAAATCTGACTTTAGTATGATTGAAATTATCGGATGGCTTTTAGGGGTTTTCATGCGGTTGACCCATGATCGATAATTTTTCGATCCATATTTGTGCTTCTTCGAATTGTGGATGACTCTTGGTTATTATGTAATTGCGAGGGTTTAATTACGTACTTTGAGTACAAGATCAATAAAAAATTGGTTTATCATCATTTGATGCGAGTATTGTAATCGTGCGGAACACTTGTGAACCGATTACATACTTTTTTCGAATCAATTTATATTAATTCGCTAATTGACTTATAATAGCGTAGTATTGTCCCTTGTTGATTCTTATAGTTGAATGATCAATTCTTGATTGAATTTTCTGGTCTTTTGCATTTTAACCCTATACGGCTTCTCTTAATAGATTAGTTAACCCACGAATGATCATTTTAGAGTAAATTCACTATCAGTGCATTGATGAAATAACCATTTCATATATTTTGAAAAATGTTGAATTTCATGATATCACAATTTTTTTTTTTATACTTTTTCAATTTTCTTTCTTTTGCAAAAAAATTACTGCTTTCATTCTCCAATTATTTTCTTTTAAGATTTCTTGAAAAAAATAGCATAAATGCTAACTAATATTCTCATTTTGAGATTTTTTTTGGGTGTCCTAGAGGATTTTTATCTGTAATCATTAAGAATGTTGTGGGTTAAAACAATTCTTTAAAGATAATATTTCATGCCTCAAAGTCTGATTCTATTCTTTCCGATCATTTTTTCCTAACAAATATTAGGCATGAATTGATTTCTCGTGGTTATCCTTGTGGGCAAGTGCTTGTGAGATCAACCTAGTAATGATCCAATCTTATTCAAGAGCTCTACATGTTGCAATTGGTTATTTGAAGGAAAAAAATTTAAAAGAAATGTTGTTGATAGTTGATAGTAGTGTTTTACACATGGATGCATTGCTTATATATTAAACTTGATTGTAAAAGATGGCTTGACTATGATGCATAAATATAATGCATATATTTGAGAACATGGTTAGATTTGTGAGGACTTGTCCTATGAGAGCCAAAACATTTTAATTTTGCATTGAGGGTGAAAGGATCTCTTACAAGAGTTTAGTTATTCTTGACATCACCATTAGATTGAACTCTTACCTCATGTTATACACTGCCATAAAATTAAAAAAGTTTTTGAAAGGATGGAAGAAGACCATCTATTTTTTGTAGGTGAGCTTAATCATGATTTTCCTAGAGATGATGATTGGGAAAATGCCATTCTTTTGGAATTTCTAAAAAAGTTCTATGATGCCATCAATCGAATGTTGCGGAGTTCCTATATTATATTAAATGATTATTTTAAGGGGATATTTTTTGTATAAATATCTGAAAGCTGAAAGATGCGGCGGATGCTTCGATCCTAAATTTCAAGCTATAAATATGAAAATGAAAGAGAAATTTGACAAATATTATGAGAGTTTGAATAAAGTGAATATGATGATATTGATTACAATTATGATGGATTCTAGAGCCAACTTGAATTACGTAAATTTTTTGTATGGAAAAACTTAAGATGATAAATAAAAAATTAATGAGATTCATTATAAGGTGAATGACACATTGGAGCGTTTGTATGAATTTAATGAGCATTCTTCTCTTGCTTCAAGTGATTAAATTTTTTGTGTCTAAAGTTTGAATGTAAGCAGTAGTGGTTCTAATGCTGATGTCGGTGGTAATGAAAGTAACAAGAAATATTACATCCAAACTTAGCGGAGAAAGTTTATGCACTTGAATCAAATAGTATGTGATGAAAACAAATTTGAGCTTGATCGGTATCTTTAAGATAAAAAAAAATGTAAATATTCTTAATCTTCACATTATGATGTGGTGGAAGACTAGTCGCTCAAAATATAAAATCCTACTTTTGATACCTTAGGATGTTTTGTCTATTCTTGTAACTACTATTACTTCATAGTCGACTTTTAATTCATCGGGTTGTGTGCTTAATAGTTTTCGAAATTATATGACTACCAAAGTAGTGAAAGTTTTGATTTCCACTCAAGATTGGTTGAAAGACGTTCATGTGTGCCAATTAATGTTGAAGAGTGCATCGAGAATGCAAAAAAAAAATTGAGTTGGGTAAGTGATTTTTATATCTTTATCTCGTAGTAATTCCCTTCATATATTTGATAAGTAAATGTTTTAATAAGTATATATTCTTTTAACAAGTAAATATTTTATTTAATCTCTTTTTTTAATAGATATAAATTGTCTTAATGAGGAGATTATCATAGGTAAATAAAGTTTACCAACTGAAGCGGAATGATATGTCGTAAGGCTTTACGATTATTATTGTAGTTTAATTAATAGTACTTTTTTTAAAAAAAATTATTATTGAGTGATTAACTATGATTGTTGTTTTTATTTTATTTATTTATTTAAGGTGGTTATAATTTGGAACGAATTTTCGTGGATGATCGAAACCTGAAGTTCTAATATGGTTTTTGTGAGCAAGATTTATTTCCTAGTATCCCAAGTTTTTTTGTTGTTCATGGCATCCAAACTATTGGTACTGGATTAGGATATCAGTCCACTTGATGGATGCTTTCCGGAAGGTGCCCCAAAAGCTATTTAGGGCCCGTTTGGTTCGACTTTTGGGGAATGCATTTGCAGTAATGCAAATACCTTTGGGTGAATGGGGTTTTCCGAAATGCAAATACCGTTTGGTAAAATTTGCATTGAAAAACAACTTTGGTCAAAATACCGTTTGGTAAAATTTACATTTGTAATTAACTTTTATTAAATTAAAAAAGCAAAAATACACTTTTTTTTTTTGAAGTCCGGCCCCCGGATCCGGCGGCCGGACCGCTGGATCCGGCGGTCCGGATGGCGGATTTTGGCCTCCGGAGCGTCGCGAGGTCGGGCGGCCCGGGCGTCGTCCGCTGAGGTCGCGCGACCCGGGCGGCCGTCGCTGGGTCGCGCGACCTCGGGCGGCCGTCGCCCGGGTTCGTGCGACCCGGGCGGCCGTCGCCCGGGTTCGCGCGAACCCGGTGACGGCCGCTGGTCGCCCGAGGTTGCGCGAACCCGGGCGGCCGTCGCTGGGTTCGCGCGACCCGGGCGACGGCCGCCCGAGGTCGCGCGACCTCGCGACCGTTGTTGGGGTCGCCCGACCCCGGCGACCGTCGCTGAGTCGCGCCAACTCGGGCGGCCGCTGGGTCGCACGGTTCAGGCCATTGATGGCCTGAATCGCGCGACCCGGCGTCGCTCGAGGTCCGGCGACGGTCGCCGGGGTCAGGCGACCCTTAGGCGGCGGTCGCCGGCGTGCAAAACCCCCTTGGCCGGCGGTCGTCGGCCTCCGTGCGGTGGTTTTCCTCGCGTATGAACAGTAACCGCGAAGTGAATAGTAACCGGAACTTGCATTCCGGAAATGCAAGTTTCCAAAGGACCTCCGGACCTCCTTTGACCTAAGGGCCCTTTGGGCCATTTGGAGATGCAATTGCATCTTGCCAAAGTCGGCCAAAAACTCGAACCAAACACACTTGCATTTGGCCAAGGAACTTTAGAGTCCAAATGCTCATCTCCAAAGCTGAACCAAACAGGGCCTTAGTTCCCCTGCAAGCATACTCCTTGCTGTCATCTTTCTTTCCTTTTTCCTGCTTCCCATTTTGTTTGCTGTCTTAGAAATTGTCTTGATCAACTTGCTAGTCTCTCGTGAATTCTATTGCGCAAGTTTAATGTATAACATCAAACGACTTGGTTGAGGAAATACCAACTTTCCACGAGAGTGAGTATAAACCGGTTAAGCCAGCCAAACTATATGGGTCAATCATGCCGTTTCGTTAAAAATTGAATATAAAGAGAGTGAGTGGACCAGAATTTCGAGCTGTTGCGCGAATGTGAGGTTGTTGGGCAAGATTTACGAAGTTAAAGGCCACGAGACTCAAACTCAAGTCTTCTCGATGCACTTTGAAATCTCACATTAGCTAGCTGAGGCACACGCTTACAGTTTATGTGCATCTCATTATATATACCAGCTATTACATTACTTTTATTGTCATGGTATGGCTTTAAAAACAATGGTAGGATTCACTAGGATCTTCATATTCAATGGTTTCGATTCAGCTTAATAAGTATACCATGCTTATATAACAATTTTTCCTCGATTCCACATCAAACCTCATGTCAAGTTCTGACACGACATGAGAAAATAACTCGAACACTATCTATTTAGTGAGAGAGACCTGAAAGTAATATGACACTACTTTATTGTGGAACCAACATGAATTGAATACATCTTCAGCCATCTTCAATGATAAATACTTTGTAATCACAATGAAACGTTTTCAAAATGGTGCGACAAGAGTAATCCACACAGAAAGCCGAATTGCCAGTCTACCTATACACTACTGATTTATTGAAGCAAAAGCAAAGCTGCTTGGCGACTTAGGCATAGCAGGCACAAGCAAGCTGAGAACAAACCAAACTTGATTAGTTGCTTCTCGAAGCTTCTAACAGTATATGTTAGAATGTAGATGCATTTCCAAAACAATCTTTCCTTATTTCTTTTATAAAAGCCGTATCCTCACGAGATCTGATCAATGGATCGTAAATCTCTTTTAGACTAGATCGCAAGGATATGGTTGTTCAAGGAATTCCTTTGTAACAAATTAATGTGGATAGCCTTGTGTTGATCACAATAAAAAAGTGAAATTAGTTCATTACCAAATAGGAAAATGAACAAGTCTGGGAATGTATATAAAATGCAAAACCCATAAAAATGAGAGCGGCTAAAATGGGAGGCTAGCATAACCGTCCTTTGCAAAGTGAGGGTCAAACAGTCGAAGGGAAGCCACAAATATGTTTTAAGGAAACTGGGAGACTTTTTCAATTTTTGACTGTATGTTTCCTTTTTCTTTTTTCTTTTTTCATTTTACCTTTAAGTTTCCTTATTACAAGCTCAAATTGAGAAACAAAATCACAAGAGGGCTCGAGGAATCAATTTCTTGAACATGAATAAATAAAAAAATAAATTAGCTAACAAAATATTAATAATTACAAGTAGAAAAATATGTTCACTTACTAAAGAGAAATCGTCAATGAGATTAGAAGAAACATCTAAGCATTATATGTCTAAGATATATAGGTAGAAGCCAAAATTCGATGACAATGAATAACTCGTACTTTCTTGCAATCAAGAAGTAGAGATTAACAAACATTTATCCATAGTTATGACTTATTCGATTACAAAGTCCAACAATAATTGGAAGTTCAAAGTATACAAGATAATTACATTCCACTTTTTATGAGTTATTAAGTTATTTTATTTTATTTTATTTGGGAACTATAATCTTATTCTTTGGCCGGAGAATAATATTCAATATTTTAAAAATTACAACTAAGTTTCTCGTATATTTTTTTATTGTTTGACTATTATCACTTTGATTTGTTTCCTTAAATAAGACGAGAACCTGTTTAGTAAGTCTCCGTATGAATGATTCTAGACAATGGGAACTTTGTTTGAATATTTCCTCAACAGATTTGGTCGTGACCTGCTTTGGAAAATGTATATAATAACAATGGGAAATCTGCTAAGTAATTCTCCCATCTTGAAGATGGAAAATGTGTGGCTGAGGTATGGGCGTTCCTATACAAAACTAATGGCATGGTAATTTCAGCATTTTCCCATGATAAGAATATATGGTTTGAGAACGGTAACCTTTTGTTGGATCATAGCCTGCATCAACTCATTATTTGATTCCTCAATCTGTCTGTTGTCTTCAAACAACAAGATCGTTGCTTGGGTTATAATGCGTCTTACAATCCTTGTGTGGGTGATTGCCCATATGGTTCGTTGAAACCTTGGTATATCAATAAGTAGATTGCTGTCTGCTACAAATATTAAAGGCTTTATTATTGATAAAGGAAAACGAGGTTATACAGTTGTCATCGGAGGTTTCATTACTTTTCCCTCATAATGTCGTCGCCAGCCCGGAAATCAGGTTGAGAAATCTTTCATCCAAGAGATACGTCTTCCTATTGAATTCTATTCCGTGACCACATTGATTAGGCTAGGAAAGTAATGGAATCTTCGCGTATTAATTTTAAAAACTTTCCAAATTCATAAGAAACTTAGCCAAACCTAAAGAGATTTTCCATAAAAAGTGAAATCTAGAGATTCATATATGCTAAGATATCCATAATTTCCATATACGTAAAATTGCTGTTGTAGTGGTGCTCGAATTGCCTATATATAGGTAGGGATTATGTGTAATTTTCCACAACCAATCATACCATCAAAACCGAAAGAGAAAGTGAGAAAGAAGGTCGTCAGAATGGCTTCAGGAAGAGTTTGTTTGTTCATCAGCGTTCTTTGCCTCACCTCTCTCTGCTTCGCAGGTATTGTTAGCTTCTTTTTCATCCCTATCGAGTTCCTTTCTCTTTTGGTTTAGATCACGCTCGAGACTGGAAAGCTCGTAGGACACGGATTAATTTAATCTATCAAATTAAGGAAAAACCATGTCCATATAATTTATATTATGTCTTACGCTGATTGCTGAAAATTTTTGAATTCTGGTGCATCTCAAAAACATCAGTTGCGAGAGAGATTAATGCAGAAACCTTTTGGGACCTGGGGTCATGTTCAGAGTTCCCGGACTGCAACAAGGCTTGCAGAGAACAGTTGGGTTCTAGCATTACAGGGTTTTGCAAGGTTAACGCAGGCGGAGCGAATCGTTGTTATTGCATAATTCCATAACTTTAAGCAATGTCATAGTGATTGCTATCATGGTTTTAATTGCGATGAATAAGATTCCATCTTCTGTACAATTTTCTCAATGAATGATTCGAAGTTGGTGCAAGTTCACTCATCGTCTCTCACGTCTTCCCTCCTCTTTTATATATATGTTTTTCCTTCAGTTGATCGATGGACATTACATGCTTCACAAGCTAAAGATGTGTACCTGAATTTGTTAATATGTGATATTAGTTGTAAAAGTGAACTTCTGGGATTCTATAAGCTCTTCTTCCATAATTCTTGACTATTTTCGTGATTGACTTCAAGAAAATGAAACTTGTTAAAGGCAAGTTTTCAGTTCGATATTTGTAAGATCAATATCAAAATTTGAGCTACAGAATGTTAACGTGATACATTGCTGTCTATTTTGACACCGGCAGGACATAAAATTACAATTGTTTGTAATAGCCGGTATGGTGGTGAAGAAGATTAAATTGAAATTTGATGAACCTAACCCCTTCAATCCTTCCAATCCGTATCCTTCCAATCTTTCCAAGCTTCATTTGGGAATGACAATTTACCTTCTAGTATTTTATTAACGTCCCAATAAACCTATCAACTATCAATTCCAATGCCATGCCAATTGGTGGTCAATCAGGATTTGAGAATGTATAAATTTATAGTTATCCATGTCCTCAAGGATTGATTTCTTTTCCAAACCGTCTTGTGACTTCTTATTGGGTTAATTATAAACATCAGTGCTAGGTTTCCTAAAACCCGCATCTTCCTATGGGGTGTCTGCCAGAAGATCTCTACAAAAGAAAGATCGTACTTAACCCCATCTGAATCTTGTGCTCACAAGCTCCTGAAACCGGCGAGCACCTTTTCCTCTGCGGATGGATAAATTGTCAAACCAAAGCATTAACTTAAAAATCTGGGCATTCCTCGGATTGACAAACGGAAAATGGCGGTACTCACTGCTCATGTTAAATTGGAACTCACCTTCGAGAGAATTAGTCGCTGAAGTACTATGGTGGTATGGAAAGCAAGAAACGCCCGAATCTTCCAAGGCCGCATACCTAATCCGACCGTGATTGCTGAGACAGCCCTTGCTCAAGACAAGAACTGTGTGAGGTGGAACCCATGTTTAGGAAAACAGAGCAAGAGCAGAATTAACTCACTTGGACAATGGATGCCCTCGGCCAGTGGAACCCTCAAGCTCGTGGGTGGAAGGAGCATCTGACAGATCTGTGGCTGGCGTTTGTCACGATTCAAGTGGAGCTTTGGTCGCGGACTTCGCCAATTCAGCCCACGCACCTCAGTTTTGACCTCCGAAACCTTAGCACCGGACAGATCTGTTGTTGTACTTGCTGGAGAATTCAGACCAGTTCCTCCTGCCAGACACAAGAGTGGAAGTGGAGACAGCACTTTAGATCCGGGCAAGGAAGAAAGTCCATGGACCCTGCGTCTACTAGTGGACGATTATAAGCTGCTCTTGGCCCAATTGAAGTCCATTGGAGGCACTCATTGCTCCCTCGGGGGCAATTCCGTTGTAGATTGGGTTGCTAAAGTCCACATTCGGAAAATTCTTCCGACTAATTGGATCACTAATCCACTGATTAAAAAAGTGGAAATAGGGGCGTGTGAACACTTCTTGCACGGCTGCAAAGAGACTTGCTCATAAAGGGGTTTTCCACGGCAATGCCTTGCGAGGTTGGGCCTGGAGACGTCTTGGACTGCTTTTGTCACTATACTTGATGGAATTACTTTAACCGAGTCAAACTGTTTGTTCTCGTGATTCAAATCGTTATGAATAAAATCCTATCCTCCATTTAACTTTCAATGGATAATGCATGTTTAGTGTAACTTCACTCATAGCCTCCCATGTTTACACTCCTTGTATATGTTTCTTCATTTCCCTTTGTTTGTAATAGTTGTTGTGGTGGTGAAGTAATCCAAGATAAATTCAAAAGTTCAATAAACTAAGACAAGTCTAATGTTGCATAACCTCACAGGTAGTAAATCTTCTTGATTTTTAATGGTGGAAACTGCTTAGTCTTCTTAATTGCTTATAATTGCAGGAGTTGCTTTTGCATATGTTCCCTTCATTCTTTTCACATTGAAATGACTACTAAAACAACTGTACCATCTGCTGGTCCATCCAAGTCTTAATGATCCCATGTTCAATAACTTATTCACCATCTATACAGGTCAATCCAAGTCTTAATGATTCTAGGTTCTACAACTTGTTCACCTTTCTATACGGGTCCTTCCAACTTTAGACACCCGTTAAGTCAATATCTTGTTCAACCGCTGTTCCAAACTCCACTTTCATATTCATTTGTGCATCTACAAACCGGTTCTACACAACCAATGAATACATTATTAGGTTTGACTATTTTATAATCTTCAAATTATTGAAAATTTTCCCAACAATCTCTCCATTTTATATGATGACAAAACAAACTCTAGATTTCAAATTACATATATGTTCACATGACAAATGAATTAGAGTTCCGGGTGCGTTGAATGTATAAGAGATATGCTTATTATGCCAAAATAGTATGAGTTTAGAACAAGGCATAGAAATCATGCATTGGAAGCTCAAGATTCGATGAATATGAATAGGGGATATCATGTTGAAGAATTATGAGCAAAAACACGATAGTTTATAGCAGCTCTTACTTCTATGCAAATTACTTAGTTACATTAAAATTAAGTAAGAGTGGTATATTTCATGTGAACAAAAAAATTTGATGTTAGATAAGTTAAAGAATTTTTATTATAGCTTAATTTTAAATTTGAAGGCTTTTAAAGAGGTATGTGTTACCACATTTTGCAAATTAAACATAGTCACCATTATTTTTGCAAACTTAGAGACTTATCAGAGTTAACTCCTTCTCGAGACATACAATTTATCCCTTAGAGTGAATAAATATTTTGCGAGAGACATAGCACCCTCTGCGCATTGAATTTCCTACATCTAAATGCTTTGATTGTGAGGTCTGGGTGGTGTCAAGGTAAAGGTCAACAGGATAAAACACAATGGAGATTGTAGATTTTGTTCTATTCTGAAGAAATGAAAGCCAAAAGCTTTTTGCAAAGCTTCCACCTTAATCATGGTTTTTGCAATGTTTGATAATGATTCTAATAGAGTTGTGGAGTTGAATAGAGAAATATACTATTAAAATATAGAGAATAAAGTAGTGCTGCAACGAGCATATATATATATATAATATGCTATAACTTTATATCCTTAAGACTCATGTTATATTTTGGCCCAACCTCTCTTATAGGCTCTCGCCGATGGTTGGCCAAGGTTGCCGGCCACTGGCCGGGGCCCCATAAACCCGGCCGACCCTCACCCCACCACCGTCGGCCCTTTCCAGTGATGGTGGGGTGGTGGTAGTGGCGAGGGCCATATAGGCCCTCATTGTTTTGCTACAACCATTTTTTAATTTAATTTTTTTAAAAATTAATTTAATTAATATTTATATTAAAAATCAATTTTGGGGCAAAACGACATTGTTTTGAGACAAGCTAGCCACTTGTATGATCTTTTTTTAAATAATTGCCACCTTAGCAAAAAAATGTCACTGGAAAATGCCACGCTAGCATTTTGGCCAGAATTTCTTACCGTGGGCACAGAAGTGTCATTTTTTTCTCTGATTTTGATAATTAAGTGTATCTTTTGAAAGTTTGACACTTAAGGGCCTATTTGGTAATTAGCTAAACAGTATTTCATTATATTATTTTGTTCTTTTGAACAAAAAAAGAACAAAAATTCATTTAGTAACTTATTTATTCTCAAAAATAGATTTGGAATAAAATTAAGAAATAGAAAAAAGTTGCTCATTTGTTTCAACAAATAACTTCGGAATCAAGTCCATTTTTTTTTTCCCTTTTTTCTTTTCTTCTTTTCTTTTTGGCAACCGGCTAGATGAGGGTCAACAAACTTGTCGGAGCATTCGCTGATCCCCAACGAAGCTCAACCTTGCTTAGCCATTGCGAAAGTGGTGTCGCTCTGCCTTGGCAAGGTTGATCTCGTGATGGCTCAGCCAAGTCGAGCCTTGCTAGCAACTGGGCGAGCTTGACCTCACCAGATTTTAACAAGGCTAAGCTCACATAGCTAAGGCGAGTTCAAGCCTTGCCTAGTCACTAGGAGGCTTGGTTGGGGAGGCTTGAACAACAAGGCTCAGCCTCATCGGGATTGGACAAAGAGGAAGAAGGAGAATTGGAAAAGGGAAAAAAAAAAATAGAAGAGAAAAATACAATAAAATTATTAAAAATTTTAAAAAAATCTAACTCATAAAAGAATTTGAGGTTTTATTAAACGCATTTTTATCTCATAAATAGAAATTTTGAATAGTTATCAAACACCGTCAAATGTTATGAAACTTTTTTAGTGAACATAACAATAAATAATAGCAAAAATTATTCTCGAAAACAGAATAGTTGCCAAACAAGCCTTAAGTGTCCACCCATGCCAAGTTTGGCACTTGAGGTATTCGGCACTCCTTATATATAGGGTGGGATTTTGTGTAATCTGCCAAATCCACTATACCATCGTCACCTAAAGAAAAGGAAGAAAACAAGGTCATCAGAATGGCATCTGGAAGAGTTTGTTTGTTCATAGGCCTTCTTTACCTCATTTCTTTATACTTTGCGGATAATGCCAGCTTCTGCTTCATAACCCTTCATGGAGTTCGTTCTGCTTCAGTTTAGACCTCGGTTAGACAAGCTGATTTCCACTCGGTAAAGAGAAAATGGAGTGAAACTGTCATACATGACCCATATTTCTTATAAAAGTCCAAACCCATCCATGTTCTCAAAGCCCAAGCTCAGCCCATCAATTTAGTCAGCCCATAATTTATCTTTCCAATTTCCTTTAACAGCTTCGCTGAAGAAGTAGCCAGCGACGGAAGGAACAAGAAAAAGAAAAGAGAGGAGGGCTCGGCCATGAAGACAGAAGGAGTAAAAAGAGAGAGAACCTTCACGCGTTCTCAATCCGAAACTGAAGCGACATCATTTTGCAATGTCGGGTAAGTGTTTGACCCTATTATTCACCTAATCAGAGTAATCGTCCAAGTTAGAGGAGGAAATTCGAATTTATATCAATTTGGAGTTGTTGCATTCAATTGAGGAGTAGCCGGGCTGCATATATTATAGAAATGTTAATTTAGGATATTGCAAAGTTATAGCATTTTACATATCTCGATTTGAGTGTATAATTTATTCGAAAAGAAATTTTGAAGTTGGCCTTGTGTGCCGGACAGATTGCGAATAGTAACTTCGTGGCTAATTTTTTTTTGTGATTGGTTCTCATTTCGGTCCAATAGAACCAGTCACTTTTTTTCCCACTACTTTTGATGCTTTCTACTATGAAGAAATAATAAAAAAAAAGGTCACTTTTGCTTTTTTAAAGAAATTAAAAAAAAAAAGAGTATATGTAGTCGGTTCGGTCCGGTTTGGTCGGGTTCTCCCTTGGAACTGGGAACCGGACCAACCAGACACCGATTTCACTTTTAGGAATTGGGAATTGAATCGATACTCCTACAAACCTAGTTTGGTCTGGTTCAGGTAGTTCTTCAATTGAGAGGTCCATTTTGCACATTCCTATTATGTTTCAACTATTACTAGCTAGAATTTGGTTAAGCCAAGTTGGCTCTCTTATAGTACAGCAAAAAAGCTTTATATGGATTGTATGCTTGCTTGAAATAGAGTTTTGTGAAGAAAGTTATGATGCAAACAAATCCAATGCACAAGCTATTCATGGCGGACAATAATGATACCCACCGTGATGAGCTTTTTATTAGCATGTAGGTGCCGTTTTATCGAAGAATAGATGTAGTTTAATCAAGTTGGCTGTTACAATATTTTTTTACTTAGTTTTTTATATTTTTTTAACTAATTATTATGAATTAGAAATCATTGGTTTGAGTAACCACCATAGGTTGGTTTTTGGCTTTCCTAGGTGAGTGATACCATATTTTCTTTGGTTTGCAAACTTTGGATATGGATTAGATATGCTATGAGTTAAGAAATAGCATCTTTGTTGCATAAATTAGGATTAATATTTATTGCTGTTTTGTCTATTTTAAATGGAAAGTCATCTTTTGGCTTTAGTTTGAACTTACTGTCTATAAATAGCTTGTGAAATCTTTTACAAAAGAATCACGAAGAGTTCATAATTTATTAATGTAGTATGTGAAATGCACTTTGATATATAGATCGAATGGTGAAAAGTTGTAATATAAGTTTTTAAATGGTTTCTAATTTTCGTTGTGCACCATAGGAGATTAAGGTTAATGGACTATGCTTAGTGTCTCTGTAAACCCATTGAAGAATTTGTGGGTATGCACATATTGACTTAGGATATTCTTGTGAGCTAAGCCACCAACTAATAATTGTTAGAGACTTAACCAATGGAGGAATATCGATAGCCTTGTCATGGGGCATTATGTGTGCGATGGCCCAAGTGCGGGGGCGCGTCTCCTGTCCCATATTGCTTAGGGGGGAGTCCTAGGGCTAGTTTATAAGATTTAGGTCCCTCTAATCTGTGTGACGCGTTTTAAAGCCGTGATAACTCAATGTCTAAAGCAGACAATATTACACAGTAGGGCCCGGGTCGTTACAAATGATATCATAGTCAACTCCCAACCGCGTGTGGGGCTGGCTACGTTTTAAAGCCGTGAGGACTCAATGTTCAAAGTAGACAATATTACACAGTGGGGCCCGCGTCGTTACAATGTGTAACCATGGCTAAATAGCAGAGCATGAATTTAGGCAATGTAGTAGACCATTGATGTATAGTTTGATAAAATTAATCAATGGATTGGACTATTGAAATTTGTTTTGATATCATCGATTGAAATAAGCGCTTTTACTATGAATATGTTATGTTGAAGTGATATGTATATAAAACTCACTTTGGTCTTGAAGATTTGTTAAATTCTAGATTTGGTGAAATTGAGTTATGGTTGTATTTTAAATATGCATAATAATTATTCAATCCACTTAAAAGAAATGTATTACTCATTAGACCGTGGTAACTCACTTTTTTTGTCTTACTTGCATTTTTAGGTTCTTCAGCAATCCGCAAGTAAGACATGAGCATTTCGGTATCGGGGAAGATATTTTAATAGTGGGGACTTTTGTGTACAAATTATATATAGTTGATAAATTTGTGAGTCAATTTGTGATGGACATGTACATGTATTATTTTGATGAATTATAGAATAACTTTGATATCGTAAAAAGTGACTTTTTATCAAACATATATACATACATATATATATATATATATGATATCAAGTTGAATTATGGTTACATTGAGATTGGATCCTCCGGGTGAATGGACAGCCATGTCATTGCTTTTGCTCTCATTGAGTTGAGGGTGTGATAGAAACAATGCGAATACTTGGAGATAAACTTCTATAGATAGTAGGAAAAACGATTGAGATGAAATGCCATGGTTTTAGAAATAAGGAAAATCAACGTATCTCAGAGACAGCACTTGACCCTTTAGGAGTGCATCAAAAGTTGACTTTTGATCTTGAGAGAGAAAGAGATTGAAATTATAATTTGGAACTTTAGAAAAAATCATCTCTTATCCCGAAATCATGACACAATATGACTTAACCTGAAACATATCCATTCCAATTATGTAGTATCTTAAGTGGCATGATTTTTATTTTGGGAAACTGATAAATGCATTATCCCATGAGATAAATATTCAATGAGATTTTGTCGTATCTTCTATATGAAAGGGATTTATTATGGGATTCTCTTATTTATACATTTTTCCATAAAAGGGGACTAAATAGAGTTAGAAAATCAATCAGTCACCGAAATTCAAGAAATCAGCAACAATCAAGAAATCCGCAACGATCAAGCAATCAGCAAGATTCTGGCTCCACCAAAGGTGGTAACACCAAAGAAGGAAGATTGGAAGAATCAAGCAAAGAAGGAAAGCTACAACAAACTCTTTACCAAAGAAAGAGACAAATTGATAGAATCAAATCCCCACAAATCAAGCATCGACAAATCACTACATCAATTCCAATCAGTGAATTACGTTTCCTTTCAAAATCACCTTAATTTTAGACATTGATCTTCTTGTGAAAGTCAATAAATGGAGCCTATGTAATTGTAGAAACATATGCCAGAAAAAAAATACAAACGTATTCCTTCCTTTGCTCAGCTGTTCAATTCTTACTCACTATATTTGGTTTCAAACAAACAGATTTCTGTGTGGTAATTAATAACTCAAGATCTGCAAGCATTCAATACATGTGGTGCTCGAATTGCTTATATAAAGATTGGGATTCTGTGTATATCTTCTCGACCAATTATACAAACAAAACCTAAAGAAGAGTGAGAAGAGAAGGTCATCAAAATGGCTTTAGGAAGGATTTGTTTTTTCATCGGCATGTTTTACCTCATTTCTCCTTGCTTCGCATGTAATGCCAGCTTCTGTTTCGTGAGCCTTTGTCGGGTTCATTCTGCTTCAGTTTCGGCCACGCTTGAGACCAGTATCTGACCTGAAGGCTTGAGGGATGCATTTATCAGTTCGAACAATAGTTGTTTTATGTCTTGTGTTGATTGCTGACGTTCCTCGACTTCGTTGTGTGTCTCAGAAAGATCAGCTGAGAGGGAGGTCAAGAAAGAGACGATCTAGAAAGTGGACGTAGGTCCGCGTTCAAAGTTCCCCAACCGCAACAAAGGCTTGTATCGAATATAAGTTTCCAACGGGAGGGTCTTCCGAGAAGGCCGGGGGAGTCAAGTCCAATGAGTGCTATTGCAAGTATACTTAAGCGAAATCACATAACTTTGAGCCTAGGCGAACTGTTTTCTCTCATGGTTTAGATTGTTGAGAATAAAATTCCATCTTCCGCTCGACATTCTCCATTGAATGATGACTTTTTGGTGCGACTTCACTCATGACCTCCCATATCTACACTCCTATTCATGTTTCTTGTTCTTTTCTTTTTTCAACGAATGGACATTCCAAGCTTACCAAGATTGCGATGTGTACATGATATTGCTATCAATCTGATCTTTTTGAGATCAATTCCAAAATTGAGAAGTTTTCAAGTACATGACAATTTGTAAAACTATGAAACTGCTAGTGTTGCAACCTGTTGTCACCATCCACTGCTGGCGTGACATCAAATTACAATCGTTTGTAGTAGTAGATGTGGCGGTGAAGTAATCGGAGACGAATTAAAAGTTGGATAAATTAGGACAAGTCTAATGTTGTATAGTTTCAAATGCTTGGTTTGCCCAAATTTTCCTTATGCTCGAGCTGCAAACATTTCTATGTACTTTCTCTATGTGGGCTTGGCAATGCATTAGACCTGATCCGGCCTCGCCTTAGCTCACTCATTTTATGCATGTACCATATGATTTTAACTTTTTGTTTTTTGAAAATCTGATGACCATCACTATGATATGACTTGTGACTCCTATTTAAGAGTGAATTAAAATTGCATATAATTTTTAATTACTTTCTAAAATATCAAAAAATTTATAAAAAATTGAGAAAATTGAAAAAATATACAAAAGTTATTCATGTTAGCCCTAATTGTGCCATGTGAGACACCGACATCCATAGCATTGCCAACCAAAATTAACTGGTAGGATTACATTAGCAAATCACTAAAAGGTTCCGAATTAAATTAACCAAATTAAAATATTTATAACTGAATTGGTATTCATATGATATTTTTAAGACTTTTTTTTTTGTAATTTTTCCCGGACATAAACCAAAAAATGTTGTCCCTCTTTCTCACTCACACACAAACAACAATCCCAACTAGCTCCATTTGCCATGCATCAACTACTACCCCGCGGATGAGACACTTAATAAGAGTGGACATTATACAATGTTGTAATAAGTACCTTACCTATGTATGATGGTAGTTAAATAAAAGACCAAAGAGGAAGTTTAGCCTAAGAATGATTATAAATGATCGAGTATGATTTACCTAATTGAGTAGTATCATAAATCTTGGACAAAAAAATGGGGGTAAGGGTCAAGCATGAATCTAATGACTACACGTCATAAGAAAAAAAGATAAATAATGAAAGTTTATTTATGATTACACTTTCAATCATTACTGTCATTGATGTGACAATATGTGATAGATTAAGTGTGAAAGCATGCTTCTTCATCGTGTTTGATTTTGCTTTTAGTACCTCCTGAGAATGATGTCAAGCTGTATCTCCCAAAATAACAAAAAAGAAAAAAAAAATGCTCTACAAAAATATGTGGACCTGATTATAGTAAAGCCGATTGACAGACTACAAAATAAGTGGACCCGAATATTCTTCTGCATAGAGTTGGAGGCTAATAGGAAAAGTCTCCTTTGCAGTAAGTTTAAGAATTAGTACATTTAAAAAATTCCAAAAAAAAAAAAATAGTCTCAAGACCCACTTATCTCAAACTCATTTTCATCTCATAAAAAATTCAAATTAGTACATTTTACCCAAATCTATCTTTCTATTGAAAAACACATGCGGCTTCCATGTTGAATCTGTCATTCTTTACGTAAATCTTTGTAATCCCTTACTATGTGTGTTGTAGCACATGTCTTTTAATATGATATTGGACCAAATATTAAGGGGGAGTAAATATGGATTTGGGGTATCAGTTCAATATAGTTTTATCAAACAAAAAATAATTTAGGATAAAAATATTATAAATATTGGTTTGAGATTTTTAATGGTGTTAATTTGAAATTGAATGCAAATTCAAGTGACGAAATCATTTACATAGACCTAATTATGACTGTAACAGCTTCTTTGAGAACTTTTAGAACGGACCCGAGTTTCAAGTAATCAATTTGGCTTTACCAAATGGCAAATAGCTGTGACCTTTTGATCTTCCACTTCATTTTGTCTGGGAGGCTCTGTCTGGCACTAAGCTGAGTATAAAAACATAATTATCATTTTCTTGTGGAACGTTTGAACTTTAGGAGCACTTTTGTACATGAGAAAATTAAATTTATATATATTTGCCAGCCGATCATTTCGAATTAAAAATTCAATTCTTGAATCTCGTTCCATTATATAATAGTAAGACGGCAAAGGCATCATGTTTTTTTTGTTCCCATTGTCTTAATTTATTTGCAATATAGGAACATGAAACCTGATTTGAAAACACCCATTCCGCAGCAGTCCCAAGCTCTCCTCCCATTCACAGAATGTCTCTGACACAGCAATCTTTCCGCTTTCTCTTTCTCTTACTGTCTCTCCTGTTCGTCTTGTCTGAACCCACTCTCTCGTCATCTTCCGCATCCGACTCCATTCAAAGCCTCCTCCAAAGCCAAGGCTTGCCCGGAGGGCTCTTCCCGCACGATGTCAAGTCTTTCACGCTCCACCCAGATGGCCTCCTCGAAGTCCTCTTGGACCGTCCTTGCCTGGCCAAGTTCGACACCGGAGTCTACTTCGACAGCGTCGTGAGAGCCAATCTCACTTATGGTAGCGACAGAGCAACAAGAATTCGGCATGACAATCATCTCTTTCTTGGGTTTTTCTCTGTTCTGATGTTTTTGGCTTTTGGGTTTTGACTGGTTTTAGGTAAGCTTATGGGAATGGAGGGTCTGTCTCAGAAAGAGCTGTTTCTGTGGCTTCCAGTGAAGGATATTATTGTGGACGATCCATCTTCTGGTGTCATAGTGTTTGATATTGTGGTTGCTCATAAGCAGCTCTCTCTTTCTCTCTTTGAAGACCCTCCTGTGTGTAGGCCTACAGGTCTCTCTCTCTCTCTCTTTCTCTCTCTCTATCTCTCTCAACATTAAGGCAGAAATGAAAAAGTCGGAACTCTTTGGTTTCTTGTGCTCTGGTGAGAAGCTGAAACAGATTGTCAGTTAATTTGATTCTTTTCCGTTTTGTACTGATGTTGCAGATTTGGAGGTTCTACAGCCAAATATTGGGAGGAAGAAAATTGGATTTGAAGCTCTGAGATGAAAGTCAGTTCCATTTTCGTTTCTCAGAGAATTTACAGTTCGTACAGCGTCTTTGGGAGTTTTGGGTGTTTGCTTTCCCTTTTTTTTTTCCCCTTCTGAGTTTTGCTTGTAAAAATGCACGAGGAAATGAAGATCATAAATGAGATAGATGAATATTGCAGACAGAGATATAGAAATTGTATGTTGGGGATGAGTTTGTGAATCGAAGTTGGTGAAGCCCTCCCCATTTGGAAGAACCGAGTTCAGATCATTACCATTCAATCTTTTGATTCTGATTGATTGTTAAAATTTTCTTGCATAAAGCACAAGAAAAAGAAAGAAAGAACTGTCACAAATTAATCTCAATTATCTCTCGTCTGTTGGTCAAGCCATTTCATGGGATATGACTAGAGATTGACATCACGCAGGCAGAGACCCTAATTTCTCTCCCCTGAGCATAAAAAACCACATGGTATTGTGCCATAATTTTGCTTCTAATGTTCTGTGGTGCCAGAGTTTAATAGCTAACTTTTGTTATTTTATACAAATGCCGGTGAAGACACATGACAGATTGAGCGGACATACGAGGCCACACAAATAAAAATAACAAAACAATTTGAAGGGTGTACGAAATCATTGAAAAAGACGGACATAATATGAAATGAACATCGTGTTGAACTTGAAGATTATACTTGAAGAATGTGTCATCTTGATTAATCGGGGATGCGCTGGAAGATGATGACACCACACAATGTGTCAACAAGTGCTTCATAAGCTCCAACTTTTGCAGAAAAGATGTAACTCGCAATATGTTTTGCATAATCACAGTTCGTACCTAATTCAGATCTTTTGGTATGAATAGGCAAGACAAAGAATCAACTTTAGTGCTGTCATTCAACCTACAATGTAATACTTTATTGAGCATGCATGCCCACGGAGTTTCCAGGAAGTTGGTTTTTCAAGGAGGCAATTAAAACTGGAGAAATCTTGTCTTCTTGGTCTTTGGTTGGACTTGCGAGGCATAAATGTAGACGGTTTCTAGTCAAAGCAAGGGACGAACAAAACGAAAGCTTTAAGGTTTGAAAACATGTGCTCTGCTTTTCCATATGTCTCATCGCTCATAGCAGCTCACATCTCTATTGCACTACATTACATTAGTATGACCTCTCTGTTCACCAGAGCTCTGCTTTAATATTATATCATTCTTAAAAAATTTTAGTCTCTGGCAACCTGCGCTTCTTTCTTTCAGCCATTTGTTCGCTACTGTACTCAAACCACACTTCCGTTACCACATTTCCATGGTAGGATTTTATTTTCATAGTTTTTTCAGGTAACTTTGCTTGTGCTGTGTATTGGATATAACTTCTTCGCTTTCCCTTCTTTTCTTTTTTTTGTGTGCTTAATCAAGCCCGTGCTTTAGGTGCACATCGCTCAAGCCCAAGGTGCTTTAGGTGCACATAGAGCGCACATTCTTCCAGTCTCCCTCACCTTCTCCACTCAATCCGTTTGTAATTTACCAGTTAATTGGATATTTCCAGTGTTTGATTACCAAACTCGATAGTGATGGTTAATAACCCTGGATCCTTTCTGGACTAATTCTCGTCTGTAACTGTTATTCTTGGCTTGTGATATCGTATCTTGAGTATGTTTGAACTGCATCTCATATAGTGAAGGGATTTAGGTTGTTCATATTACTTACCTAATATCCTGCTGGATAAATCTGTCGGTGCATACATGAATTGTGATTATCTATAATGGCTGACCGAGGCAACAGCCTTACTGCTTGTCAAAAACCAATCTGGACCAGTAGAGTAAAGATATGAAACTGCCTCGCCTCAACAGTAAACTACATAAAGAGATCAATGTGGTTTTAGTGTTATGGAGTCACTACTGGATCCGATCATTCTAAATTAAACACTCAATCAATATAGCGTACAAACTGCCTCTTTTTCTATTTACAGATGCACTAAAATAACATCTATTACACAATGCGCTACTACCATCCTTGTAGACACCTTTTGGTGCTCACTTTGCATGCCAATCACAATCGCTGGTCTATTTTCTTCTCTACATGAAGAATAAACATCAGATGTGAATGACTCAAAACTTCGAGATTCTCAGGTGTGATCACTCTCTTTTCTCTTTCTTGTAACCCGAATGTAGCACAAGACTACTATGACCAAGGCCATCACAAATCCTCCCAGGATCACATCCCCACCAGCTGCCGTAGAGGAATGATGCCTTTGTACTCTTCTTGTGGCTCTCATCACTGGAGCTTCTGCCATCACACTCGATCCAATCCCACCTTCAGATGGAGCCGGGCTTAGAGAACGTGGAT
Organism: Eucalyptus leucophloia subsp. euroa; assembly: GCA_017140325.1. Lineage (NCBI taxonomy): Eukaryota > Viridiplantae > Streptophyta > Magnoliopsida > Myrtales > Myrtaceae > Eucalyptus > Eucalyptus leucophloia. The sequence continues at coordinate 19,028,326 of CM029471.1, read as the reverse complement.
ATAACCTTCTCTCCGTCGGTAATCCTGACATGCCCCAATCATCATTTGCCCATGTCTCTGCCACGAACATGAAAAACATGGCCGTTGCAATATACATGACTGGATGCAGCTGAGCCATGAAATTGCTGCCTTGAAGGATTCTTGGACCAAGATGCAGAGCAATGCAAATGTATGAAACAAAAGAGGTTTATTTATAAGGGGACGGGTATGATTAAATTCATCCCTTCTTTGTAAAGTAATCTCGAAAAAGCTGGTGAGACCACAGTATGAACACTGCAAATCAATGAGAGCGTGAAGAAAAGCAGGCGTCAAAACTTAGGCAGATGCTTTAGCATTTAACAAGGGGAGGTTGTGTCTGGATAGGCTAGATCTGAGGAAACATCTTCGGACCATGTATTGAGACTTTAAATTATTGTTTTTATATGAACAGTCAGTGAAGATGAATTGTCAGATTACATACGACAAGCAATAACCACTCTGTCTTTCTAACGCGGTCACACGATCGTTCAGCACTCTTGTGAAGTGGAATAACATTAAATTAGATTCTTTCTTCCCTTTTTCCAGGGAATACCTCTTTGTCTCGTTGGATATGTTATGCTCTATTACGACAGGACGAGCGTGCAGTGACTGTGAACAAGTCAATGAATCGAAATATATTAAATCTCAGCTGCAAAATCACAGTCACGTGGAATCAAACAGATTGCGAAATTTGTGTCTTGATGTAAAATATGAAAAGAGTTTTGAGCGAGTATGTCTAGAGGCAAGAGTCAGATCACATTAGACAACTCTGTTCGGTATCCCATGCTCCTGATTTCTTAGTTGCCTCTCTTGACAGGCATGATGAACTGAAGACAGTTTACTACTTAAATCTCTCAGCCTCTTGAGGGTCACTTATCATCACACACCATGCATTGTTTATGTATGATTAGTTTTAATTGTTCCAGCCATTCAGAGAGATCTTTGATTCTACAGATGATCCATCATGTTGTTGTTACGTATAAAAAATGTAAATCATTCTTATGCATAGATTTCGAGCTTAATCTGACTTTCCAACTGCTAAATCCATGGAATCAATCACCAGTCCTTACATAATCATAAATGCATAGGATAATGTATCTGGGGAAGATAACAGAAAATTGGAGAAGTGTCCCTCATTTTATTTTGTCTCATGATCTCTCCTGACTATAAAATTTTTGTCTAATTAAATGCCTTTGATGATCTCTTGGAGCAAGTCTTTGGTCCGTGAAGCCTCAAGCATTTCGCCAGAAGCTCCCTAAAAACAAACCATAAAACATATATCACAGACCACTGATCAAACATGTTCAATTGTCAAAGAAGTTCATTTACTTCTATTGAGCGTACCTCAATACATGACGATATGAGCATCGCCAATTCACATGGCGCAAATGAAGGATGGACTGAACTTCAAGTGAGTGGCCAATTGGGATAAATCTTGCTGAGGAGGAGACATTGAGAATGAGGTACCTCAAATGGGAGCTTGTCTTAGATTTTGGTTAAACAAAGCATAACCTCACGAGAGTAACATGCCGTGTAGGAAAGAAATTCTGTTGGTTGTTGTGAGCTCTCATCTTGCTGCTAAAGCTGTCGGGTAGTTCAGTGGAGTTGTTAATTCCATTCCGTTGGGCAATCTCTATAATGACAAAACACCAAAAGACAAAAAGAGAAAGAAAAGATTATTTTTATGAGTTTGTAAGATAATCAAGGGATGAGTAATTGCTGAGCAAAATGATGGGAATCGTGCTCATTTCCTGTGGAAAAACGAAGGGTTTTTATTGATCATCGTCCACATAAGGTCATTAATCAGTATGGGGAAGTGTGGTCATTGTTAGATTTTATATGAGGAGTTGCCATAGTTGACAGGAAAGAACGAATGAGCCGGCGTGCAGACGCCAAGTGTATGTGCTGTCCAAGACGCGAGGCAATAGAAAAGTTAACTACTTTTTTTTTTTTTTTTGAACAAAGAAAAGTTACCTACTTGACTTACCAGAACAGTAACAGAATGCATCATCATTCTTTTGGAACGTGGAAACCCGTTCTTTATAAAGAATATATATCTACATATACAGAACTATAAATTTACATATATCAAAAAGTATATATATATATATATATATATATATATATATATATATATATATATTCCTATTAATAAAGCTCCCGTTTTAATTTTCCACGTCTTCCTCGACTATAATGACTTTTATTTAAAAGTTCCCCCGCAAGGATGAAAAGGATACTTTGGACATAGAACTAAAAACAGCTTACCATAGGGTTATATATATATATATATATATGATTTAAAAATCTCTTTGTACATTCTTGTATTTATTTTTCTAATGGCTCTTTTCTACCCTTTCCTCAACTAATTCACCTCAGCATATCTCTCATATGACCTGCTAGTTGTTTCCCTTTTCCCTTTTGATAAATTCAATTTGTTGGTCTAAAATCGATCCTTTTACGTTAAATGTGTTGGAGAATCGGGAATGAAGATAAATATATGAATTAAATATGAGGTCTTGTTCTCGAATAAACACTGTCCTTAGAGTCTTTAATTCCCCAACAGTAAATGTGGCTGTGTTCAGAGGAATACAATCCTAGTAATTTCTTAAGCTTCTTTCGATGGCCTATCTAAAGAAAAAAGATTAAGAGAAAGGAACGTAAATTTTAATGGTGAGAAGGGTATTTGAAACATTCATGTGAAAAAAAATAAACAGCAAATATAAAGTTGGAGAGAAGCAAGAATACACAAATTCGTTTATTTTGACTCACTGATCAAAAAGTAAGACACAAAACATTTCGGATTTGATGGATTTACTGCCAATCACCGGAAGTCACAAACCAACAATGAATGTATCTCCTTGCAATTATTTTCAGAAATTAAAATAATTTAAGATAAACCAAATAATTATTTTCTGAAATTTACTTTATGGAACTAAAAAAGACATTAAAATAAACCTGAATTTTATATTTAATTTGCCTAGTGTCAAGTGGCAATTTTTTAACTTTTAATAACGTAGTAGTTTTCCGTTTACTCCATACTCTTTTCCATTAAATTAAGTCTCGATCCTTTACAGAAACTCTAGAGTTGCCCCCAGAAATTCTTTAATTTGCTGTCTTTATCTTTTCATTTCGATCATCACAGTGTTGAGAATTTGAGTTTCATATATCTGTGTAAATTACAGTGTTGAGAATTTGCACAAACCCAAGGCTTGACGTGGGTCTTCATTGACCTACCACAAATGTACTTGTGCACTCGCAATGCTGAGGTTTTGCCGGCTAAAGAATCAACCATTTTTATAGCCCTCAATTTTCTTTCGATTAGTTCAAGTTAGCGAAGAGATACCTAGGCGAATCTATTGGCGCTAGTCCACTAAAGAAAAAAAAAATATATATATATATATATATATATATAAAAAAAAAGAAGAACCCGTGTACATACTATTTAACCACGTGATAAATTCCCATTTAATGATTTTGTTTCAAATTCATGTGCCTACATAAGCTAAAATAGTGAGAATAAAACTGGATAAGAGCTCACGAAGCACAGTTAAAGTTAAATAACCGGTTCTTCCTACGGCCATGTCACGAAGAACATGGATTTAAGAAGTGAAGAAAATGGCACAGGACAACGTCTGGTTTTTGCCTTCGGTTTCCTTTCTCCTCACAAAAATTTCAAATTCTAACTTCATTTTTCAAGTCCATCTCTCATTTGCTATAATATTTGTATGGTCAACAAGTCAAAAAGTTAAAAAAATAAAATAAAAAAAGACAATTTGACCGGTTAACAAAGAGGAGAGAAGCGGACTTTACTCAATTTGAGAGAGAAAGAGAGACCACCGAAAAAGGAAAGGAAAAGAGAGGAAAGAAAACAAACAAGAAGAAAGAGGGGAAAAAGGGAAGAAGAAAACTCAGATACGTACGCCATGGACGTCTTGTCAAGTTTTTTGTTTTTTTTTTTTTTTGATTGAAAAGATAACATAACATTCGCTAGTTAAAAAAGTTACAACCCTTAGACAGGGCATCGGTACACAGCAAATTAAAAAGAGGTAGGGAGGATTAACACGTTTCGTAACGCTCAGCAATGATTTAACACAAAACTAAAATAGTGAGAATAAAAATGGATAAGAGCTCACGAAGCACAATTAAAGTAAAACAACTGGCTCTTCCTTTGGCCATGTCTTGGAGAACATGGATTTAAGAAGTGAAGAAGATGGTATTGGACAATTTCTGGTTCTTGCCTTTGGTTTCCTTCCTCCTTACAAAAATTTCAAATTCTAACTCCATTTTTCACAGTCAACACTCATTTGCTATAATATTTGTGTGGTCAACAAGTTAAAAAGTTAAAAAAAAAAAAATTGACCAGTCAACAAAGAGGAGAAAAGTGGACTTTGCTTAATTATAAGGAGAGAGAGAACAGACAAGGAAAGGGGAAGAGAGTGAAAAGAAAAGAAAGAAGAAGAAAGAGAGAACAAAAGGGAAGAAGGAAATTTGCATGTACATGCCATAGATGCCTTGGATCAACACTTTTCGTAACGCTCAGTAATGATTAAGTCATTTGGTCATCTAATAGGAATAGTTTTCAGAATTAGGGCTTAAATTCATAATTAAGTGAAATTTGATATGTAAAATCTGATTTAAGAGTGGTTAAATTGAGAAGTTATGGGGGTTTCATATTTTAGGGTACTGTGGAGTTGCAGGATTTTACAAAACTCGGTTTACATTTATGGTTTTCTTAAAACGAATTTTCAATGTTGGGCATGCCTAATTGACAATATGTGCTTGATTTTTGGTCAGCTAAGTTAAGTGTCTTCCAATACTCCAAAAAGGCTTTCTTTATAAAATAAGCTCGCTTGAAATGAAGCTCGATAGAGAGAGTTATGAGGTGACCAAGTTTGACACACAAGCTTTACATTGCAAACGACTTTTAATAATCGCTTTGGACAAACGATTTGTGGGAATATTGGAGTTATTTGGTTAGTGCTTATGTTTAATTTGTTATAGTCGAGGTAGCTTTTTACTTGAATTTAAAGTTGTTTCTCATATAATTGATAAGATTTTAGTATCGTTGGCTTCAATAGCTATATTATTTGGTTTTGGGCTTTTCCAAGTGAGTGGTGCTATGTTTTCTTTGAGTTTGTGACAACATATTTCAAAAGTGATATATTTTGAGTCATGAAATAACATTTATTGCATAACAATCTGGGTCAAGCATTTACTACTCTTTAATATTTAAGAATGGTTTTGGGAATGTGATAGGAAAAGAGTTGTAAAAGTTTATGAAGTAAGTTCTCATATCATTTGAAAAAATGTTCTATAAAAATCACATGAAAGGTTATACATATCGATTTGTGAATTTGGTTTATGAAGAATTTATAAATGGTTTGAAAAATGTCTTGCGAAATATATTTTGTTAAATGAACGGAGTTGAGAAAGATTATGTGTTTTATTTTGTGAAATTCATTGTTATATGTATTGGTAAAGGACTATATGGTACATGGCAATGCAAGTCTCGTGGGAGCTACCTATAGGGGGTACTATTGATATGTGTTAGTCAATATTAAGGATGCGTTTAGTTGGACTTTTGGGAAAATGCAAATGACTTGAAGTTAAAGGAGTTTTGTAAAATATAAATTGCATTAAATAAATTGTAATTTAAAAGTCCTTTGTGAAGTACCTTTGAGAAAAATAGTATTTAAAGAAATTTGCATTTACAAATGACTTTTGTGATTTAAAAAAACGAAAAAAGAAATAGTTGGTTGGTAAAGGGCATGCGGCCACCAGCAATCGAAATCTAACACTTGTGGCTAATGTCTCAGGTTGAAGACCTTTAGTGGTTGTTGGAGACCATCGATGAGAGTCGCTAGGGCGGTCGATGAGGGTTGTGCAACCCAAGTGAAGGCCGCCAAAGGCCACATGACCTTAGCGAGGGCCGCCTAGTTGTGCGTCGTTGAGATCGCATTGCCAAACTTATCACCACAACATATTCTCCTCTTCTTCCACCATCATCTTCTCCTCCATCTTCTTTTCCATCATCTCTCTTCTTGAGACCATGAAGAAGTAGAAGCCCGATGGTCCAGCACCTCTCCACCGCCCTCACCCGCTACCCTAAGGTCGCTGCCCTCAACCTCTCCCTTTGCCCCCACGTCATTGACACCTATCTCGTTGTCGTCACAATCGCCCACCGGACTCCCTTTGTGCCATTGACCTCTCCAAGTGCTTCGAGCTTGCCGGTGGGTCAAGTGACCTAGATTTGGGTCGCTATGACTCACGTTTGGATTGCATCAACCTCCATGGGTCGCCATGCCGTGCGACCACGATGAGGGGGCCACCAATATGGGTTGGGCAATCCCTCGTGAGTTGCGGTGACCTAGAAGGTGACCTCCGCCGTGGTCACGCGACGCGGCAACCAGCGGCGGAGGTCACCTAACCCTCTGGCGACGGTCGCCTAGGTTGATGTGACCCATCGGCATCTCTCAAGCCATCACTAGCCCCTCACAGCTCAAGGAAGATGAACAATGTCCCAAAACAAGGGTAAAAACAGAAAAACAAAAAGTTGGTGAGGACAAAAAGAGAAAAGATTGTACAGTACCACATGGGCATGCCAAGAAAGTTGAAAGCCCAAGGCAGCCTCCCACCTATCTTGGGCTTTCAACATTCTAAATGCCAACTTTTCCTCAAAGGGGTTTGCAAATTTTTTGCCAAATAACCAATATTTGGCCCAAAGGACTTTGGGTGTCTAAAGTCTTTTGCAAATGCAACTCCCAAACGTACCCTAAGTGCTACATGGCAATGTGAATATTGTGAGAGTTAACTCTAAGGCCTTGTGGTTAAGGACTAAGGGCAACACAACGACGTCAATCTCATGAAAACCACCATAAGGTCTTATACTATTGACACACGTTAGTCAATGCTAAGTGCTACATGGTGACATGAGTCTTGGGAAAGTTATCTCTAAGGTCTTGTGGTTAAGGATTAAGTGCCATACAGTGACATGAGTCTCATAAAACCACCACTAGAGCCTTGTACTATTAATATACATTGCTCAAGAACTAAGTGATTTATGATAAGGCAAGTTTTGTGTGAGTCGTCTCTAGAGCCTTTAGTTGGATATTAAGTATGAAATTGATCATTGATGTGCAAATTGAGATTAGTCAATGAAATAAACCATTAATGCGTGATTTAGTGAGATTGATTAACGAATTTGACCATTGATGTTTGAATTGTGACAATGGATTTAATGAGTATTTCTTTTTCTTTTTTTGGTCGATCCTATTTTATTTTTACACTAACTCTCACTCTCAGACTTTTGTTCCATCTACTTGCAGGGCATGGGAGTGGAAACCTACTTTTGAAATTAAATCGTCCCCACCCCAACCCCCCTAAGAAGGTGGGGATTTGAACCCCAAATGAGTATTTCTAATTTGTATAAAACTTTGTTAAAGTGGAATAAGTCATATTTGATTTGATATGTATATATATGCCAAGTGGTTGCTTGATTTGTTTTGAAGAGATGTGCTACTCGCTAGACCGTGGTTGATCATTCTATTTGTCTTTAATTTTTTTTTTTCAAGTTCTCAGCTAGCAACTAATTGTATGAGGGTGCCATCGACGGGGGTTTTTAAGAGTTGGATTTTTGGATATGAACTTAGTTAGCTGTATTTGATTGAGTTGATGCTGTTGGATTTAGGCGATAATTGAAGTTGTAAATATTCTTTTGATGGATTATAGAAATTCTAATAACACAATCAAACTATTATTTATTAGATATATATTTGTTGATGGAGATATTTATTTTGATAACAGGTTGTTGGTTTTGGTTGAAGTTGTATCCTTTGGGTGGTAAGAGGTGGGACATTTGCTTCCCCTACTCATCTTCCAACACAAAGCCTATGCCTCAAGTGATGGAAAATGCTGGCATGTAGGCTCTTGTTGGCTTGCAACCTCTATTTTTTTTATAAGAAAAATTAATTAATATTATATTTAAAATCAAATTTGGACCAAAACAATGTTGTTGTGGGCTTATTTTTCTTGCTTTAGCCACATCAACGCTACATAGGATAGAAAAAGTAATAAAAAAGCCACGTCAGCATTTTCTGTTACTAAATTAAGCAGCGTTAATGGAAGGACTCAATTGTACTAATTTAATAATTTTTGTGACTTAATTGTACTTCTCGAAAGTTTTGAGACTAGATTACATTGTTGTGATAGATTTAAGATTTCTATTGAAGATATCTCTTTTGATTATTATTTTCTATGTTTATTAACTAAACTAGCCTAATCAATACTAAGTTAAGCTAATCAAACTAAGTCTCATCGCCATCTCGAACCACCTCCTCAAGCTCTTGGACACTGATCTCCAATATTGATTTCATTCAATCATTCATGCAACCACTTAATTCAAGCATTAAAAGAATTTAACATTGAGGACTCAATTTGAATTTTTGGCCTAAAAGTTAACTTCTATGAATTTCAAACTCAATATCTCCTCGGCCTCATTTTGTGCTAGCTCAATATATTTTTGAAAATATCAAACTTAACATCTTTTGACTAGCTATGAACAGCTATTCAAATCTTATGAACACAAGTTTTCTTGATTCATTTTAGATTATTTCAAAAATATCAAAGAACATGTTTAGGTATGATTAAGTTACGATTTTCTAGAAACTCTTCACATCTCCAAAAGCTCTTTCAACCTGTGTTCTTATCATTTTTCTAGAACTATAGTGTCTTCAAGCTTATTTGATGAATACTCAAACTAACCTTCAAACTCATAAGAACATCTAAATCATCATACAAATCAAGGAAATTTCAAATAATCAACTCAAAAATCCATTCTAATTACTCATATTCCACTTTCGTCTAACATAAATCAAACTTGGAGCAAAATAATACTCAATGATCATCAAAATCATACTATGGGAGGTTCAACCACATGCAAATTTGGGGAGAAATTTTTCATGTAATCATCTATTGAACTTGAACTAAGCTTAACTTTTGAGGATTTCTTCAAACAACATGAAATCAAGCTCAATCAACAACTATATACCAAAATTGACACCAAACCTTCAACCTAGATTATTCAGTCATCAAGAGATTATAGTCCTAGAGTGATTTAATCATGCAATTAGCTTTAATTTTTGGAAAGAAATTGAACTAGTTTTAACTATTATTACCTAATCGATTTCATCACACCCAAACATAGGATTGTTTATAAATTGAAGACAACTTTCAATTTTATACTATAATCAACATTAGTATCATTGGATGATTGTATTAAATTGTAATCAAAATTGAAATCCTACCTTTGATTAGAACTTCTAGAGAACAACAAGCAAAATTGACCGAATCGAGGGACCTTCATTGAGAACGAGGAGCGGCTCCAACCATGACCAACTCAAGGACTCACCAAGGGAGTTAGGCCCCATTTGGTTCAGCATTGGAAGGGGCTTTGGGGCTCTAAAGGGGTTTGGGCAAATGCAGATGGTGTTTGGTTCAATTTTTTGAGGACTCTGGGAAGATGCAATTGCATCTAGGGGTGATCGGGTCCAGGGTGGGTAGGGTCTAGACCTGGACCCTGTTCCCGACCCTGTTATAACCGGTTCTCTTTTTTTGGACCCTGTACCCGACCCTGTTTACATTGGAACCTGTTCCCGACCCACCCTGTTTTTCCGGTCCGGGAACAGGGTTAACCCTGTTTATATTGGAACCTGTTTTGCATAAAAATTGAAATATGACAGGAACTGAGCTGCAATTATTGAAGTACCATGGCTTTTTAACAACAGTGGAGGCTTTTCTTCTTGACTAGCTTGATAAACATTATTAGATGGAGGATAGAAGTATGCATGAGCATTTAGAACAGGAACTTCAGTTGGAAATTCAATTAGCTCTAGCAAGCTGAAATAAGACTGGTACTTCAAACTGTCCGGTGAAGAGGACCATATAATCCGAAAATCAATGACTTCTGACTTTTCGTCATTGAAAGTCACCTGCAGACAATAAACAAAAGGAAATTATAACAACAATGAGAAACACTAATTATCGCAAAGACACGATCGCAAAGACAGTCCACCCTTCACTAAATATGAGGAGATTACTACGATAGATATTGGAAGTACTCCTGATGCTCCCTCAACATATAGGCAATTGTTTCCTGAAGTCTGCAAAAGAAGAATGTGCACAATATACCAATCCATCAGCTTAAAAAAATTAGTAACAGCAATTCATCACAAAGAAGGTATTGAACATACTATGTCTTGTATGTCTGTGAATGGAATGTCAAGCAATGATAATGAGCTCTGAAGAATGTCAATAAATGCAAGATGAGACCTTCCCCTTTGCCTGCAAGTAGATTATAAATAATTGATATGAAGAATCATACAATAATTTGTATTTCGATAATGTTAACACCTTAGATCATCACATGGAAGAAAGCTCACCCGTAGCCGCAAGCAATCGGGTCTTCTCGTTTGTCGCTCTAGATAACTTCATAAGAGCTAGTTGATGAATTGAGCAAAATGCGCACGGCAATCAAGATGCAAATTGTAACATCATACCATTTGATATGATGTTCACCCATATATCGATGCTTTTCAGAAAATTCATTGCACCGCAAACAAAAAAGACACTCGCAAGTAGTTTTCATACACTCGCAGTTGCAGCCATGTCCCTTACCTAGCAAGCAGTCCCTCAAACTTGGCTATTATGAAGCGGAGCGATAACCCAAATATGTAATCTGTAATTGACCGCAGATGCCAATCTGCGTGCTCCGCAGGCCACAAATATTCTCCGCTAGCGATTCAAAGTGCCCATCACCATGATCAAATACCATCCACTTCCACAAAAGAGTAACAGAGGCACCATGATCAAAAACCATCCACTTCCAAGAAAAAGTAACAGAAAACCAGTATCTCTGAGAGTGCACACACATAACAACCAGGAAAATATAAAATTTGTTCTTTAGTTCCATTGTGAGGAAGAGGTCCATGATATTTGTGCATAATGTCCAAATTGCATAACTTTAGCACATGGTAAAGTGGTTGCTATTAACATCTGAACTGCACCACTTTAGTACATTGAAAAGTTACTGCTATTAACATCTATTTAATGCAAGAGCATCCTCGCACCGCTTGATCATTGGCATGAATTTCAGCTGTTTGATAAATATTAGGCAACAGAAGCACTAACTGACAAGTACATGTACCACTTAAATACAGCAATTCCCCACACTACCAAGCCAAAGATAAAGTTCAGCCATATGCAGACTTCGGACCAAAAAAAAAACAAAAAAAGAAAAAACCATCTAGCTTCACAGGATAGAAAGAAATGAAGCAAACCTTTTGAACATTTAGGTCATGCAAGAGAATGCATAAGTCTTAATCTTTATGAGATGTTCAGAAGCAAAATCAAGCGAATATAACGCACAACTTTGTCAACTCATTCCTGAAGTTGATTTTATATGCAGAGGCAACCCTGTTCACATTATAAACCAGTCCAACAGCCAAAAAAAATTCGACAATTGAAAGTCTTGAGTAGCAGCTGCATCATATCAATTCTGAAGCACCGTGGTGCTGCATCATTTTTAAATTTATGGAATTCCACAGAACTGAACCTTTAAACCTAAACATCGGATTCACTGATTGTATAATTTGAAAAAAATAATAATCATGGCCATGAGCCGACACCAGAATAGCTTTTAGATGGTCCTAGGACTCATAGCAGTTAATTAAATTCCAACGTCATGCACGGCACATATCAGCATCAACGAGCTGTAGAAGCCGACCATCAATAACAAGAATCAACGTGTTCTTGCCAAAATGCTCACGAAAGATGCCATTGTCGTGCCCTAGTTCTGGACAGCAGACTCCTACACAAGCCCAAAGCAAACTCCAAAAACTCGACACAAGCCGGAAGCACCCAAGAGAGAGAGAGAGAGAGAGAGAGAGAGAGAGAGAGAGAGAGACCTTGGAACCGGATGCGGAGTCTGCGGACAACATCGAGGGGCGCGGCGGCGACGGTGGCGAACCCGGCGACGGCTCCGGCAATGGCGTTCTCCCACTGACGGATCTGGCGATGGGGCGCGACGAAGGAAAAGCAAGTCTGTGGGCGTGAGTCGTGACCGTGTGAGTGTGAGAGGTAAAGAAGATAGAAACGAATTAGGGTTTTTGATTTGGGGTTGCCTTAAAAACCGGTTCTCAAACCGGTTCCCAAACCGGTCCGGTCGAACCGGTTCCCGGGTGGGTAATCCCTTGGAATCGGTTCCCAGACCGGTTCAAATAGGGTCTGAATTTTGGGAACCGGTTCCCGGACCGGTTTCAACCGGAACCGGTTCCCGACCCTGTTTTCCGGGTGGGCCGGACCGGGAACCGGGTAAACCCGGTCCGGTTGCACACCCCTAATTGCATCTCCAAGGGGCTTCAAAGGCCTTTAGGGGAATGGAGGGGTAAAGGTGCATTTGAGAAGTAGCATTTCTGGAATGCAACTTCTTTGTTTAATGAAAATATATTAGTTGCCAATTTTGTCCTCATTTATTAACCAAAATCCGTTTTTACCATTTTCTAAATAGAAAAACCTAAACCTCGTCTTCCTTACTATACCCTCACGCTTTCTGTAGCCTCATGCCTCCTCTGCACTCTCACGCTCTCTTCGTCATCCCTCACCGTCTCCTTCATGAGTTGCTCTCAGGTGTCCATTTGAGATTAGCCATCACAACCTCGAAGATCACCTCCTGCTATTCTGCTCTCACGCTCACGTTGCACTCATAACAGGGTAGTTGGGTAAGCTCAAAAACTTTGATTCCATTGCTCGTTCGTCCGATTTTGCGATCGCCGCTGAAGATTCCGCACGAGATTACTTGCGAGGGCCATGGGTATTACTCTTCTTACACTCTCATGCCTCTCTCTACCTCACAATTGTTTTGTGTCCGACCCTCACGTTCACTCACCTCTCCATGTAAGATTTTCTTGGTTATGTTCGGATGTATGAAAGTCCCTCACCTTTCTCGTACCTTGATGACTCCCCCTTTCGTGCTTGAAGCGGTGTTTCCTCACGGTTGGCAGAGGTTTGAGTTCTCTTCTTCGTGTCACTCTTTCACACTCACTACCCTCGAGCTTTCTTGTCACGCTCGCACTCGCTTCTGTCCAAGTCAAATTTTCTCAATTCATGTTGCGATTTTTGTGAAAATTTGTGTGGGTAATTGAATATCTTATGGCTAGAGTGGCATGTTTTGATTTGGCGAGAGATTCTAGCATGTTATTAGGTCGAGGCGCAACATGGATTCTAAGGTAGCTTTCGCTGTAATTTGTTCTCGTCGGATGGTTTAGTCTTGATTAAGTTTCAATATGGGATTTAGCGGGTATGTAGGCCAGTAGCTCTTGTTACATTGGCGATTATGTAGCATAAGAAGATGGTTATATTTCTTTCTTGTTTGAAATGGATTGTCTTCTTTTACCGGTGGGGTTTATCATAGCATGTGGATGAACATAATTGCAGCAGTAATGCCATGTGGCTTTCTGGTAGGAGAACAGTTACTGGATAATGGTTGTTATGTTCATGACAAAAATTTACTTATCTGGAGCCTAAGAATTTTTAGGCGTCTTATTGCTTGTAGGTTGTGTTATTTTTATTTATTTATTAATCTCGAATATATTTAGTTTATGTAAGCTCTTACTAGAAGAGATACATGGACGTATCATTTGATTTTCCCTTCTCCAATTCACTATTGTCACTGAAGTAGTAATAGGTGTTGGAGGCCCAAAGGTTTTCCACAAGAAACCTTTTCTTCACTTACCTTGAGTTGCGATGGGTGAAATCCCACCTGTCCCACCTGTAATAGAAGTAGATGCTATTAGTAGTCAGCATTCTGCCTCACAAAAAAAAGAAAAAAGGCTTATCTAAATGCCATGGTTATACAAAAACTATACCAAAGGAATCCAGTCAACATAATAAAGGGAGTGATTATAGAAGTGGAATAAAACTTATGTATGTTTTTAGCTTGAATAACTTATGCTAACACCCAGAGTGGAACATCAATCTTATGGTGTCTTAGGATTTTAATATTAAACCCCAGCATTCTGGAAATCAAATATTGTATAAGCGGCTGTTTAAGGACACTAAATTTCTAGTTTCCGCAGGCTAGGCATATAAGCGCATATGCTTTTTCTTATATGAATATGTTTCAATCTTTACTTGCTATTTCAGCATATCGATTCTCAATTCTCAAACATTTGATTATACTAGTCCATAGAAGTTGAAATGCTTGTATACTTTCCTTAATCTCTCAAGTACCATGTTGGGTGTTGTCCTAGTGTATGGTAGGATTTTCAGTGAGTCCACCAAAATAGAATGAACATAATTGGTGTTGTACATGTATATTCTCTCTTATCCAATGGATTTGGTGTTAATAATGTCATTCTGATGCAATCTCAATGTTACTAATTATACCTAATTTGGTTGTTAATGATGCTTCTTAACTGACGATTCATGCTACCCTACCTCCTTTGTTGTAAGTTTTTAGTTGTATTTCTTATGTGAGATGCAATGGATGTCCTTCTTTCACCCAACAATGGTGTGGTGATCTTTACTATTTTGGCAGAAAGAGAAGGATAGAAAATTTTGGGCTAGATCCCTAGCTGACTGAGGAACCAAAGTTGCAATTACTCTCTTGATAATAAAAAGTTAGGTTACAGAGAAATGCATATGCATATAGATGAGAACTCATGTTTTCGTTGTCGGACGCTAATACTAAATAGAAGTCACCAAATTAGCGTAGGTGGCTGAGGCAAACATGTAGATGGGCTTCAGCTGAAATTTGAATAGCCTCGATGTTTTGGCTCTTCCATTTGCCTAGCCCATTCTCTTTGGCTGATATCTTGCTGGATTGTTGCACCTTTGTGGTGCTTAATTCTTATTGTCCTGCTTGAGCCACTCCTAATATAAATGTACAACTTATAGAGACAAAATGCATGCTCTGTATTTAATGTAGATAATCTACAAAATGTCAAATCTTGTTATTTTTTCCCTACTTAGGAATGGATTCTTTTGTAAGAAGTAAATGAATGAAGCAGATTTCCTATTCCAGAGCTCTCCTTTGGTGATCCTTGCTAAAGTATTAAATGCGATGGTGCCAATATGAGAGTAACTTTTGTATTTATGTGATCGACTGGTGTAGTGATGAAGTTTTGTCCAAGTAGATAATGTCTCCTTATCCTGAATGGTGACTGTGGCCTCGGCAAGTAGCAAACTAATTATGTGAAGCTTCACTTGATCTTCATTCAAAGTTGACTTAAGATCAAGCGAAAGCTCCATATTAATGTGAAGATGGAAATGGAAGAATGCTAGAATACTACAAAAGAGTTTGAAGTTTTGGGCATTGGTGAAGCACTAAAAGATGAAAACTGCAGAAAATTGTTTTTGGGTTAAATTAAAGTAGGGTGAATTGTAGCAAAGTTTCATACAAAAAAGAAAAAAATTGTGGCGAAGTAAGGGTGTTATTGACACTGGTCGGTTATGTAAGAAACCAACTTCTTAATTGCCCAAAAGGAAAGTTTTGCCGGCATCATTGCCTAGAAATGCATGAGTTGAGTCGGTGAACAAGCCATCCGTTGGAGTAGTTAAGAATTTTGTAACATAATTTAAGACACAGAAAACCTGCGGTCATGCTACTTTTTGTTTTTGATTTTAAACAAATGAAAGTTGCAAAATTTTAAAATTGGCACATGAAAGGACTTTCCAAATGTATGTGTTTACCAAACATCATTTTCCCCAAATTGTATTTCAAGGTATCTTTTTAATTATAGTTTACCAAACAGTATTTGCATTTTGCCAAACCCCTTTAGAGTAAAGACCTTTGTAGATGAGAGAGAGAGAGAGAGAGAGAGAGAGAGAGAGAGAGAGAGAGTTTTTCTCGAAAAATTTATGGCTAATCTCCAATTATGATGCAAGGCGTTTAGCCAAGAGGGAAACTGTGAGGAAAATTAAAAGAAAAAATTGAAAACTAAGTGATCTTAGCCCTATAGGTCATCAAGTAATCCAATGGCTAAGGTTCACTACATAATGGCCAAGAAAATATTCTATTAGCTCTTGATTAAGGCACATGATGGGTGACATGGCACCTTAGGTGGCTAAGATTGAATGGGTAACATGAATTGCCTTGATTAAACCTTAGAGGCTAAGTAATTGGCCAAAACCAATATTTTCCTATTGCTTTCTAGGTTGGTTGAATTCTCAAGTGGACTAGTGGGCTTGAAATTTTTTAGCTCAATGGGCTGGACCCAATTGGGCTTATAATTAGGTCAACCCAAGGCTTTCCAATTGTCTTAATTCTCCCTTGATTCTTCTTATGGGCTTGGCCAATTCAATTGATTTGGTCCATTCAGCCAAACTAGGTTGGGTCGACTTTTTAGTTAAAAGATGATTTTTACTAGCATAATAGTATTTGGGCGGGAGAATTACCAAAAAAGTTATAAACCTATTGCAATTGTGCCAATTTAGTCCTAAACTTTTTTTTTTTTGCCAATTTAGTACTAAACCTTTTATAATTGTGCCAATTTAGTTCTTCCAGCAAAAATTGGCCAGTTGGAGTTGACGTGGACGTCGGCCGAGACAGCTAGCCGTCGAACAATTTTTTAATAATTTTTTAAATTTTTTTCGATTTTTTTTTTATTTTTTTTTGAATTTTTTAATTTTTTTTTGAATTTTTTAATTTTTTAATTTTTTATTTACCTTCTTCTTCCTTCGACGCCAGCCGAGGTGAGGGCCGCGAGGCCGACCTCGCCCGGCCACCGGCGAGGCTCACCCTCGCTCGGCCATTGGCGAAGGCGAGTCTCGCCCGCCGACAATGAGGTCGCCGTCACCCGGCCAAGGCGAGGCTTGCCCGGCCATGGCGAGGGTGAGCCTCGCCGGTTTGGTTACAGCCTTGCCGGTGGCCGGCGAGGCCGCACACCAGATTTGGCAAGGCTCAACCTCGCCATGGCTAGGCGAGGCCGAGCCTCGCCTTAGCCGGGTGACGGTGACCTCACCGTCCCGGGCAAGGCTCGCCGCGCCGGGCCGGTGGGGGCGAGCCTCGCCAATGGTTGGCGAGGTCGCCTCGCGGCCCTCACCCCGATCCGCCGGAGGAAGAAGAAGAAGGTAAAAATAAAAAAAAATAATAAAAAATTCGAAAAAAAATTAAAAAATTGTTCACCGGCCAATTGTCTCCGGCCGGCGTCCACATCGGCGTCGGCTGGCCAATTTTGGCCGAAGGACTGAATTGGCACAATTATAAAAGGTTTAGGTTTAAATTGGCAAAAAAAAAAAAAGGTTTAGGGCTGAATTGACACAATTGCAATAGGTTTAGGACTTTGTTGGTAATTCTCCCGTATTTGGGCTATTATGAAAATAACATCTTGTTATGAGTTATAAAATTTTGAATGAGTAAACATCACAATAATTTAAAATTATTTATTATTTGATTTTATAATTTAGAATAGACTGTTATGCTTACAATAGATTAATGACAACACAATGTAAAGAGATGTCAAAATGCAATTTGGTGTGCCATTTTATTCTTATGAAAAGTGGCATGCTAAAGTTAGTAGTGCATTTCACTAATTCTTTTGTTTTGTATTTTCGTTACAACTTCTTGTGCTTAAATAAACTAGAGCAATAAGAAATAAAACCGGATATAAACTCATCAACAAGCGTGTTCTCCTTTCAACTGAAAGCTAAGAACTTTCATACAGAGGATGAAGATGTCAGCGGAGATGGGGTCCTTGTGGTTGTGGAGCTTAACAAATCGGCATTGGTGGTGATAAAAGGCTGAAGGAGCTCGGTTTCCTTGGTTTCCAATTACTGGATGTAAGCGAGGCATCTATGGTCCATAGACTTCAGAACATATAACTTAGGTTTTTATTCATATCAAGAACTGAGAAGTGAGTGGGGCGCAAAATACTATGTGAAATGAGTGGGTGATAATCAGTCCAGCTTATTATGCAAGTTTGGGTGTTATATATTCTTGGCCACCAAGACTTAAGTAAATATAATATACCTATATATATATATATATGTGTGTGTGTGTGTGTGTGTGTGTGTGTGTGTGTGTGTATGACACTAGGTATTGAGGTCACAATAAGTCCATCAACTTCTTATAAACTGGTGACTTTTCATCAACTATATCTATTTATTGATTTTGTTCAATCTACTTAAGTAACAAACTTTCGACTTGGGATATTTATGCTAGACTGGTGATTGATCAAGTTTCTATTAAACAAAAAGACTCAACATAAATAGGACCTGATAAAACATGTTATAATTAGACCTTGCGTTAATGTCTCAGTCGAGACTAAGAGGCTCGATCACCGTGGATAGAATTTGTAGCCTGATGTCGCCATCTTGGACTGCTGAACCCATCTTTGAACTGGCATAGCATATGCGTAGCTCGAGCTGCGTTCACAGCGACATCAACAAAGGGTCGGAGATTCATTGCCAAAGCTATGAGTATTAATGCTTTTCCATGCTTGGTTTATCAATTCCTTGATGTGCTCCCGATCGACGTCTTTTGATACATTCATTTGTCGCATGTAACACACACCTGATGGTGGAGAATCTCCTCTATCTATTTCAGCCTAATAAAAAAAGTAAAAGTCAATTTAATGTGTTAACGAGGTTTGATAAGCCACTATGTTCAGCAAGCTGAAGATCGATTCCATAAACTACAAAATATGCGGTCCTGAATATCCTTCTGCATAGACATGGAGGATAATAGGAGAAGTTTTCTCCGTAACAAATTTAAGAATATATACTATTAAAAATCTCAAATTAATATCCTCAAGACACATTCATTTCAAATTAAATTTCGTCTCAGCCCAAATCTACCATCCCTCAACATTTTGTCAATTATCCAGTTGATATAGATGTGTGTCCAAACACGTGAGTTTTTCAATTTAGATCTATGCTCTCCATGTCAGATTTTCTTACAATCATTTGTCACACGTATTGAATTGGACGGAATGCCAATGAATATATTTGAGTTGGGATAATTGATTTAAGACTTTCTGTGAAATAAAAATTGATGGATGATAAATGTATGATGATAAATGTATAATGATGAGATACTAATTTGAGATTTTTAACTATATTAACCCAACTACTGGGATTCGTTCCAGTGGCTATCCTTCCAACATGGAAAGAGGAGGTGAGGGGTTCAAATCCCCACCTTCTCAAGAGGATGGAGTGGGGACGCGTGAGTTTCAGGAGTGGGTTTCGATTCTCACTTGCAAGGTAAAAGTCTTAGAGTGAGTGTAGAGTAGGAATAGAGTAGGATTGATAAAAAAAAAAACTATATTAACCCAAAATTTAATGCAAGTTCAGGTCAGCAAATCATTTACATTGACCAACTTACCACTTGACTATGTTAAAAAAAAAAAAAAAAAAAAAACTTACGACTTGCCCGCTTTCTGTTTTTGACCGTAACAGTTCATTTGAAAGCTCTCTAGTTGGACCCAGGTTTCTAGTAATCAACGTGGCTTAAGGAAAGGGCAGAAAATTGTGACCTTTGGTCTTCCACTTCATTTTGTCTGGGAGGTTCTGTCTAGGACTAGGATGACCAAGAAAATATAATTTTTATTTTCTGGTTGAACGTTTGAACTTTGGGAGCATTTTTGTACAAGATAAAAATATATAAAAATATATGCGCCACGATCATTTGAATTAACACTTCATTTCTTGAATCTCATTCTTTTGTATTATAGTAAGTCGGCGAAGGCACCATATTTGTTCCTGATTGAAACCTGAGTCAACACAAAACACCCATGTCGTCAGCAGTCCCAAGCTCTCCTCCCGTTCACAAGGACGCCACTGACACAGAAATCTTTCTCCTCTCTCTCTGTCTCTCTGTCTCTCCTCTGTCTTCCCTGAATCCACTCTCTCGTCGTCTTCTTCATCCAACTCCGTCCAAAACCTCCTCCGAAGCTAAGGCTTGTGCGGGGGGCTCTTCCCGCACGATGTCAAGTCGTTCGCCTTCCACCCAAATGGCATCCTCGAAGTCCTCCTGGACCGTCCCTGCCTGGCCAAGTTCGACACCAGAGCCTACTTCGACAGCGTCGTGAGAGCCAACCGCACTTATGGTAGTGGCAGAGCAAAAAGAATTCAGCATTAAAATCGTCTCTTTCTTGGGTTTTTCACTGTTTTGATGCTTTTGGCTTTTTGGGCTTTGATCGGTGTTCGGTAAGCTTATGGGAATGGAGGGTCTGTCTCAGAAAGAGCTGTTTCTGTGGCTTCCCGTGAAGCATATTATAGTGGACGATCCATCTTCTGATGTCATGGTGTTTGATATTGGGGTTACTTATAAGCAGCTCTCTCTTTCTCTCTTTGAACACCCTCCTGTGTGTAGACCTCCAGGTCTCTCTCTCTCTCTCTCTCTCTCTCTCCCTCAATGTTAATGCAGAAAGAAAGAAGTTGGAACTTTTTTAGTTTCTTGTGCTCTGGTGAGAACCTGAAACAGATTGTCATTAATTTAATTCTTTTCCGTTTTGTACTGATATTGCAGATTTGGAGGTTCTACAGCCGAATATAGGGAAGAAAAATATTGGATTTGAAGCTCTTAGATGAAAGTCAGCTCAATTTTTGTTTCTTGGGAGTTTTGGGTGTTTGCTCTCACTTTTTTTCTTTCCCTTCAGAGGTTAACTTGTAAAAAATCCACAAGCAAACGAAGTTTGCAAATTAGATAGATGAAAATTGCAAACAGAGATATCAAAATTATTTGTGGGGATGAATTTGTGAATCGAAGGTCGTGAAGCCCTCAAGCCATTTGGAAGAACAGAGTTCAGATCATTACCATTCAATCTTTTGATCCTCATTGATTGTTCTTAATTTTCCTGCATAAAGCACAAGAAAAAGAAAGAAAGAAAGGGATGTCACAATGAATCTCACTTATCTCCCGTCTATTGGTCAAGCCATTTCATGGGATATGACTAGAGATTAATATCATGCAGGCATAGATTCTAGATTCTCGCCTGAGCATGAGAAACCACATGATATTGTATCATAATTTTGCTTCTCATATTCTCTGCTGCCAGAATTTAATAGCTAACTTTTGTTATTTTATATGCATGCCAGTGAAGACACGTGACAGATTGAGCAGGCATATGAGGCTGCACATATGAAACTGACAACAATTTAAAGGGTCTATGAAATCATTAAAAAGATGACATAATATAGATTCAACATCGTGTTGAACTTGAAGAACGCGTCATCCCAATTAATCAGGCATGAGACTACACAATTTGTCGGGAGTAGTCAAGTGCTTCATAAGCTCCGACTTTCACAGAAAAGATGTAGCTCACAATATGTTTTCAAGAATCACAGTTCATGCCTAATTCAAATATTTTGGCATGTCAAAGAAATGAACTTTAATGCTCTTAGTCAACCTACAATGTAATACTTTATTCAGCATGCATGACCAGGAGTTTCCAAGAAGTTAGATTTGCAAACCTACTGACTAGGGCAGTCTAAACTGGAGAAATCTTGGTCTTTGGTTGGACTTGGGAGGGGTGTAAGTGTGAACAGATTCTGGTCAAAGCAAACGACCAGACAAAATAAACGAGAGATTTTAGGTTTGAAAACATGTGCTCTGCTTTTCCATATGTCTGCTTCCCTCATAACAGCTCAAATCTCTCTTGCACTACTACATTATTGTAAGTATGACCTCTCTGTTCACCAGAGCTCTGCTTTAGTTTTATATCATTCTTTAAAAAAATTTAGCTTCAGCAACCGGTGCTCGTTTCTTTTAGCCATTTGTTCACTACTTTACTCAAGCCCCACTTTGAGGGTAAGATGTTATTTTCGTAGTATTTTCAGGTGCCTTAGTTTGTGTTGTGTATTGGCTATAACTTCTTCGCTTTTCTGTTTTTTTTTTTTCCCTCTCTGTGGTATTCTTGCTCAAGCCAACAGTGTTTTAGGTGAACATAAAGTGCAGAACTTCCCATCTCCCTCACCTTCTCCACTGATTCCGTTTGAGTGTACCAGTTAAATGGTTACTTTCTAGTGTTTGATTACCAAGTCGATATTTGATGGTTAATAAGAATTCGTTGGATACTTTCTAGACTAATTCTCGTCTGTAACTGTAATTTTTTAATTGTGGTATTGTCTCTTGTACGTTTGAACTACATCTCATGTGGTAAAGAGATTTAGGTTGTTCATATGATTTACCTAATATGCTGCTGGATAAATTTGTTCGGCGTGTAGATAAATTATAAATTATCCCTAATGCCTGACGAAGGCATCAGAAATACTACTTGTCAAAAACCAATCTGGACATGAGACTAGGAGAGAAAATTACGAAACTGCGTCACCTCATGAGTATACTATAGAAAGAGATCAAATTGATTTTGGTACCATGTAGACATCACTTGATCAGATCATTCTACTACAAACCCTCAATCAATATAATGTACATATCGCCTCTTTTCTATTAAAAAATGCACTAAAATGACCACAATTACTTGATGCGCTACAACTATCCTTGGCGAACCTTGTGATGCCCATTTCATATTCCACTCACAATCGCTTGTCTATTTTCTTCTTGACATCAAGAATAATGATCAAATGTGAGTGACTGAAAACTATGAAATTCTCAGACATGATCATTCTCTTTGCTTTTTCTTGTAACCCGGATGTAGCACAAGACTACCACGACCAAGGCCATCACAAATCCTCCAAGGATCACATCCCCACCAGCTGCGCCGGAAAAACGATGGCTCTGTACTCTTCTCGCAGCTCTCATCACTGGAGCTTCTGCCATCACGCTTGATCCAATCCCACCTTCAGATGGAGCCGGACTCAGAGCAGGTGGATTGCTTCTCTCCGTTGGTAGTCCTGACATGCCCAAATCATCATTTGCCCACGTCTTGGCCACGAACATGAAAAACATGGCTGATGCAATATACATGGCTGGATGCAGCCGAGCCATGCAATGCTGCCTTGAAGGATTCTTGGACCAAGAATGCAGAGCAATGCAAATATATGAGACGTGAGAGGCTCATATATAAGTGAATAGGATTGAATTGAATCCTTCTTTTGTAAAGTAATTTAGAAAAAGTTGGTAAGACCACGGTCAGAAGACCCTGGTCAACAAGCGCAAACCATATTTTAGGTTAAGATTGACTAACTTTTGAAAACAAGCGTCAAAACTTAGAAAGATGTTTTTGCTTTAACAAGGGGAGGTTGCGTTTGGGTAGGCTTGATCCGAGGAAACATCCAAAGACCATGTATTGAGACTCTTACCTATCATTTTATATGCACAGTCATTGAAGAAGATGAATGTCAGTTCACATGAGACAAGCAAGAACAACTGTGTCTTTCTTTCTAACCCGGTCTTAGGAACGTTCAACACTCTTGTGAAGAAGAAATTTAGTCAATGAGATTCTTTCCGTTTTGCCAGGGAATACCTCACTGTCTTGTTGGATATGTAATGCTCTATCACCATGGGACGAGCGTGCACTGACTGTAAGCAAATCAGTGAGTTGGAACAAATTAGATATCAGCTGCCATGTGGAATCGAACAGATTGCGAAGTTTGTATCTTTAAGTAATATGAAAAGAGTTTTGAGTGAGTCTGTCTTGAGGCAAGAGTAGGATCACATTACAAAACTCTGTTTGGTATCCCATGTTCCTGATTTCTTTTATTGCCTCTCTTAACAGGCATGATGAACTGAAGACAGCTTTCTACTTCAATGTCTCGCTTTTTGAGGTTCACTTATTATCATATACTAAGGATTGGTTAGGTATGATTCTACAGTTGATCCATCATGTTATTGTTACGTATAAAAAATGTAAATCATTCTCATGCATATATTTCAAGCTTAATCTGACTTTCCAACTGCAGAATCCACAGAATCAATCACCAGTCCTTAGATAATCATAAATGTGTAGGATGATGTATCTAGGGAAGAAAACTGAAAATTGGAGAGATGTCCCTCATTTTATTATGTCTTAAGATGTTTCCTAATTATAAAATTTTTGTCTGATTAAATGCCTTTGATGATCTCTTGGAGCATGTCTTTGGTCTGTGAAGCCTTGAGCATTTCGCCAGAAGCTCCCTGAACCATAAAATACATAATCACAGACCATTGATCAGCCATGTTCAATTGCCAAAGTTCATTTACTTTTGTTGAGCATACCTCCATACATGACGATATGAGCATTGCGCCTTTGAATGTGGTGATGCTGGTATCTGTCAGTTCGAAACCACAAATACTCAGCATCTCCAACAACTTGGTGAATTGGCTTCTTCTCTTTGGGATTACAATCTTAATCCACAGCTTATGTTCATCAATGCCGGTCACCTGAACATCTGGCTGTGCACCCACCAACAAAGAGTTAGACCAATCAGTTTCAAAAGTCAGCATCAAAAGATGACCCGACATTGAATTTCTAAACCTTAATCCCATTTGCTTCCATATCCTGCGCTGCATCAATCTCATCGACCAATGCCTTTGGCCCATCTTCAGACGATGCCTCCATTTCGAGAAGTTGGTCGCTCAGGGCATCCACATTCTTCTTCAGCTCCACTATGTAAGTTGCTGCATCATCTAAAATTGTTGCCAAGTTCATCTGACATAGAAAAGCACAAAAATATTCGCAGGTCAGAATCTATACTCATATATGTCCGCACAAAAATGATCAGTAGGTTCGTGGGTATTTGCATTTGTGATTTTCGGGACTAATGAGCGTAGTGTCAGGAGCCTCTGGCTCAGCTTTAATCGCCTCCGCCTCTCGGCTTCCAGGTTCTTGGACTTGAATTGAGTGTCGTCACCATTGTCCTCAAGCTGCCCTCGGCCAATCCTCCCATCTTTGCAACCTCCAATTTCACTTAAGCACAGTCCGTCCATGCTGCAAATCAAGGATGGATTGAACTTCAAATGAGTGGCCAATTCGGATAAATCTTGTTGAGGAGGAGACATTGAGAATGAGAAGAACTTGAAATGGGAGCTAGTCTTGGATTGGTAATATAAAGCATATGCTCACAAGAGTATCATGCCATGTAGGGGAGAAATTCTGTTGGTTGCTGTGAGTTCCTATTTGTTGGGTAGTTCAGTCCAGTTGTTAATTCCATTCTGTTGGGCAATCTCATTTATGACAAAACCCTAAAAGACAAAAAAGATTATTCATATGGGCTTGTAAGATAATCAAGGGCTGAGTAATTACTGGGCAAAATGATGGGAATCATGCTCGCTTCTGTAGAAAAATGAAAAGGGTTTCCATTGATCATTGTCCATAAAAGGGTTCATTGATCAGTTTGCCTGACTCAATGTAAGATTTTAAGTGGGCAGTTGCCATAGTTGACTGGAAAGAACGAATGAGCCGTACTGCAGACGCCAAGTATATGTGCTCTCCAAGGCGCGAGGCAATGGAAAAGTTGTGTACTTGGCTTACCAGAACAGTAACAGAATGCATCATCATTCTTTTGGAACTTGAAAACCCTTTCTTAAAAAAAAAAAAAAAAAATCTATAACTATACATATACATGACTCAAAATTTATATACCTATATATTCCTAATCAATGAAGCTCCGTTTTAATTTTCCATATCTTCCTTGACTATAGTGAATTTTATTAGAAGTTTCCCATGGAAGGAGGAAAACGATACTTTGGACATAGAACTACAAACAACCTACCTTAGGGTTATATGTGTTAAAATATTTAAATAATACATCATGCATTATCTAATAACTTAAGTTTTTAGAATAGTTAGTCATGGTCCTACAAAATCCCACATGATATTGATTTGAAGGTTATAAGTTCAAATCTTTTTTTACCCCATTTCCTCAATTAAATTTCTACACTTAGTTGTTAGCAAAAAGACCAGACTAAGCTTTTAGGACAATCGCGGTGATCTCACAAATTCTCACAATAGATATGATTCAAAGATCTCTTTGTACATTCTTGTATTTAATTGGGTAATGGCTCGTTTTTGCCCTTTTCACAACTAATTCTTCTTCTTTTTTAATATATATTCTCGACATGCTTTTTCCTAATTTTATTTTTACGCAGTTTCACTTTCCTCGTACACATATTGCCCATTGGGATATTATACTCTTCTTGCATATAGTTATGATAAATCCACCTTAGCGTAATCACTTACATTACCAGCTAGTTGTTTAACTTTTCCCTTTTGATAAATTCTGTTGGTTGGTCTAAAATCTATCCTTTTTATATTAAATGTGTTAGAAAATTGGGGATGGAAAATACAAAAAACACAAAAAATTTTGAGATAGCAAAATTTTAAACTTCTAATGGTCAGTCTAAAGAAAAAGACGAAAAAGGGTGAAAAGTTTAATAGTGAGAAGAAAAGGTATTTTCAGACTCATTTGCACACAATAACTAGAGAATCTAAGATTAGAGAACAATACGAATGGACATGTTCGTCTATTTTTTTACTCATCAACTAAGCTAAGAAACGTAACTTTTCAGATTTGATCGATAAAGCCAACCACCAAAAGTCACGAATTAATGTCCAACATATCTCTCGATAATTATTTTTGGGAATTTAAATAAATTAACATAAACCCAAAAATAAAAATCAAATTCACCTCCCTTAAGTTGCTAGAGGTTAGGGGTGAGCATGGTTTGAAGGTACAATCTAGAACTAAAAACTAGACTACTAGGAGACTATTTGGTTTCAAGTTCTAAGATACGCATGGTAAGTTCCAAGTTTCAAATATTAATAAACCTACTTCAATGGTTAAATTCTAGATTCTAAGTAGGTGGATCTTGGAACTTAAAATAAGTTTTTGTATTTTTATTGATCTATATCTTTATGTGATCCTACAATATTTTGGCACCTAATGATTAGAACCATAAGTCTGAGTTTCCATTTTATGGCTAAAATTTTTACTTTGTTAATATTTTATATTTTTCGTGTGTCTAAATATAAGTTGTGGTCAATGAATTATATATGATGATTCATTGTAGTTATTTAATTAATAATACAGGTGTAATTCGAGTATAAGTGGGACTTGTAATACATTAACTTCTAGATTCCAGAATATGCAAGTGATATGGTAAAAATTTATAATGAATATTACTTTTTTTTTTTGGCTAAAATAATGAATGTTACTTTGGGTTATGGAAATCATCACTTTGTGTTCTTTTAGAAATTTTAGGACCCAAAACATTAGTTTTACGATTTAAATACACATTTAAGGCAAGTTTTAGGACATGGAATTGACCCTAAAACTGACTTACATTGCAACTTCGAAAGGGGGTCCGACCCTGTTGTCGCAAACGAGACAGCCCTTTTCTAAAGAACATTCCTCTGATCCGTTCGTGGGAAAAACCGACACGGCATGTCCTCAGTGCTCCGGCGACTCCACGGCGTCTTCACCGGACGGCCCAGACTCCCCCGCGTAGACCTCGGCAAACAATGCGACCTCCAGAAGCTGGTCGCCGAGTTCAAGCAACTCTCCGGGTCGGCCGAGTTTCGTCGTAGACGCGTCCTCTACGAGAAGACCGTCCAGCGCCTTGCCAAGCACCGGCGGTTCGCCTTGATCGAAGAACTCCTCGAAGACCAGAAGCAGTACGTGGGGGGCTCCAGCGAGAAATTCGCGGCCCGTTTGATATGTCTTTACGGGAAAGCGGGCATGTTCGAGCATGCCCAGAAGCTGTTCGACGAAATGCCTAGCCTGAAGACTGACCCCTCGCTGCTGCACCTGAATGCCCTTTTGGCCGCTTGCGTTTGTTCCAAGAAACTCGATAAGGTCGATGAGATTTTCCGGCTGTTGCCGCGGAAACTGTCGCTGGATGTTGATGTTTGCACTTACAATACGGTTATTAAGGGTTATTGCCTGATGGGGGCTCTTGATCCGGCTCTTTCATTGCTTGATGAGATGGAGAAAATGGGGATTGGACCTGATTTAATAACGTTGAACACCCTGCTTGAGGCTTTCCATGCAAATGGCAGGTTCTTGGAGGGAGAGAAGATATGGGATCTAATAGTGAGCAAGAAATTTAACCCTAGCATCAGGAGTTACAATACAAGAATTCGCGGGTTACTTTCGCAGAACAGAGTTGCCGATGCCGTAAAGCTGTTTGATGAAATGCGGGATAAGGGAATCGAGGCTGATACTTATAGCTTCAATGCTTTTATTGTCGGGTGTTGCCGAAATGGAGACTTGATGGGAGCCAAGAACTGGTACCGCCGGCTCATGGAGAGTGGATGTGCTCTTGATCGGGTGACAATATCTGCTCTCACTCCTTTCCTTTGTGAAAAGGGTGACTTTGAATTGGCTCACAGGCTTTGTATCAAGGCCATAGATAAGAAGTTATTTCTTGGAACGGATACTCTGCAGTATGTTGTGAATTTCTTGGTTCAGGAATTGAAGGTTGAGCTGGCAAAAGAGATTGTAGAACATGGCAAGGCGCAGAAAAAACCATACGATCTAGAATTGCTTCAAGCAGAGTAACGGCAATTTTTCACGCTTTCGATCTCATGGTTACTACTTGTCAGATTTGTTTCTCCGAATGGTGCTTGCTGGCCTCGACCCTCAATATCTGGTGTCATAGATGACATTGCCTCAGCCACTAGGCCATGATAAAGTAGCGCTCATCAAGCCTTGAGCGAGACTGAGATCTAAGGCTCAGGAACCATGGATCTCAAGATTGTTGTCGTCCTGGTCTTATCAACGAGGTTGATGATATGGAAAAAGGCGTAAGGGAGAGAGAAGGCTGATCAGGAGAGAGCTAAAATTGAAAAAGAGGACCGCTGCGGCAACATTTGGAGGAGCAGAGCATGTCGTACTGGATTTTGTGCAAACAAGTTTAATGAGGATGAGGCAACATTAGACTCGGCGAATCCTCGAGCCGAACATTTTTAGGAAGAGTATGAGTCCGTATGATAACACTTAAGGCAGGCCATTATGATGTTCACCTCCTTCCGAATTTCTTTTTGATGGCTAATGAGAAGGGTTCTTGTAAAGTTAAATAAATCACTAGATGAAAAGACCCCAAAACCCAAGGTTTTCGAAGTTGGATTAGGATGCATTTCTTTCGTTCCCTTGAGTTGTGATGTCTATGGATACCGGAAGTTTTGCCTAGAGAAACTATGAAAATAATGTTAGTATAGGTCCAAAAATCCTTTTAACGTATTTGTTCAAAAATCAAAATCATCTTGCCACACGTCGTTGTTTAATTTTTCTTTAAAAAAGGGGCTTTGTAGTTTGTACCATATAAAAAAAATTTACAATTAATTCTTTTGTTGAATTGCTACGTCATAATGGCCAAGAAGACACCACAATGCCCATTCCAAAAAAAATTAGGGCACATATATATCGCCCTCCTATTAGCATCAAATTTTGCCCCTACATCTTACCATTGGATCGAAAAGCAAAATAATCATAAGCATCTAGGTTGAGACATGTTGCATTTTCCATCGAACAGTAAAATATTATAAGGGCATGTTTCCTCCTGAAATTCATAAAATCACCCCTTTTTTCTTTAAATAGCTAGAAAATCGAAATATCCAAGCTTGAACTTATAAATAAAAATGAACTCCAGCCTAATAAACTCAAATACTAAGTATCTTTCTGGTATTGGTATTTTCTTTTCATAACCATGACCTGTCTTCGAAAAAAATTAATAAAAGTAATATGAAATTCGCGAGCTAACCCATCGGATATAAGTAGTACAGAGTTGGAGAATTCCATTCGACAAGATAATTAGATAACTCGGGTTCGAACTAAATTCGAAATTAGACGAGTCGATCTCAAATGATCATCGATCGAGAAATAACTAATTAATTGACTCGGTTTTTGCCATTGCTTTGCAATTGCAACTATACTCAAAACGGTTCTAAAGCCCTTCCTCTGCAAGTGTCCGAACCTTTGGCGGAAGCGAGCACCGCCCCATCCATGTCTTCCTTACTCCGTCGCCTCAGCGGCGTCTTCGCCAAGCCGCCACCCCGCCCTCGCGTAGACCATCTCGGCGGACGACAAGACCTCCGGAAGGTGGTCGCCAAGTTCAAGAAGCTCTCCCGGTCGACCCACTTCCGTCGGAACAGCGTCCCGTACGAGAAGACCGTCCAACGCCTCGCCTACCACCAGCAGTTCGCCCTCATCGAGGACCTCCTCGAGCACCAGAAGCAGTACGTGGCGCGCTCGGGCGACAAGTTCGCGGTCCGCCTCATCGGCCTCTACGGGAAGGCGGGCATGTTCGAGCACGCCCGGAAGCTGTTCGACGGAATGCCTAGCCTATCATCGCGGAAGCCCTCGCTGGTGCACCTCAATGCCCTCTTGGCCGCCTGTGTCGATTCCAAGAAGTTCGATGAGGTCGAGGAGATCTTCCGGGTGTTGCCGGAGAAGCTGTCTCTGGACATCGATGTTTGCACTTACAATACGGTTATTAAGGGCTATTGCCTGATGGGTGATCTTGATTCTGCTGTTTCGTTGCTTGATGAGATGGAGGGAAAAGGGGTTGAGCCTAATTTGATAACGTGGAATACCCTGCTTGAGGCTTCTTATGGAAATGGCAGGTTATTGGAAGGCGAGAAGATATGGAATTTAATGGTGAGCAAGAATGTTACTCCTAGCGTCAGGAGTTACAATCCAAGACTTCGTGGACTAGTTTTGCAGAACAGAGTCGCGGATGCTGTTAAGCTGTTAGATGAAATGCGGGATAAGGGAATCCAGGCTGATACACACAGCTACAATGCTTTTATCGTTGGGTGTTGCCGAAATGGAGACTTGGATGAAGCCAAGAACTGGTATCAGCGGCTTGTTGAGAGCAAGTGCAATGTTGATCGGGTGATGGTATCCGCTCTTGTCCCCTTGCTTTGTGAAAAGGGTGACTATGAATCGGTGCATAGGCTTTGCATCGAGGCCATGGATCAAAAGTTACTTCGTGTAACAAATACTCTGCAGAATGTTGTAGATTTCTTGGTTCGGGAATGCAAGGTTGAATTGGCAACAGAGATTGTGGAACATGGCAAGACCAAGAAGACACCATATAATCTAAAATTGCCTCAAGCAGCATAATGGTTTTTCTCGCATTATGTACCAATCAACTGTTATGGTTACCAACTCAAGACTTCATTTCCTCGATGGTCTTTGCTGAGCTCAATCCTCGATATGTGATGTTGTGCATGGCATTTTATCAATCAACTAGGCCATGGTGAACGAGGCCAAAGCATGAAACAGGTTCCTGTTATTGAAGAAATGCCTTTTACTTTCACTGTTTCACTGATTTTGTTGTTGTTGTGGAGCTGCAAATTGGTACTGACACTGTTGATAAGACTATAGAGTCTTGACTTCCTTGACTTCCTGGGTTTTGAACTCTTCGGTGTAACTGTAACTGAAGCATTGTGTAATGCATAGAGTTTCAGGCTATCACGCTTCTTGAGTTCCTTTCAGCAACAAAGCCGAGTGCTGCTGGCCATATGTATTATGATTCTTCATATTACCTGGCCGAGGTGAGTCAAGGGCTCCGATTCACGGGCTCATTCACGTTGGGTGCATGGCATTTCTGTCTTCGCTATCTAACCTTTGGATTGTTGCGTTGCACTGTCCTGATGTCTGAGGGCTTCTGTTGAAACAAGAAGTGCCTGTGGTTGCGATGTTGCATGCAACCCTTTGCTTTTGCGACAAATCTTTATCTTTCGTGGGATTTTTGCTGCCTATTTTTGCAGAACTCTCGACTCTTTTTGATAGGTCTCTTTTCAAGTTTTGGGACAGGGATTTATTCTTCTCTCCGTTTACTGTCGCTTTCTCATATGACTTAAAACATCTGTTCTCCCTTTTATTTAATTATTTTTATCAAAATCTTATCTTTCATAGATAAGAACACGTTAGAAGATGCATCTGAGTTCTTATTTGGAGAACTTGTGGATTTATTACCTAACAGGTCCTTCGATAAGATCAAGGTAATAGTCTGAATTGTTATCTTCAGTCTATCAATTAATAAGCTTTGATTGGGAGGCTTAGCTGTCCGGTACAGCAAATTTATCATTTTTTTCTCCCTTGAAATCAGAAAGCAATAGTTGGACTATTACATGATTATTTTCATTTAATTTTGTGAAATTCCTTATACAAAACTTAGTGTAGGACCTTTTGATTGAAGATATATATAAAATAAAATGTATACATTTTTACGAAAACACAAATTAAATCGCACTCTATGATTGGATCCTCTCCATCGTGTGGCCCGAGCACAATCACAAGTCCACCTAAGTGTTATTTTGGGGCCTTGCATCCACTAGAAAATGTTTAGTTTGAATCACAATTATGCCGTTCATCTGTAATTTGAATGATTAGAATTAAGGAGTTTGTCATTATAGGTACCGTTGGACTAGAAATTAGAAAGTCTATCCACATAGGGTAGTGAATGCCTGAAGTATAAGTTGGTCAAAAGTTTGCTTAGGACTTGATTTGAATTTGTAATGTCATGGAAGACGATTTTCCCTATATCAATCAAATTACGGAATTTCCCGACGTGATATTGGATTATTTTTTCAAATGTTGGGTCTCTCTCTCTCTCTCTCCCTCTCCCGCTCCCTCCCCTTCCTCCTATTCTTCTTCAAATCCTGCCAAATCGAAACCCACAATTTTAACACACAACAATACAAAAACTATTATTCATACCTACTCACGACGACTATCAATTGAGCAGCCTTGGCCTCGAGTTTTGTCGCTCGAAACTTAAGCTGCCATGGCTGCTGCGAGCTCGAAGGATGTGAGTGGACAAGGTGGCCTCAAGCTTCATGACTCGAAAGGATCTGGTGAACATGGCTGTTGTGAGCTCAAAGCATTAGCTGCCATGGCCGCCACGATGCGTCCACAAGCTTGAGCTTGTGTACCACAGGTTATGGGCATGGCCACATTCATTTCATCTTTATATAATCTAATCTAGTTCATTAAATTATCAACTAAATCGAGATAATTTAATCTAATATATTCCTGGAATATCCCGTGAACCATCTTCTTTTGCTGTCACGAATAAGCCTCCACTACCAATGATGCCTGATTTTTCACCTGCCACACCATTCTTATTTGGCTTGCACCAGTTTGCCAAGGGCTTGTTCCGCTTGATGCGATGCTCCTCCATTTGGTCCATTTGGTTACATGTGTTTGTCTTACGCTTAAATGGATTCTGTAGCCTTCGTCGAATGACCGGAATTTGTCATATCGGGAACATTTTTCTGTGCATTAAAAACCGTTTTATTCCACGAGATGTTTGAATTTTTGTTGCTTGTATTCTGGCTGTAGTTTGCATTAATCCATCTGTACAGGGGTATGGAGTCAGTCAAAGAAAATTTAAGGAGCTTTTGGCTTGCTGCGAAGTTCCTTAGCAGTCCAACACTCTCTTAGCATATGATCAATCGTCTCTGTTTGCTGCTTGCATTAACCGATAGAATTAATCGACTGGAGGCCTCTGTTAGCAAGGTCGCTTATAACTGCAATGCCATTCCATAAAGATCTAAAAGAGGATTGGGTTTGGTGGATCATATCTAATGATAGCCTATCACAATAACTTATTGTGTCTAATGATAGCCTATCACGATAACTTATCACATCCCCACGGTAACTTATTGCATCCAACAATAGCTTATTGTATCTAATAATCATTTATCGTGATAACTTATCACATTCAATTATCACTTATCACGATAGCCTATCGCCTCAACTTATCGTTTATCATGATAACTTATCACCTTAATAAACTTATTCCCTAATCTAATCACTATCAGCTTTAATCTAATTCTAATCCTACTCTTAAGCGGAACTACAACCCTAAGCAAGGGTTAGGAAGTTACTCACTTCCTATTTTTGGATCGATGGGCAATGGTGACAATGACAAGGCTCACGGTGGCGGCGGTCGCTCATGGTGAAGCTCAACAAGGTTGTGGATGGTGGCACTCAGCCTACGGCCTTGGACAGTTGGGGACAATGACATGAGGTGGTGAGGATGGTGGTTCATCTACAATGATAGCAAAGGTGGATAGTGGCAAAGGTGAGCGAACAGTGGATGGTGGCTCACGGCAGCCACAACCAAGAGGGAAAAGAGAGAATGGAGATGGCATGAGGGAGAGATGGAGGGGATGAGGGGTTCAGTTGAAGGGGAAATGGGAGCGAGTGAGGGAAAATGAGAGAAATGAGAGAGAGAGAGAGAGAGAGAGAGAGAGAGAGGGCCAAATAAGCTAGGGGGAGAGAGAAAGAGAGAGGTGAGCTCATGTCCAAGCTATTGGATAGCCAAGATTGCTTCTTGCAAACTTCTCCTCCAAGTTCCATTGAATGCAAACCATTATACTTAAGTTAGAATTGCGATAGGTATGCTTAGCTAGGTAAAATAGGCCAAGGATGATGTCATCTTCCCTCTCCTCTCTTCATTTGGGCGCCCCTCATCTTCCTTCATGCACAAAATTTTGTTTTATTAGGCTTAGGCTTCTAGAAGGAGCAAAATGGTGGAAAAATGGTAATTGCACTAAGTCATTTCACTATTTATTCACGTGGGCCTAAAATGTGCAAGCTTACAAAGTCCAAAATGGGCCTTATTGTCTTAATGGGCCCCTTTTGGGCTGGCCATGGTTGGGTGTGAGGCCCATGGGCCCGTTCATGGGCCCCACATGGCTCCTCATTCACAGCCCATTTTCACTTTTCTGAATTTTCGCAATTTGCCAATGAAAAATTGAGTTTTCATCCCAAATGGTTTTCTTGGCTTTTTCGTAGTCTATCAATACTCATTGCAATCTTGCTCCGTAGATTGATTATCGCCAAAATCACCTTCTGGCGATTGAGGTCATAAATTAGAATTCATCTGTTGTTTGTTGAGGGAACTTGTGGAGCATGCTGAATGTTTGTCGATGGACACTCAAATGGAACTGTTGGTCTTTGCATGTGATGATCGGGGTTCAAATGGTCAAGGAACTGAGTGCGATGGAGTTGTGTTGGTCAAGTTGGTGGGTAGACAACTGTTGAGTGATAGATGGGTGTTGCATGTTGCTTTTGAGGGGTTGCAAGGTGAATACTAGCCTCGAGTTGAGCTGTAGGTTGCTGTGTATAGTCGATGAGCTAATGAGATCACTTTTGGGTTCTGTCGGAGCGGCGTTGAGGTACTAAAAGTGGTTGTAAATGAACTAAATAATTTGATGTAGCTATAGTTGGAGATAGTGGCTCGGGATGTTCTGTTCGTGAAAGACAGAGATAGAAAATTACTAGTTCATGCGTCACTTTGGGGTTTTAAAGGTGTAGTTAATGGAAAGAACTAATTTTCTTTAGAGTGCACCAACTATTTTAGGCTTCGACTACTAGTTGTAGAGATTTTTTTGTGAAAATTAGTTGGCGAGAACATTCCTCCCTTAAAACAACAAATTGACTTGCAGAAAAACAGCAGAACTAGTTCTATGGATTTTACAAAATTTTCTAGATGGAGTTGACCTTAAACTTTTCATGAAATTTGTAGAACACAGCTTTAGGAACAACATATCAAAATTTTAGAACAAACGGTCGAGATTTGAGTAGTGAAATGATCTTTCTTCAGTAGGCACTTAATCTGGAAGTTGCTGCAGAATTTAAGGGTAAAGACAACAAATTACTGCTCCTCATACAATGAGATATAGGCTTAGGTTTCTTCATAAAAAAAAAAAATTTAATCTATATCTCTTCTATGACGTACTAAAATTTCGTAGCATTTCGATGAGATTTGATGCACTTTCTGCTTCTATGATTGAAACTGCCCATGTTAGCTTGTATCTTGCTTTGATTTGAGACTGTGTAATAAATGTTGTGCCTCTTGTACCTAATTTTCATGGCATAAAAGGAGTCTAATGGTCATGTAATAATGGTTAGTTTGTACATGAGCATGTTTCTTCCATAATTCGAAGTGTGGCCATTGGACGATTACTAATTATGGCATGCGTGTGCAATGAGTGTGACATGAATGAAATGTTGTGTGAGCATGAGTGCTGCTTAGAGTGATTGTGTGCTCTTGAGGTCTCATGCATGCTGTGATGTGATATAATTCAAAGGTTTGATGTGTGGAATATGAGAATTAAATGAGTAAAAGATTTCCATTGATACTAAGATACCGATGATGCCTCGGGAGTGGGATGCCCATGCTATGTGATCTCGGATGCCTCAGTTGAGTGAGATACCAGGATGACTCAAAGTTGAGATGCCCTTGTGTGTGATCAGGGATGCCTCGGAATGAGATGCCCCATGCTATGTGATCTTGAGATGCCTCAGTTGTGTGATACTGGGATGTCTCGGAGTGAGATGCCCATGATAGCAATATCGTGGAAGTCTGGATGTGGGATTCCAAAAGTGACTCGGATTGGGCCGGCTTGCGTTCTAGTGGGTGAACTAATCGAGGGTGGACTTTGATATACACACTATAATATAAATTTCACTTGGCGTGTGAGTTCACCTGTTGTTATCACATCTCATCTTAGTTCAGATTAGGAGCATGAGGCATACATGTGCATTTAGCATGTTTGTTATGAAGTGACTATTCATGTGACATTTTAGTATTCATTTAGTTATATCTGTGATAATCTTGCCTTAGTATATTGAGCTATTTGATTGTATTCTCTTGCTTTCTTTGGCAACTGAGGATTGTCTAGCTTAAGGTCTTATTATTTCTTTACTGGGCATTGCTCATTCCTTTCTATTTTTCAGATCATTAGTATGGACATACCACTGATCGCTCATTATGGGGTGGTAGCGTACATTGATGTTTCTTTTCATGACGTATATGACCCTAATATCGAGCTGACCTGCATGAGATATGAGGCTACACTTTGATGGATGATGGCAAGGTAGACTAGATTCTTATGAGGTTCGTTGCTTGGTTCATAAACCATGAAAGGGAGTAGTTTGGCCCTCTTTAGTTCAACGTTGAAGGACCTGTAGTTGGGACAGGAGGTGCTTAGGCACCCAGATCATGATGAAGCCAAATAAGATGTCTTTTGTTTTGTTTTGTTTTGTTTTTTGTTTTTTGTTTTTTGTTTTTGTTTTTTGTTTTTTGTTTTTGTTTTTGTTTTTGTTTTTGTTTTTGTTTTTGTTTTTGTTTTTGTTTTTGTTTTGTTTTTTTTTTTTATGGATGTGGGCTAGTGTAGGGGGTAATGAAGTTAGGAACCTCTCTCACCCTTTCCCTGGCTAATTACTTACACTTTTGTTCATGAACATATAAATATATGTTGTGTAACGATGAAGGACTTGTAAGTAATCCAGATCGATGTATGTAAGCCCGAATGGTTTTCAACAAGAAAGTTAACGAAGCTTCTCATGATCCTTATATATGTTCTTAGTTGGATTGTCTAATGCTAGGTGATAGGATTGTTACAGGGTGGTAGTGTGTTATAAAAGCTTCAAATCATAAAATATTCATGTTATACATGCTAATCAATTAGGTTTGGATGCTATAGTTTGATAATTGAAACCAACGGGTTTTGTCATGATAATAATCTATATAATTTCCGCTTGTGCTTAGTATGTGACACTACCGGGACGTCACAAAAGGTCTCCTCTTTGACCACACACAGTAATCACGACACAAACTACCAAACATTTGGCACATGCTTCACATGCCTTAAGCTAAACAAAACTAGAGAGCAAACGCCAAGGCAACTTCATCATCCCAAAAAAATAATAGTAATAAAATAAAATCTGATTGAAGGGATTGACCGGATTTGGCCAAAGAATAAAGGGGATTAACCGAAAATAAATTAATCACTCTTTGTGTTTGGTAATATATCTCAAGATCGAGCCCATTGAATGAAACCCAACCAACATTGAAGTGTGTGGAAGCACGGTCCACATCGTGCGTACGCTGGTGGTGTCCTCAAGGACAGTTAGACTAAGCTTTTGGTTGAGTTCTGTTAAGAGCAACTAACGCTTTGAAGTTGCAGATTTTGAAAATTCTTGTTGTAAGTTTTGTTTAACTTTGCACCTAACTAGAAGAAGCCTTTTGTCACGAGTCAACTTTTTGCATTCCTTTGGAGATTGATTTGTGAAAAAGTATGAGGACTAAATATTGTGTGAGTTATTTTGTATAATTGGAAGCTCAAGAACGCTGAAAGTGTTTGAGTGATATGACTATGATTGTAACATACTTTGGGTCTTTGTATCGCTTCATCTATATTAAAATCTTGTATTGGTATACTTGTTGAGTAGGTCCGGTCAACTGAACCATAAAAATCAGGTATTTGGTTTACTTTTTTTATATTTTCTGGTTTATTATTGTTCGATCACTCGTTCTTTTGTAACAATTTCGTGCTTGTTTGGTCATTAACATCTTGATGGGGTTCAATATGAGACCGGTAGTGCGTCCATGCATCACATGAGATTTAGACATTATTTTTTATGCCTTGCTTTAAGATATTATGCAGCAAAGTCGGTCAATATGTTCCCTTTGATTGAACTATCCGATTTCTTTAATCGAACTTCCTTTTCATAAAAGAACAATCTAGTATAAATTCGACATGTTTCTATAGTGCACGCGTACATATGGATTTTCATCACAGTGATTTATCTTTTATTAATGGAATTTAATTATTATTATTATCATCTTCGCTCATTTCATTATGCTTAACTTTTTGTTCTTGGTCATACATTATTCTGCTTAACTTAGAAGGCTAGAATGATCGTCAAACCAGTGTTTATGTGTACACGTTTCACCGGTTACTGTCTATGTTGGCATGTCTTATTAGACTAAATCTTCATTTCGTCTTAATTAAATTTAATTAGAGTGGACTTTAGCGGGACTCCAATTACATTCGACCACGCAGAAGCCTCGATCTTCGCGTGCGCCTACATTGACCTTCCTAAAAGTCATGAACAGGAGTCATGTTTCGATTAGTAGATGCACTGTTGATTGAGACTTAGTTCCATGTGAACGTCATTTGCATATGGACAAGCGGATAGAGAATTGCGTCAACGATGACGTGTTCGATCATGGACATACTCCATACCATATTTACGCGTTATACAAAGGGGACATTGCACGTCTGCGCGTTGGTCTTAATCCCTCGGGAACCTAGAGCTTGTGAACAATCAAGGACGATAATTGGCAATTCCATAAGACATAGCATTATTTGGCTCAAAGCAAGTGATATTTCTGGTTGTGATAATAGCCAAACAGCTAGAGAATCTTCTCCTGTAATTTGCAGAAATTTTCCAAGTCATTTAACTGTCCTGAAATTGACTTAAATCATATGTTTGAGATGAGTTTTGCGAACAGAACTCTTAACAAGCACTTTTAAATTAGAGGGCAAAAGCCACAAAAAGTCTTAAATTAGGCCTACTATAACACATTCACCCTAAACTTAATTCTCTGGTACAAAAAATCCCAAACTTGTACCAATTGGAAAGATTTACCCGAATTCACTGAATCTCCGGTACGTGGAAGTAAACTCCTCTTGTGCACTTTACTTCGGTGTCCAATTAACTAATCAATAACTGATTAATGGTGATTATTAAATAAATTTATTTGCGTGTTTAATTGAACAAATTAACATTGAGTACCAAATTGTGATGATAAGATTTGGAAGAGTATGTGTTAATTCTTTGGACTTAGTAATCTATTAGCTTTCCCCCAAACGGTTCACCCTTGGAGGGTCACAAAATGTTCTAAAGATTGAATAATCCTATTGAGTAGACGCAATGATGATTATTTTTCCGATGACGACATCTGAGCCCATGAAGAGTTAAGATAGTTATGAATCTAGGAGATCTTTCATTGCATGATACTGTTTGTCTCCTTACTTACAAATAACTACTAAAATAATCAACTACATTTTTTAAGTCACGCAAAATGGCAAATATTACATTCTTCAGGGCAAGGACCTTTTTTCTTGTACTTTGTGGCCCGTGTTTTAAAAGTCGAATATTTTCATTATTGAATTAGCATATAGATAATATGTATCTCAAATTACTTATTTACCCATATTTAATTTTTAATTTTTTTAATCTATCCTAATCGAACTCTCAACTCACTTTCAAACATTTGCTCTTATTCTTCGCAAACTGTAGGAGTCAAACCCCACACTTGAAACTAAACATTTTCATCTCTAACTCCCTTGAAAAGGTGAGGAATTGAACTTCTCACCTCCCCTTCTCACGTGGAAAGGGTGGCACTTGCAGCAAGCAACTTGTAAATGACATGTATCTCGAATTACTTGTTTACATATCTGTACTTATTTAGTAGACATCACGGATAGAGATTGAGTTTTTTGAGAGTATCGTAGGGGGCGATGGATGTGGAACAAGTTCTAAGTTGCCACGAGAGAAGGCTTTCTTGACTAGACCATTCATTGAATGCTTTCACCTTCCAACAAGCGTTGAAGACTTGAAAATTGACATAAATCAAAGTTGTTTTTTTTTTTTTTAAATCCACGTTAAAAAAGAAAAAGCCATCACAACTCCTAAATTTTGTCCACGGTGACGCCAATACCACAAATAAAACTTCATCGTCACTAATACTGCATTCTTGTACGAGTAGCCCAAAAATACCTTCTGTCACATTGCCGTCAACGATGGCTTTAAAAATCTGACGTGGCGTCATGCACGAACAATCACAAGGATATAGGGCTGACGTGATTTTAGCTTAGTGCAAGACGACATCATTGCCTCTATGATAAATTGCCTCTTTGGCCATTTTTAGAGCCCTCAAACTGACATAATCCATGAAACAACGTCTTTTGGCATAGATGAAAGCAGCGTCAAATCCACATCTGCTCCACTGGCCGGCTATCGTCCATGAAAGCCACTCCTTTGGAGTTTTAGCAGCCATCTAGTGATGGCGGTTATTCTTATTACACTAGTCCATGTTTAGGGATTTTTGTGACAAAAAAGAACTTTTTATATTGATGTCATAGCTAAAAAAATTTGGAAGCGCCACAGATACAAAGACAAGTTTGGGACATTACTATCACCGTAAATTAATTTAGAATTTTTGGTGGGACTAGCTCATCATCTTATATTTTATATAGCTGATCGAAGATGCTGGAGAGAAGATTCTCAATCTGCACATGATAGCCTCGTTGGTGAACCCGATGAGAGTATTTTTTTTCCAACCATAGACAACATAAGTGCCCAGCAACCAGCAAGCTTTTCCCCAACTTTCTCGCTGAGTAGCAAATTTAGAGGTCCCTCTGCCATCTCCATTCAGAGGTGAAACCTAAATGCTTGCCCAGATCATTTACATTGCTTATATCCACTATTGGGTGCAAGTCGCTTCTATCATCCTCAGTGACATTACTGGAGAAAAATATATTTTTGACATTTTCTTGTTCACTCTTCGCCCCAAGGAATCACATAAAAGATCGAGCACTTAAGCTAAGAGTCCGACAATTTTCACGATCCGCCTTACAAAGCAGATAGAGATCATCCACAAGGAGCAAATGGGTGACAATCGGCACCTTTCGGAAGCATCAACTCCTTTCCAATTGCCATGAGCATGTTCTCGTTCAATAAGAAAGTTAGGAACTTTCATAAAGAATGAAGATGTTAGAGGAGATGCGTCTTTGTGCCGATACAAATCTGCAGAGGTTTACTTCCGAACATTTAGCAAGGTTTTATTTACATCAAGAAATGAGAGGTGTGTGGGGCCCAACATATTCTGGAGAAGGAAATCGCAATATTTAGTCCTACTTATTATGCAAGAGTGGTCGGCCCACCAAGATTTAACTCTTCATTTTATCAAAGATGCTTAGATAACAAACTTTCTGCTTGGGATATTTGTAACAGACTGACGGTTGATTGAGTGTTCATTCAACAGGACATAATAAGACAAAATACTATTAGACTTTGCGGTAATATCTTAATCAAGAGCAAGAGGCTCGATCACAGCAGATAGCATTTGCTGCCCAATCGTGCCGTCCTGGACGCCGAACCCATCTCCGGACTGGTAGATCATGTGTGCAGCACGAGCAGCGTTCACAGTGACATCGATGTAGGGTCGGAGAAATGGTGTCTCAGCATTGACAAAGCAATGAGCATTAATGTTTTTCCATGCTTGGTCTATCAATCCCTTGATATGCTTCCAAGCAACGTCTTCTGATACATTTGCTTCTCGCATATAACACACCATTGATGATGGAGCATCTCCTCTTTCTATTTCGGCCTAATTGAAATATAAATCAATTTAATGTGTTAATGAGATTCAATCTCCTCAGTTCAATGTCGACGAACGTCATGTTAATATAAGATTTTTTTCGCAAGCTAAGAATCTGTACATGTCAAATCCATTGCGTTCGTAGCTTTTTTGCAGGATTTTGATGGTTACCTTAGACGTTCTTAGGTCGTTGCAGAGTCGGATTATCATGGACGCATTGTATATCAGATCCTTGTTTCTCTCCACCGACTCTGCTGCATCCTCCAATTTCATATGTCCTACAAAGAAATAAGCATGGGACAAGAGCAGGGGTCCTGAAGAGGATGTCCAAGCATTGCTCAAGTACTCTTCCAAAGACGGTGTGTAGCCCAAATGGTCCCACTTTGCTTCAGTAAGTAGTGCTTTGCAAAAGTCTGCCCACTAAAATAAAATAAGGAAAGCAAATGATTCAATCAAAGATGATTAATTGTGTAAGGACACAAAATTAATTAGGATGACCAATGCAAGCATATGCAGTTATCCACAAGCTTTTTGCTTACGGCTTTCGTGAGACGTGGTAGCACTCGATGCCATTCTTCCTCCTTGCCAATTTCGTGAGCGATCTCGTATGTAACGTCGTGAAGTGCTTGGAAACAAAACTTCATGCACTCAGGAAGCTGTTGAATCGACTCCGAGTCCCATCTGGAAGCATTGGACTTTCCAGTTAGCAAAAATGAACGATCAAAGATGAGAGGAAGAGATCGGGAGGCGACAGGGCGAACCTGGTAACGGCACTGGTGAAGCATTCTAATTCCTCCAACGAACCATAAAGGTCATAGACATCGTCAATCACTAGTATAAAGATGACGACTTTTGTGAGAGATTTTCGGAGTGAGCTGAACCGTGGCTCCTGAGAGAGTCCCATGGCGCACAAGAAACTCTCGATCGGACGGTCCCTTGTGAAGTCCACATGTTCGATAAGTCCCAGATCCCCCCACCACCTGAAATTACCGAAGCAACTAATCAAAACCAAAATATATTAAACTCACATCACCTCTGGTATACATAATACCAAAACTGGCACATTCCTAGGCTTAATTTAGCCCATATATCATGAGTGAGTTTTTCATGTTTAAATCTTGACACGAATCGAAGATATGAGCTTGCCTTCCTTCAAAAGAAGGATCTCGGTTGAATAAGTCTCTGCATTTTCTATATCTTCTGTTTATGCTAAAAAATTACCTGGATATCTCTATGAGATCTCTCTGGTGTGTGGCTTGGACCGTGTTGAAATTGAGCTTGGCAAGCTCCAGCAGATTACTTTGCATGTCCTCTTGTTGCTCGTACAAGTCGATTTGCCATTTGACGTCGAACCACTGGACCCTCCAGTGCATTGGAAGCTCCAAAGCATGAACGGCGCATTTGAGGAGCTGACCGTCCACACTGGA
This sequence comes from Eucalyptus leucophloia subsp. euroa, assembly GCA_017140325.1. Lineage (NCBI taxonomy): Eukaryota > Viridiplantae > Streptophyta > Magnoliopsida > Myrtales > Myrtaceae > Eucalyptus > Eucalyptus leucophloia. Next base: position 18,984,811 of record CM029471.1, on the reverse strand, counting down.
GACTCTCTCGTGAAGAATACCAGTCGAGAAGGCTTTCCCTTCGTCCAAAATGTTTTCACCTTCCAAAGCCAGATGTGAAGCCTCAAGAAGCTGCATCATAGCTTCAACATCTTCACAATTGCTTCTGTTGAATATTTTGCTTTCTTCTTTGAAGCTTCTCAATTCATCTGATTACAGAATTGAAAGTGGAAGATAATGACTGGACAGAACTGACAATAATTGCTAATACTACTAACTATACCCAATATATTAATAAATATAAGAAAGTTTGAGGACTAAGGACTCAGAAGACAATATTTCTAAACAGTGAATGATGACATATGGAATTTGGGTAGACTAATTTCTGATGTAATGTTTCCATTAATTGTCTGAAAGCGAGCATAGGGATATTAAATGACTAGTAGGGCAGAAACCAAATGTTTGATAGTATCTCTTTAGTATCTTTGACATTGATCATTGAACTCACCTTGTGATTTTAATAGTAACATCTCATAAGAATGAATTTACCACATGTCCACATTTAGAACTTACCTTGTGAAACCACATAACCATGCTGTCGAAGGAGTCTGAATCGAAGTGCCCTAGTATAGACATGATTTTCCATATCGAAAATGCCATTTTTGGTGGATGCAACTGTTTCAAGAGCTTCCTTCATCTCATTGTCAAAAAGGTTGGACAGCCCCATTTTTCTCATCCTGTCGATCAACTCTAACTTGGCAAGCGGATCAACTGCTTTTGATAACATTGGCTTTACATCCTCCATGAGTCGTTCCATCCGTTGTTCAATTCCTTCTTTCTGCGGAATTGAGATGAATCCATTATATCGAAATCTACCTCAACAAGGCCTCGAACAATTCAATCTATACAGCAATGGCAATATGTCGGGTTAATTTCTTCTATTAAGGATTGATCATATTTTAAGAAGTAACTGCTACAAGAATGTGGACTCGCAATGCTTCTGATATCATGATGGTTTTTTTTTTTTTTGGCAATCGTTATTGAATTTGTTGTAAAATGAGTCTGTCTAAAGTGATTGGCTTCATTTGGAACACTAGAGGAACTCAACATCGGAGCAAGCTAATTTTTCCGAATGGCTGAGTACATGCATATGTGTGTGTATATATATATATATACAGCTATAGAGTAGGTTGTTTACAATATATGGTAGATATAAATCAAGTGTAGATGTGATGGCTGATGTGTATGATAACATGGCCGAACAATTGAACGTTCCTAGCTATATTTAATAGGTAATGGTGTTATTTATTTTTTGTGATCCCACATTTATACCCAAATTTTCTCCTAAAAGTTACGACTATTCGACATGAAGTTTTCCACGCTTCGTGCCTTTTCGTTGACAACCATTCGTCTTGATGGGAGACGATGTATAAATAGGGACGTACGTTCATTTCTGACGGGTGATCAAGGTCTAACACAAAATCCTCACATTTAGAATACACCATCAGTACGTGAGGAAATTTGGTTAGTAGAGTGCGCCTATTGCTTTCTTATTTTTCAGGAGATTCGACGAACGTGAATGCAAACAATGGCTGGAGGTTTGTCTATAAACGATCTTGGCTTCCGCATATGAATTATTTATGTCTTACATTTGGTATCAGAGCAAATCTAGTGCCTCTGCCTTGTTTTGTTGTATTTTTATGTTTTTTCGGTGTATTTTCGGGCTTATTTTTACATGAACAGTAACTCGGATTTTGAGGCCGAGAGAGAAACTCAATGATTCCGAGCAAAATCCGCACTACCCACCCCTTGATTTCGGACCCATTCGGTCGCACCGCCATAAGGAACGTTAGCCATGAGTTTTTGCGGTATATCGGAGTTTGCCGGAGGCTAATCGGGCGGCGGAAGTCGTGGTGGTTGAGGATTTGCATTTGTGGAGTTTTTCGTTTGTTTTTGGGGCCAATTTTTGCTCATTTTCGCCGAATCTTGGACCCATGTGGTCGTGCCGACGTTCTCTTCAAAACCCATGAATTATTTCGGTCTTAGATGGGCTGCCGGAGAAGAAACGGAGAAGAAATGGCGGCTGAAAATGGCGAAAAACCGGCGGAGAGGCCTCTGTTCGTGCGAGGGAGAAGGCGCGTGGGCTCCACATGCGCGCTGCAGTTGCAGGCGCATGGACCCACGCGCCACGCGCCCATACGCCCGCGCAACCGCTGCGCGCGTGGGATCCACGCGTGCGGCAATTGCCAGTGCGTGCAACGCACACACCCGCGTGCTGAACGGCGCGCGTGCGGGGCACGCGCCCCGCGCGGGTTCTGGCGCATGCCGAGCACGCGCTTGTGCACTGGACGCGCACGTGCTCGGCACGCGCCTGACGTCCCCTCTTCCGCGGATTCTTTTTTCACTTTTGCCCCAATTTTTAAATTTTTTTGCAATCTTGCCCTTGGCCAATTTATTTATTTACTGTTCTGCCCTTGATGTATTTATTTATTATATCATTTCATGCATTGTTATGAATATTTTATGCATGAGATTAAATGTCCAATGGTCCATATATTTAATTAATTAGGGAGTGGCCACAGCATCTTTAATTAATTAAATTATATATTAAAAAGCCTCCGGATCATATTTAGAAATGGACATTAATTGTAATTAATTATATTAATATGATGAATTTTATCCCACAGGAATTTTCATTATATTAATATGATTAATTAGGATGAAATATCATATTATTTTTCTTAATTTACCCACAGGGATTAAGAAAATGAATATAATATGGTAGTTTCTTCATGAAGTAATTATGAATCTATTTAAATTAAAAACTTAGCCCACAGGTAGTTTTTATGTTATGTGATTCATATTGCGACATGTTTACATTGGTAAAACATGACTTATTTATATTTGCCTCAAATTTTGTGACATAAGCATGATTATTTGATATGCAGTTTCGCAACCTGTGAATTTCTCTGAATTTAAGTTTGATGTTCCCGTACTGAATGGTGAGAACTATAAAATTTGGAAGGAGTCAGTTCTTCTTCAATTGGGGTGGATGGACATTGACTATGCTATAAGGAAAGACGAACCACCTGCTCCTACTGATTCGAGCACTCAAGCTGAGATAGCTCTTTATAACCAATGGGAGCGGTCCAACCGCGTTTGTGCCATGTTTATAAGAGCTAAGATATCTCCAAGTATTCGTGGTTCGGTTGCTCGCATAACAATGCTAAGGCTTTATTGGAAGCTATAGATGCGCAGTTTGAAAGTTCTGAGAAGGCGCATGCCATGACCCTGATTATGAAGTTTTCATCATTGAAGCTCACTAGTGTTAGAGGTGTGCGTGAGCACATTATGCAAATGAGGAACATTGCGGCTCAGCTTAAGAACCTTGAGGTTGAGATATCTGAATCATTCCTTGTGTATTATATTCTGAACACTCTCCCACAACAGTTTGCACCTTTCAAGATCTCTTATAACACACATAAGAATAAATGGTCTATTAATGAACTCATGACCATGTGTGTTCAAGAGCAAGAAAGACTGGTTATGGAATTGGGAGAAAGTGCTCATTTGGCAACACAAGGAAAGAATAAGGGCTATGGCAAGCATAAGGGAAAAGGTAAAATACCTCCCCAAGCTGACATTAAGAAAGAATCCAAGTGTTTCTTCTGTAGAAAGAAGGGGCATATAAGGAAGGATTGTGTCAAATTTAAGGCCTGGCTCGAGAAGAAAGGTAATCCAATCTCTTGTGTTTGTTATGAATCTAATATGACTGATGTAAGTCACAACACTTGGTGGATTGATTCTGGATCTACAATCCATATTTCAAATTCCTTGCAGGGTTTTCAAAACCACCGGAAGCCAGTGGGAAGTGAACAAAGCATCTATTATGGAAACAAGATGCGTTCGCATGTGGAAGCTATTGGGACATATAGACTAGTTCTCAATAGTGGTTTTGTTTTAGATTTGGAAAAGACCTTTTATGTTCCTAGTTTTTCTAGAAACTTAATTTCAGTTTCAAGACTTGTACCTTTGGGATACTCTTTTAATTTTTCATATTCAAACTTTTGTTTATCATTTAAATCTGAAATTGTTGGGAGTGGTATTTTGTCTGATGGTCTTTTTCGAATTAATTTACAAGACAATGCCTATTATGATGCGATACATGTTCATGATAAAGCTGGTATGAAACGATGTGTTGTGAAAGAACATTCCTCTATGTTGTGGCACCGGAGATTGGGACATATCTCCATAGAAAGAATTAAGCGATAAGTAAATGATGGAGTACTCGATACTTTAGATTTTACTGATTGTGATACTTGTGTGGACTGCATAAAGGGAAAGCATACTAACAAGTCAAAGAAAGGTGCCAAGAGGAGTACAGAAATATTAGAAATCATACATACGGATATTTGTAGTCCGGATATGGACTCATATGGTCAGAAATACTTCATCTCCTTTATAGATGATTATTCACGTTATATGTATCTCTACTTGATTCGTAATAAATATGAAGCATTAGATGCCTTTAAAGTATTAAGGCGGAAGTAGAGAAACAATGCAATAAGCAAATTAAGATCGTGAGATCAGATAGAGGTGGAGAATTCTATGGTAGATACACTGAAGATGGACAAGCACCTGGTCCATTTGCAAGATTTCTTTAAGAGCATGGGATAGTTGCCCAATATACTATGCCTGGTTCTCCGGACCAAAATGGCGTAGCGGAAAGAAAAAATCGGACCTTATTAGACATGGTGCGTAGTATGCTTAGTAGCTCTAAACTTCCTAAATTCTTATGGACTGAAGCACTTAAGACGGCAGTGTACATATTAAATCGAGTTCCGACCAAGGCTGTCGCAAAGACACCTTTTGAGTTATTTAAGGGTTGGAAACCGAGTTTGCATCATGTGCGCGTTTGGAGATGCCCGTCTGAAGTAAGAATTTATAATCCACAAGAAAAGAAGTTGGACCCAAGGACCATAAGTGGGTATTTCATTGGATATGCCGAAAGGTCCAAGGGATACAGGTTTTATTGTCCATCTCATACCACTAGGATTATGGAATCAAGAAATGCTAAATTTCTTGAAAATGACTTGATCAGTGGGAGCGATCGACCAAGGGATCATGTTCCTAAGGAAGATCATTCAGACACTCAACTTTCCACCTCAAGTTTAAGGCTAGTTGTTGCTCATAATGCCCCTACAGTTCAGCCGGCTATTGAACAACCAATTGTTGAAATTCCACAACCTGCTGATATTGATCTAGTGGATCCAGTTGTTCAGCAATTACCAGAAACTGTTGAACAACCAGTTGAGCAACATGCTCCTCAAGAAAATGTTGATCCAACATTGAGAAGATCTACTAGAACAAGGAAATCGGCTATTCCTAGTGATTATATTGTGTATTTACAAGAGTCTGACTACAATATTGGAGCTGAGAATGATCCTGAAACGTTTTCACAAGCCATGGATAGTGATAAATCCAATTTGTGGTACAATGCCATGAAGGAAGAGATAAGTTCTATGGCATCTAACAAAGTCTGGGATTTGGTTGAGTTACCTGATAGTGCGAAGGCTATTGGTTGTAAATGGATCTTCAAAACTAAGAAAGATTCATTGGGTAACATTGAAAGATATAAAGCTAGACTTGTTGCCAAAGGATTCACTCAAAAGGAAGGAATCGATTATACTGAGACTTTTTCTCCTGTATCTAAGAAAGATTCTCTTCGTATTGTTTTGGCATTGGTTGCCCATTTTGATATGGAATTACATCGATGGATGTGAAAACGGCGTTCCTCAATGGAGAACTAGAGGAGGAGGTTTACATGAAACAACCTGAGGGATTCTCCTCTAGTAAAGGTGAGCATTTGGTGTGCAAGCTTAAGAAATCTATATATGGCTTGAAACAAGCATCCCGCCAATGGTACTTAAGGTTTCATGATGTTATCTCTTCATTTGGTTTTATAGAGAATGTCATGGATTAATGTATATACCAGAAGGTTAGTGGGAGCAAAATTTGTTTCCTTGTGCTGTATGTGGATGATATACTACTTGCAACCAATGATAAGGGGTTGCTACATGAGGTGAAACAATTCCTCTCTAGGAGTTTTGACATGAAGGATATGGGTGAGGCATCTTATGTCATTGGCATTAAGATCCATAGAGATAGATCTCGAGGAATTTTAGGACTATCTCAAGAAACCTATATCAATAAGGTCCTAGAGAGATTTCGGATGAAAGATTGTTCACCAAGTATAGCACCCATTGTGAAGGGTGACAGGTTCAATTTGAACCAATGCCCGAAGAACGATCTAGAAATGGAACAAATGTGCAACATTCCATATGCTTCGCTGTTGGAAGCTTGATGTATGCTCAGGTTTGCACTCGACCTGACATTGCTTTTGCTGTTGGAATGTTGGGAAGATATCAGAGTAATCCAGGTTTAGACCACTAGAGAGCTGCAAAGAAAGTGTTGAGATACCTTCAAGGTACCAAAGACTATATACTTATATATAGACGAACTGACAATCTGGAAGTGATCGGTTATTCGAATGTGGACTTCGCGGGTTGTATTGATTCACGAAAATCAACATCTGGATACATTTTCATGTTAGCTGGCGGAGCCGTGTCATGGAGAAGTGCCAAGAAGACTTTGACTGCTACTTCCACTATGGAGGCTGAGTTCGTTTCTTGTTTTGAGGCTACCTCGTATGGTGTATGGTTGAAGAGTTTCATTGATGGGCTTAGAATTGTTGATTCTATTTCTAGGCCATTAAGAATATATTGTGACAATTCAGCTGCAGTTTTTATGGCTAAAAATGCCAAAAGTGGCAGTCGAAGTAAGCATATCGACATTAAGTATTTAGCCATAAGGGAGCGTGTTAAGGAGAATAAAGTGGTCATTGAACACATTAGCACTAAATTGATGATAGCTGATCCTTTAACTAAAGGCATGCCACTGATGAAGTATAAGGATCATGTAACTAGCATGGGAATAGGTCCCATTATGTGATTTGTCGACATATGAACAATTTTTGTTGTATGGAACTCTTATTCAGTTGTAATGTTGATTCTCAATTTTTGTGTACACATTTTGTTGTTTATGAGAATAACATTTATCCTTAGTTCTGGAATAAACATAAGGTTTATTCATTAAGATATGTTGTCACATATAGGCTGATATTAAAGAAATAAGATGCATTGTGATACATGGAAGGTATTACTCACTCTTAGAGGACATGTCACCATGATCCATGTGTTTTGTTTCTTTTTTTTAAGCATAAAGTTTTCGTGGAATTAGTTGAATGATTCGTATGATGAAAATGATGGGATCAAGTGGGAGAATGTTATTTATTTTTTGTGATCCCACATTTATACCCAAATTTTCTCCTAAAAGTTACGACTATTCGACATGAAGTTTTCCACGCTTCGTGCCTTTTCGTTGACAACCGTTCGTCTTGATGGGAGACGATGTATAAATAGGGACGTACGTTCATTTCTGACGAGTGATCAAGGTCTAACACAAAATCCTCACATTTAGAATACACCATCAGTACGTGAGGAAATTTGGTTAGTAGAGTGCGCCTATTGCTTTCTTGTTTTTCAGGAGATTCGACGAACGTGAATGCAAACAATGGCTGGAGGTTTGTCTATAAACGATCTTGGCTTCCGCATATGAATTATTTATGTCTTACAAATGGCACGTATTAGTATCCTGGATGTGATGTTACAAATAAATTTAGAGCAAAATACCACCATGCTCAACTTTAAAAACATCATTGCATGCCTCGTGTGCAAATACTTTCAGAACTGATGCCAATGTCGGTTCCCTCTGGTAAGGAACATATCACTTGAATTATAAGAAAAATATCAATAATTAATGACCAAATTAGCTCAAACTCATTAGCATGGAAGGTAAATATTATAATCTTACATGGTCGAAATTGTTGTTAAGCGACCAGAGGAAATCATATTTCCAAATGTTGGGCTTATAATTGGCGGATCTTCTTTGATGCATCTGGTCCACGGCTTGGCAAGGCTGGAGCTGGACTTCTCTTTTGTGCTCCATGACGAGTGAATGAACGTTGAGAAGATTGGTGAGCTCACGAATCGTGCAAGTTTTCCGGTGGAGTGAGTTGAGTTGTTGAGCACAATGCTTCGATTTATCAAGGCGAGTACGAGCGTGAGTGATTTTGGGGCGTGAAAGTAACTGTTAAATCTGGACGGCAGCCTCGTACTCGGAAGGTCTCCTCTCCGACCACACGCAGTAATCACTTTGAGAGAACGACACAAACTACCAAACATTTGGCGCAAGCTTCACATGCCTAAAGCTAATCGAAAACTAGACAGCAAATGCCAACGCAACTTCGTCGTCCCCCCCCCCCCCCCCCCCCCCCAAAAAAAAAAAAAAAAAAATCTGATTGAAGGGATTGACCGGGTTTTGCCAAAGAATAAAGGAAATTAACCAGGAATAAATTAATCACTGTTTGTGTCTGACAATATGTCTCGGCATTGAGCCTGTTGATGAAACCCATCCTACATCGAAAAGTATGGAAGCACGGTCCACATCGTGCGAACACTGGTGGTGTCCTCAAGGATAGTGCGACCAAGCTTTTGGTTGCCGTTCTGTTAAGAGCAACTAAAGCTTTGAAGTTGCAAATTTCGAAAATTCTTGTTGTAAGTTTTGTTTAACTTTGCACCCAACTAGAAGAAACCTTCTGTGATGAGTCAACTTTGGGTATTACTTGATTATTTTGCAAGAAATTATGAGAGCTAAATATTGTGACTTGAACGCTAAAAATGTTTGAGTGACTTGAATATGAATGTAATGTACATCGTGTCGTTTGATATATATTAAAATTTCGTATTGGTATACTTGTGAGTAGGTCCCGTCAATCGAACCATTAAAATCAATTATCTAGTTTACCTTTTATGTTTCCTAGTTTATTATTGTTCAATCACTTACTCTTTCGCAACACTTTCGTGCTTGTTTGGTCATTAACATCTTGATGGGTTCAATATGAGACCTGTAGGGTGTCCGTGCATCACGTGAGATTTAAACATTATTTTTTATGCCTTGCTTTAAGATATTATGCAGCAAAGTTCGTCAATATTTTCCCTTTGATTGAACTGTCCGATTTCTTTAATCGAACTTCCTTTTCATAAAAGAACAAGCTAGTATAAATTCGAGATGTTTCTATAGTGCACGCGTACATATGGATTTTCATCACAGTGATTTACCTTTTATTAATGGAATTTAATTATTATTCTTATTATCATCTTCGCTCATTTCATTATGCTTAACTTTTTGTTCTTGGTCATACATTATTCTGCTTAACTTAGAAGGCTAAAATGATCGTTAAACCAGTGTTTATGTGTACACGTTTCACCGGTTACTGTCTATGTTGGCATGTCTTATTAGACTAAATCTTCATTTCGTCTTAATTGAATTTAATTAGAGTGGCCTTTATCGGGACTCCAATTACATTCGACCACGCAGAAGCCTCGATCTTCGCGTGCACTTACATTGACCTTTCTAAAATTCATGAACAGGAGTCATGTTTCGATTAGTAGATGCATTGTTGATTGAGACTTAGTTCCGCGTGAACGTCATTTGCATATGCACAAGCGGATAGAGAATTGCGTCAACGATGACGTGTTCGATCATGGACATACTCCATGCCATATTTACGCGTTATACATAGGGGACGTTCCACGTCTGCGAGTTGGCTTTAATCCCTCGGGAACCTGCAGCCCGTGAACAATCAAGGATGATTATTTGACAATTCAATAAGACATAGCATTATTTGGCTCAAAGCAAGTGATATTTCTGGCTGTGATCATTGCCAAATAGCTAGAGAATCTTCTCCTGCAATTTGCAGAAATTTTCCAAGTCATTTAACTTTCCTCAAATTGACTTAAATCATATGTTTGAGATGAGTTTTGTGTATGTTGGGCATTTGTAAAAACAAATGAAGTGCTTTTTCTTTGTCCCACATAGGAAAAGTGGGAGAAAGTGGGCCAATTAATAAGTGTGGGATTTCCTTTGTGTAGCTAAAGGAATGATTAGGTGGGGCTAGACCCCACTATACTCGCGTGCGGATGCGCGATTAGTACACTTGTTAATTTGAACAATTTTTGAAAGGACGTGTTTGTTTATTCTTTTTTGGAAATTTTTTACGAAGAGTTGCATGTGTTTTAAGACTGTTTTATATATATACTTGTCGTTTTCGAAAGAAATAGAGTGATCACTTTTCCGAACCTTCTTTAAAAAAAACTGCAGCTAATTTTTCGATTGTTTCCTAAAGACACCCTAGAGTAAATACTATAATTACTATCTATTATTCTCATTTGAGACTTTGTTATATCCTGGAGAATTTTTGTTGGTGATCATTAGCAACTTTGTAGGGCAAATAAATCATTAAAGAAAGTGATATCACGTCTCAAAGTGCGACTTGAGTACTCTAAATATCTATCTTTATTAATTTACCCAATTCGAAGCCATATTGGATTTATTTTGCTACAATGGAGCCGGAGACAATTAAAGTTATGAATCAAGCTATGGTCAAATTGGACCGTTTCAATAGGAACAACTTTACTCGCTGGAGGGACAATATGATGTTCTTACTCATTGCTCTGAAGATTTCCTACATACTGGATCCTAACTTGGCACTTATAAAAGATCCTAAGCTTACTTCCGATGGAGGACAGCCAAGTGCCAAAGCCATTGAGAGGGTTAATAAGAAGAAGGAGAAATGTGCAGAGGATAAATTACTTTGTTGATGACACATTCTGAATACACTCTCCGATCGTCTATACGACTTATTCACTGAAATGAAGTCAGCTAGAGAAATTTGGAATGCACTGGAATTCAAGTACAAAGCGGAGGAGCAAGGTACCAACAAATATCTAATCGCAAAGTATTTTGATTTCAAGTTTATTGATACTAAACCCTTGCTGGAACAAGTCCATGAATTGCAAGTGATTGTGAATAAAATTCGTGCCCTCAAGATTGATATTTCAAAAGCTTTTCAAGTTGGAGCAATTATTGTGAATTTGCCTCTAAGTTGGAAAGACTATGGAAAAAGGTTGATTCACAAGTCAAAAGATTTTACTTTTGAGCAAATATAGAAACATATTCGCATTGAGGAAAAATCATGTTTACGTGATAATTCTGTTTTGTACAATTCCAAGGTGCATGCTGTGGATTAAAAACGGAAAGTTGGCCAGAACTTCATAGTAAAAAGTGGGCATAAATTTAAGAGAACACAAAAGAAGAAAAATGGTTGTTGTTTTGTTTGTGGCAAAGAAGGACACTACGCCAAAGATTGCATTCACCGTAAGAGCATTTCAAAGGACAAGAACATTTCAACAGTGAAGGCAAATGCAAATCTGGTTGAAGAAAATTATGTAACTATGATTTCAAACACGTTTTCGAACATGAAAATTTCTAAAATCAATGATATGATGGCTATGGTTTCTGAAATCAATTCTACCACTATCCAATCTAGTTGGTGGTTAGATTATGGAGCAACAGTCCATGTGTGCAAGGACAAGTACATGTTCAAGCAATTTGATGAGATTGTTGACTCAAATGTTCAAGAGGTCCTGATGGCAAATAATGCTCTCGCCAAGATTGCTAGAAAATGCACGGTGGAGATAGACTTCACTTTTAGAAAGAAAGATAACTTTTCTTGATGTGTTACTTATAACTGAAATTAGGAAGAACCTAGTTTCTATTGATTTACTTTGTAAAAGGGGGTTTCGGGTTTTGTTTGAATCCGACAAGATTATCCTATCGAAAAATGGGCTGTTTATTGGGAAGGGCTATGCCAATGATGGCATGTATCAATTGAGTATCAATAATAATATTTCTAGTTCTGCGTATATTGTCGAGTCTTCAATTTTATAGTATAGTAGGTTGGCACATATAAATATTCGTTATTTGAAGAATATGAGAAAATTAGATTTGGTAAATTTTAATGGTGAATTTGATAAATATGAAATATGTGCTATGTCAAAATTTACTAAAAAACCATTTCCTAGTGTTAAAAGAAATTCGAATTTATTGGATTTAGTTCATATTGATATATGTGAATTCATTGGTATGCTAACACATGAAGGTAAAAGGTATTTTATTACCTTTGTGGATGATTATAGTAGGTTCTTATATGTTTATCTCATGAGATCGAAGGATGAAGCATTTACCATGTTTAAGAAATATAAGGCTGAAGTAGAGAATCAATTAGAAAAGAAAATTAAAGTTCTACGATCAGATAGAAGTGGAGAATATTTCTTAAATGAATTATCTTCATTCTCTGAAGAACATTGTATTATTCATCAATTTTTAGCACCATATACTCAACAACAAAATAGTTTAGCTGAAAGGAAAAATCGATTTATTAGAGAAATGGTTAATTGTATGCTTTCAAATTCAAAGTTACCAATTAATCTTCGGGGAGAAACATTACTTACTGCATGCTATATTCATAACATAATACCTTCCAAGAAAAATGACATAACCCCTTATGAAATATAGAAAGGTAGAAAATCAAATTTGTCATATCTTAAAGTGTGAGAGTGTTTGGCATACTACTGAGCTCTGGATCCTAAGAGAACAAAGCTTGGTTCTAGAGCTGTCAAAAGTGTTTTCGTTGGGTATGCTGAAATTAGTAAGGCTTATAGGCTTCTTGATTTAGAGTCCAATGTCATTGTAGAATTGAGAGACATTGAATTCTTTGAGAATAAATATTTTATAAGTTCTAAAATTATTGAAAATAATTCAAGATCTATGGAAACTCAAAGTGATTCTCAAGAGAAAGAAACGAATGATTCTAAAGACATAATTAAACCAAGGAGAAGTACTAGAGCTAGGAAAATAAAAGACTTGAGTCTTGATTTTATTACTTATGTTTTTCTTGTTAAAGGAGATGGAGATAATAACGTGATGAATAAATACATTTTAGTATTAAATTTAGAAGATGATCCTAGAAGCTTTCATGATGCTATGTCTTCTAGAGATGCTTCTTTTTGGAAGAAAATTGTGAATGATGAAATGGACTCAATTATGTCTAATAATACTTGGGTATTGGTAGATTTACCAAAATGATCAAAATCTATTCAAGTTTTTTTATTCTAACTTCCATTTATGATCTTTGTGTTCATCAAATGGATGTTAAGACTACTTTATTAAATGAAGACTTAAATGAGGAGATTTACATAGAATAACTAGAGGGTTTTGTTTTTCCTAGAAATGAAAGAAAAATATGTAAATTGATTAAGTCTCTTTATGGACTCAAGCAAGCTCTTAAGTAGTAGCATGAAAAGTTTCATTCGGTCATATTGTTAGATGGTTTCATCAATAGTAGTGTCAATAGGTGTATATACTCTAAATTCACTAAAGACTATGGTGTCATAGTGTGCTTGTATGTTGATGATATACTTATCTTTGGAACGAATATGATTGGAATTAATGAGACTAAGAAGTATCTAATTTCCATGTTTAAAATAAATGATTTGGGTGAAGTAGATACTATTTTAGGTATTCAAGTTAAGAAATATAGTGGGGGTTATTCTTTAAGCCAATATAGTTATGTTGAAAAATTATTAAATAAATCTCAACATCTTGGTTTTAAAGAAATAAGTACTCCATTTGATTCCAGTATTAAATTAAATTATAATACTTGTAGAGCGGTGGCACAATTAGAATATGCAAGTGCTATAGGGTCTTTAATGTATGCGATGCATTGTACTAGACCTGATATTGCTTATTCTTTGTGCAAATTGAGTAGGTATACTAGTAATCCAAGTATAGAACATTGGAGAGCTATTTTTATAATTTTTGGTTATCTTAAGAGAATTAAAAATTTAGGATTATTCTACAATAATTATCCAACTTTATTAGAAGGATACACTGATACTAGTTGGATTACAAGTGTGAGAGATGAGTGTTCCACTTTGGGATGGATCTTCACACTAGGTGGAGGTGTTGTATCTTGGGCGAGCAAGAAACAGACATGTATAACTCACTCAACAATGGAATATGAATTTATTGCTTTGGAGGCAACTAGGAAAGAGGCTGAATGTATTAGGAATTTATTGTTAGATATCAAATTATGACCTAGTCCTATGCCTTTTATTTCTATCTACTGTGATAGTCAGGCCACTTTGGCAAGAGTCTATAGTAGCACCTATAATGGTAAGTCTAGACATATTAGTCTAAGATATGAATATGTGAGACAATTGATTAAAGATGATACCATAACAATTGTTTATGTGAGGTCAAGTAATAATCTTGTCGATCCTTTGACAAAGGCTTTATCAAGACATATGGTAATAATGACCTTACAAGAAATGGGGCCGAAACCCTTTAATTGAAATCACCAATAATAGTAATCTGACCTTTTTCTAGAACAACACTAGTTACAAGGTTTAATGGGTATGAACAAGTTATTGAATGTGATTGTTTGATACTAATGTAGCTCTGATATGATAAGTCAGTATTGTTTGTTACGTTTTGTAGGTTGAATTGAATTCTAAATGAAGTATGATACAAATTTATAATGTATTGATAGTAACAGAAACACATGGTAGATACTTCACTTATATGAGCTTAGAAGTGGTGCCGCTTCTTATGAAAGTGGGGGTTGCTTTTTAGAGAGCTCACGAAATAGGATCAAGTATAAGGCCATAATAGAGCGGAGTAATATAGAACTCCTCGCTAAAACAAGAGATTAGTATATGTTCAGTATGTTCGGTTCTATTACATAAAAGTATAAGTGTGACATCCTGATTTTCATATTCTAATTTCAATCGGATAAGTCGAGCCTTTGATCAACGTAACTATAGTGTTTTTCTCTGAGATTGCAACTCAGGAGATAATTGACCTATCTGGTGAAGCCATTAAAGGATTTTGAATGGAACAGACTTAAGAATTCGACCAGGAATCGATTGCTCGATTGTGCTAGTCTGCAAGGGTCATTACGGCATAATTAAAAAATCGATCAAAGACCGGAGATAGGTCGACTTGACTGAAATGGTGATCAAAGTGTTGGTAATTCCACACGATTGCAAAATTATTGTTGATCGACACTAAACCCATTTTCTATCGTTTTGGGTACCCTGTGTCCGTATTTGAAATCTCGAGATTTTCACGACCACCGAGAGTCACCATTGTGTCAGATGGGTTCGTTGTGGTTCAAAGAAAATTAATCATGGGTCAATTGCACCAAAAATTCTTAAAAGCTGCCCGGTAGGTAAGGTCACACTAAAAGCGCGTTTGATTGAAAATAACCGCGAGTTTGAATTTGATTTCAGAAATTGGAAGTCTTGTCGTGTCATGAGTCATTCTAAGAATGTCGACTCACCTTTTGAGGAAATTCCGGCGAGCTCGAGATTTTTATGGAAAATCACTGCAGACGATTTGGAAAATGAACAGAAATACGGATTGACCAATTTGAAGAAACTTTTGGCATTTGGTGTAAGTGAATCGGTGAATGGAAGTTATTTGGGCCTTTTCTGATTTCAAATTGGATCTTAACCGAATTTATTTGTTTAGAAAAGCGGATGTTGAGAAAAATGAAACAAAAGTTGGTTTCGAAGGCAATTCGTGAGATTGAAAGACCGTTTTATTTTGGCTTTCTGCGGGACGTCAAATTAGACAAGTGGGCATAGAATTTGGCTTATCTTGACCAATTGAGATTGTTGTATGGAAGTTGAACAAAACTATAATTTAGTTTTGTTTTGTTTTCCTCTCCCATTCTTTTGGACTCGCACCCCACCTCACGCAAGCTTTTTTTCTCTCTCCATGTTCTTCTTTCCTCCCACACATGCGAGTACCCCCCTTTCCACGCACGCCCTCGCTCTTTCCTTGCACGAAGACCCCCTCTGTTCACCCACGTTTTCCTCGTTTTCATTTCTCTCTAGGTCGGCATTCTCTCTCTCTTCTCTACCCATTTGTGCGGCTAGTTGCGCTTTCTAATCCTTCACACTACTTTCATTTTCCCTTTTTGATTGGTCTTGTTCTTATCCCATTTTACTTTCTGCTAGTCACCTTTTTATCATTTTTTTTTTTTGCTTTCTTTGGTCTTCTTTAGTCCACCAGCGTGGTTGATGCCCTCGCCTCATTCGACTTCCGTGCAATTCGCTATCCCCACGAACACAACGAACGTTGCTTCTTTTTGTTTCGTTGCTGTCCATCCCTTTCACATTTTCTACCCACCAAACTTGCTACCCCAACTTTCTCTCTTGTTTATTTATGTCTTCCGCACATCTACCCCACAGAAACCCCACCGAATCTTCATGCTTTCAGCTCTTTAATCTTCACGAGTCAATCCAGCGATGTCCCCTACTTCCGTGTTGACTTTAGTGGCCGCGGAATTGCCTCATCGAGCGGCCCAACACCACCCAAGCCCGGTGACATCTTCAACTCATCCCTCTCTTGTTTATGTTCTTCTTGGTCAACCCATTAGACCAGCCCGTGTCTCCATCCGTGAGCTCTAAAATCGGATCAAGCCGCGGCCAGCATCACTTGCGACCGCTGAGTGTAGCCCAAGCTGGGTTCAAATTAGCCCCACAGCAGCCTATTTTTTCATTTTTGCAACAAGGGTTTGCAGGTTTTGTGATTAGTTTTTGGGCCTACCTCGACCCTGGTTGCCGGAACCGCTTTAGAGAGGATCAAGCTTTGTTGTGTGCTCGTCGTTTTGACCCAAACTGATTTTAATTTAGGTGAGTAATCTCACTAATCCTTGCTTAGTAGACTAATTATGCTTAAGGGTTGATTAGTGTTAATTAAGTAGGATTAGGTGGTTAGATTATAATAGATTAGTGATTATTAATTAATTGTGATGCATGTTAGACATTTTGATTGTGCAATTAGCAGGTAGATATAGTCTACTATTTATTGAATGTATCTCGAGATTTTTCCCAACCCTTATGGGGCTTCAATTAGGCATTATGGGCATAAATTAGATTTGTTTAGTATTTATTTGTTAATTTTCGAAATTAATTAATTATTTATTTTTCGAAAATTAGGCAGGATAGTTGATGACCGAAATTTCGTGCTGATTGTCATGATGTAGTTCATTTATTTATTTGAGCTCAACATTACATGGAATTGAATTAATTGTAATATTTTATCAATTTATCCTAAATTGATTGAAATTGGTAGATGGCCGAGTTTGGTTATTCAACATTTATAATGCTTTGATGAGTTGTAAAGTGGAGAGAATTGTGAGAGTAAATTAAAAATACTCTTGGCTACAATCGATCAGATACGATGTTATGGACCTACGTGATTCGGTGATTAAAGATATCATTGGCGAAAACGGTATCTTAAAGAATGCACGTAACGGTCTAGTACATACATCATTATAGACATACGTGGTTTGGTGATTTGGGATATCACTGGCGACAACAGTGCCTTAAAGAATGCACGTAACTATCTATCAAATACATCATTATAAGCATGCATGGTTCGGTGATTAAGGACATCACTGGCGAAAACGGTGCCCTAAAGAATGCACATAATTGTCTAATGTATACGTTACCTTGGCAAAATCAACGCCTGAGAGCATTAATATGGACAGAGTGTACTATTGGAGGTTATATGGTGTGAAATGAATGACCTAGAAATGGTCCGACTAACATGTAATCGAAAATGCTCAATTGATCAATGATTTGATCCGATTATCGTGAATTGATTGATTGTTTGATGCAACATATATGAAGCATATGTATATAACCTTGAATTGCAAGTTGGGACTAATGCCAAGGTTAGTCTTCTAACTCATGCTATGCTTAGGCAACCATGTGATGTATTGATTTCCTAATCAAGTCTTAGTGGGGTAGAACTTGCTGAGACATAGTCTCACCTTGTTGTGGGACCACTTTTCCAAGTTCTTAGATGGCGACTCTTCCTAGACGTCTCGGTCGTCCCATGAGAATAATAGAGCAAGCCACAGTTTTCCTCGACCCCAGGAGTGACTGGACGTATGAGATGGTCGTGACTACCGTTTGGGTTTTGGAAGTTCCATACCAAGAGATGCCCAATAGATATAGGGCTTGGTTCCATACCACCCCTTATGGTCTTAGATAGGCCATCTCTCAAACTTTGGTATACCGGCGGAAGTGATTGATGCTACCTATGCTCCAGATGGGGATGTAGTTGGTCTCCTTGATGGCATGTTAGAGGATCCGCCATATCGTCCGGATCTCGTGGACCTAGAGAGCTCATCAATCAAGTCTTTGTAAATATCGGGTAGTATTGTATATAAAGTGATCTAATGTGTATAAAAGGTGTGGTTTATATTTCATGCAGCGTTTGTAGTTTTGCTTTTCTATCCCATTGTTTTATTATCTAGGGATTTTTTATATGTTTTCGTATGCATATTAAAAAATTGAAAGGGTTGGTGATGCGTCCTGAGACGTCGCTTTAATCGACTAAGGAGGAAGGATGGGCACGCGCTCGAGGATCGGGGCGTGACATCCCATTTTTGTGATATTAGAGCATTGGTTAGGGATTTGAGTGATAAGGTGCGATGAGTCATAGGATAGTAATAAGAAAGACCTTTAAATTCATGTCGATGCATGTCTTTGATAGTTGATTTGTAGCTTATTTGTGAGTCACTCAAATTCCAATGTGGTATTAGAATTAGAAAAAAGGTTTCTATAAAGATCGCTGAGGGCTCTTAGTAAGAGGACGGTAGCCTCTAGAATTCAGGATAGAATGCCGACGAGAATCGGTGCCTGAGGTGTTTGTGGCAGGGCACCGGCTTAAGCTAGCGCTAGTGTAAGAGTACCACCGTAGGTCTGTACTGAGAGTATAGTAGCACCGAGCGATGCTAGGTCCAGCAGGATCATTTAGGCACAAGTTTTCCCAAGGAGCTTGTCGAGCCAGTAAGCTCACGATCGAGCCGTCGTTGCGATCATTGTTGTTGCCACACCTACTGAGATCCAATATGAAGATGTGCTTTGGGAGCAAGCCGTTGCATCTGAGTTGAAGTTCAGATTCAATAGAGATGGAAATCGATTTAGAAAGAAGCCTATGACTAGAAAAAGACATGTTGTTTCGCCCATCAAGAAAGGTGAGATAAGCAAATCTGCATTGAATCAGAACGTTGTGTGTTATGGAAGATAATATGAATCGGCCCCGTACCATTTTTGTACGGGTGGTTGTTCTGATTGTGACCAGAAAGATCACTTGTCAAGAGACTGTCCAGAAGGCCGATAGGAGGGTAAGTGCCATCACTACTGGTAAGATAAGATCAGTGAATGTGCATCATAAAGCACACCACAAGAGTTTTTGGAGTAGACATCCAATGCAAGAAAGAGTGCATGCTATCATTTGACAGGAGATAGAAGACTTGCCAAGTGAGTGTCAAAAGTATGGAAGGAATGCCTGGATTTATCCTGTGTCTGAGCATGGCTAGAAAGTGCTATGAGGATAGTCAGCACTGCCATCAAGTAAGGGATTATTAGTTGGATTTCAAAAAAAAAAAAAACACCAACACTGTTACTACCGTTGGAACGCCACTAGGATAGCAAAAGGAACAGGAGTGGAACTGACCATGCTTTATTCAATAAAAGAATGTTTGAGGTGATTTTATCAGAATGGTGCCAGAGAGTGTTAGGGATGCAATTGCAAAATTTTAGTGGTATGTTGAGGCTGTAGAAAAAGAACCACTGACTAGAGTTATATCTGATTGGTTGTTGGTGTACAACTTTATCGTCAAGTGTCGGAATGATTAGGAGTTGAGAAAGACCCTCGACTTCTTTAGCCTTGTCACTTGAGGCAAACTGTTTGTTAGACGGAGGTTGCCTAGGTTATTTGATGATTGTCATAGATAAGTCAGATTGAAGAGTTCAAAATTGAGGACTTATCAGTAGTCCAAAATTTTCTGGATGTATTTCTACAAGAATGGTTAGGCCTGTCATCAGAGAAAGAGATAGAAATTGCGATCAAGCTAGCACTCAGAACAGAGCCACTTTCTAAGGCTTTTTACCAATTGTCGTTGTTTGAAGTGATAAAACTAAAGGTGTAGATGTGAGGATTGTTGAATAAGGAATTATGTATGTCAGTGCATTCCTTGGGGAGCACCGGTTTGGTTTGTGAAGAAGGATGGTTCATAGTAATTATACATTGACCATCATCAACTTAATTAGGTGACAGCCAAAGGGCAAGTATTCGTGGTTGAAGATTAATGAATTGTGTGACTAGTTACAGAAGTGTCAATGCTTTTAGAGATTGACTTGAGAACAGGGCATCATCAGTGGAGGACCAAAAAGAATGGCATATTGAATTCAGTATTTAATACTTGAAACGATTTGTACAAGAGTATTGTAAGACCATTTGGTCTGGTGAACACTTCAGATGTTGTCATTGGTTTGGCAAATCAAGTGTTCAAGGAATATCAAGTTCAGTTTGTGGTTGTGCCTTTCAATGATATTCTGGCGTGTTCAAGAAATGCTAAAGAGTACGAGAGACATCTGAGAACGTTGAAAGAATTTTCATGGACTTGATTAAGATTGGAGCAGTTAGCAGTGACCAAGACCGACAACAATATTAGAGATCAGAAGCCGTATGGATTGGACAGATTACTACAGAGGATTTGTGGAAAGAACTTCAACATCGGTACCGCCATTAACTCAACTCCCAAAGAAAGAAGAATAGTTTGTGTGGATGGACAAGTGCGAGTGTAGTCTCCAAGAGCTTAAATGGAAGTTGACTAACGCGCCCATACTGATCATTCCATATGGTCGTGAAAAATATGAGATCTATGGTGATGGGTCATTCAGAAGACTGGGTTGTGTGCTAATGCAATATGGTAGGATTGTTGCATAAGTTAAAATTTCCAGCACATGAATTGGAAATTCACAGCATTAACTTTTGCTCTAAAGATTTAGAAACATAGTCAGTATGAGGGAAAATTCCAGATCTTCATCGACTATTAATGTCTCAAGTGTTTATTCTCTCAGAAGGAGTTGAATATGAGACGGTGTTATAAATTAGAACCTTGGGAGGACTAGAATGATGATATCCGGTAACATCCTGAAAGAATGAAAGAAGTCATTGAGGCATTGAGACAAGAGTCTTTAACTGTGCATATGCTGGTTAAAGCTTAGATCTTACCTAAGAAAGTTCGAAATCCGGTTTGCAAATTTGAGGTAGGTTAGCTTTTGAATTATATGGACACCTTTAAAATTGAACCAGATATTCAAGTTAGAAGTAAATGCTTCAGTTGACAGATCGAGATGTTCAAGAAGTCCTGTAAGAGGATACTAGTAAGAGAAAGGTTGACTTTCACATTTCGAAGATGGAATGCCAAAGTATCATGGGTGATGATAGGTGTTAGACAGTACGGAACTTGAGGAGGAGGCCTTGTCAAAAATTCACTATAGTAGTTGCAGTATTTGACCAGACAATTCAAAGTAGGTCTGAATCGGCATCAGCTCGATTGGTAGATCATTATGAAGATAAATATCGCCGGACAAATTATAAGTATTAGATGTGTTAGTGTTGACACCTAAATTTTGATTAGGTTTTTTAATTAGGCTTTAGTTCCTTTATTTATGTATTTTTCCTCTTTTTTTCGGATAAATAGATAATAACAAGAGAAACAACAAAAAACAAATAAAAACAAGAAAAAAACAAAAAAGAAAGCAACCCATCGGGGCTAGGCCTTCGCGCCCAGCCCCCTCTTCTTCTTCTTTTCTCACGCAAGCCCCCCACAGCTCGGCCCACGCGACTTAGTCAGGCCCCATTTTTTGTCCCTTTGTATTCTTCCTCATCTGTCTTCTTCCCCAATCGAATAAGCAGCACGCTTCGGAGACGAAGATGCGTGCGACGCCGGAATGGAGAGGGAGACGGCAGCATACGATGGAGTGGACGCGGCTTCAATGCAAGGCGGCCTAGCTAGAGCCACCTAGGCAGATGAGACACCGGTTCGACCGACGGAGGCCGTTCGGTGCGTGAAGACTGGTGGTCAAAGCTTTGTTGACCGGCCGTCCCCTCGCCTATAAATAGCAGGCCACAAGCTCTTTTGAAGGACGCAGTGAACTCAAAGATCCTTAGGGTTTAAATAAGATTAGGTACCGAAAGGGCATTATTGATTAACTAGTGTAATCAAGGCGTCGATCTTAATTTCTTTGGTTGCGCAGGAGCAAGTATTTCTCCCGATACTTCACTTAGGTTTCTATTCGACCCACCCCAAACCGATTAGTGGCGACTCCGTTTTAAAATTGACTTATAAGTTAAAAGATTCGAACCATTAAGTCACAAATTGGTGGACTTGGGAGAGTTTGGGCTAAAATAGACATAGCTGAACCATTAGCCTTCGCAAGGTGCCCGCCCTGATCGGGCACCAAAAAAGAGGTTGCGACAATTAGTAAGTGGAGATTCAGTAATGCAAACTGGTAGGACTTTTACAGTCACTTGAGAGCCCTGAGCAGGAATAGAAGTATATCATGATGGAACGTTATGACAGGCGTACCAAGGAGTCGGGGGAGTACCGATTCCCTATGGGGTTGTGGTCGACAGATAAATAGAGCTAACTCACCTTAGTACATTATGAAAAGATCTTGATTTGAATGGGTATACCGAAGTGTGCATATTTAGATAATTCATCGGCATGGAGTGCCGGGGATGAATTATATTTCAAATTTAGATCAAAGGTTCCAAGTTGGTAGAGCTTTCAGATGGTTCTTTCTTAAGCAGTGCATAGCGGAGAGTGTAGAACTTTAATTGTTGAGATGAAGTCGGGGAAAGAAAGATCACAGGCCAGGGTTAGTGCAGTAGTTAGTGATTGCAATTGTCAAGATCAATGTCAGAGTAGAGACCGTGCGAAATCGCCAAAAAAGTTGAATCGTTGAGCAATGAAGACCCTTAGAGTTCCAAATTGGTGGTTGTCTTTTTGAAGGTGCCACCAATGAAGAATACCTTGCATGTAGGTTCCTTAGGGAGCAAGGAGGGAAAGCTGAGACCGAGGTATGTAGGTTCCTTAGGGATTCTAGAGAAAGAATCAAAATCATAATGTATCGTCTGGCATCGTTGCCAACGTAGGCATAAGCGCATGACGTCTTTCACATGTCGATGCTGAAGACATATGAACCTGACTCAACCCGCGTGCTAAATCTTAAAGAATTAGGCGTGGATGACAAAGTATCGTACGTTGGAAGTCGGTTCAATTATTGGTTCCAAAAGAGCAAATTCTGTGTACCAAGATGGTCTCTATAGTCAAAGTGGTCTGACAACACCACGAGATCAAGAGACAGCATGGAAAAATGAGACTTGATGAGACAACAACACCCCCACCTTTTTGTTTAAGGATTGGTAAATGTTTATATTTTGAGGATGAAATTTTTATAAGAGGGGAAGAGTTGTGACATCCTGATTTTCAGGTTCTAATTTTAATTGAATAAGTCGGGCCTTTCATCAATGTGACTATAGTGTTTTTCTTTGAGATGGCCACTCAAGAGATAACTGACCTATCTGGTGAAGCCATTAAAGGATTTTGAATGCAACATACTTGAGAATTCGACTAGGAATTGACTACTCGACTGTGCTAGTCTGCAATGATCATTGCGGCACAATTAAAAAGTCGATTAGAGATTGGAGATAGGTCGATTTGACTGAGATGGTGATCAAAGTGTGGGCGATTCCACACGATTGCAAAATTCTCGTCGATCGACACTAAACCATTTTCTATCTTTTTGGATACCCTGTGTCCATATTTAAAATCTCGAGATTTTGACGACTATCGAGAGTCACCAATGTGTTGGATGGGTTCATTATGGGTCGAAGAAAATCGACCACGAGTCAATTGCACCAAAAACTCCTAAAAGCTACCTGGTAGGTAAAGTCACACTAAAAGCGCATTTGATTAAAAATAATCGCGAATTTAAATTCAATTTCAAAAATTAGAAGTCCTATCGTGTCATGAGTCATTCTAAGAACGTCGACTCACCTTTTGAGGAAATTCCGGCGAGCTCGGGATTTTTATGAAAATTGTTGTGGACGATTCGGAAATTGAACGAAAATATGGATTGGCCAATTTGAAGAGACTTTTGGCATCTGGTGTAAGTGAATCGGTGAATGGAAGTTGTTTGGGCCTTTTTTGATTTCAAATTGGACCTTAACCGAATTTATTTGTTCATAAAAGCAGATGTTGAGAAAAATGAAATAAAAGTTGGTTTCAAAGGCAATTCGTGAGATTGAAAGACCGTTTTATTTTGGCTTTCAGCGGACTTCAAATTGGACGAGTGGGTATAGAATTTGGCTTATCTTGACCAATTGAGATTGTTGTGTGGAAGTTGAACAAAACTATAATTTAGTTTAGTTTTTTTTCCTCTCCCATTCTTTTGGACCGCACCCCACCTCACGCAAGCTTTTTTTCTCTCTCCACGTTCTTCTTTCCTCCCACACACGCGAATACCCCCCTTCCATGCATGCCCTCTCTCTTTATTTGCACGAAGACCCCTTGTTCACCCATGTTTTCCTTGTTTTCATTTCTCTCTAGTTCGGCATTCTCTCTCTCTTCTCTACCCATTTGTGCGGCCAACTGCACTTTCTAATCCTCCACATTGCTTTCATTTTCCCTTTTTGACTGGTCTTGTTCTTATCCCTTTTTACTTTTTGCTGGTCATGTTTTTATCATTTTTTTTTTGCTTTCTTTGGTCTTCTTTAGTCCACTAGCGTGGTCGACGCCCCTGCCTTATTCAGCTTCCATGCAGTTCGCTATTCCCACAAAGACGACGAATGCTGCTTCTTTCTATTTTGTTGTTGTCCACCCCTTTCACGTTTTCTGCCCACCGAACCTGCTGCCCCATTTTTCTCTCTTGTTTATTTACGTCTTCCGCATGTCAATCCAGTGACGTCCCCTGCTTGTATGTTGACTTTAGTGGCCGCGGAATTGCTTCATTGAGTGGCCTAGCACTACCCAAGCCCGGTGACATCTTCAACTCATCCCTCTCTCGTTTGTGTTCTTCCTGGTTAGCCCATTAGACCAGCCCGTGTTTCCATCCATGAGCTCTAAAATCGGATCAAGCCACGGCCCGCATCACTAGCGACCATTAAGCGTAGCCCAAGTCAGGTTCAAATCAACCCCACAGCAGCCTATTTCTTCATTTTTGCAGCAAGGGTTTGCAAGTTTTGTGATTCGTTTTTGGGCTCATCTCGACCCCGGTTGCCGAAACCGCTTTGGAGAGGATCAAGCTTTGTTGTGTGCTCGTCATTTTGACCCAAGCTGATTTTAATTCGGGTGAGTAATCTCACTAATCCTTGTTTAGTAGAATAATTATGCTTAAGGGTTGATTATTGTTAATTAAGTAGGATTAGGTGGTTAGATTAGAGTAGATTAGTGATTATTAATTAATTGTGATGCATATTAGACATTTTGATTATGCAATTAGCAGGTAGATATAGTCTACTATCTATTGAATGCATCTCGAGATTTTTCCTGACCCTTATCGGGGCTTCAATTATGCATTACAAGCCTAAATTGGATTTTTTAGTATTTATTTGTTAATTTTCGAAATTAATTAATTATTTATTTATTTTCGAAAATTAGGCAGGGATAACTAATGACCGAAATTTTGCGCTGATTGTCGTGATGTAATCCGTTTATTTATTTGAACTCTACGTTGCATGGAATTGAATTAATTGTGATATTTTATCAATTTATCCTAAATTGATTGAAATTGAGTGAAATTAAATGGTTGATTGGCAGATGGCCGAGTTTGGTTATTCAGCATATATAATGCTTTGATGAGTTGTAAAGCGGAGAGAATTGTGAGAGTAAATTGGAAATACTCTTGGCAAACATTTATCCTACGTGGTTTGGTTATTAAAGATATCACTAGCAAAAATGGTGCCTCAAAGAACGCACGTAACAGTCTAGTACATACATCATTATAGACATATGTGATTCAATGATTTGGGATATCTCTGGCGAAAATGGTGTCTTAAAGAACGTACGTAATTGTCTATTAAATATATCGTCATAGGCATGCGCAGTTCAGTGATTAAGGACATCACTGGCGAAAACGACGCCTTAAAGAACACACATAATTGTCTAGTGTATACATCACCTTGGCGATCGACGCCCGAGAGCATTACTATGGCTCTGTGATAGAGTGTACTATTGAAGGTTATATGGTGTGGAATGAATGACCTAGAAATGGTCCAATTGGTATGTAATCGACTAGCTCGATTGATCAATGATTTGATCCAATTGTTGTGAATTGATTGATTATTTGATGAAACATATATGAAGCATATGTATATAATCTTGAATTGCAGGTTGGGACTAATGCCAAGGTAAGTCTTCTGACTCGTGCTGTACTTAGATAACCATGTGGTGTATTGATTTTCTAATCAAGTCTTAGTGGGGTAGAACTTGCCGAAACATAATCTCACCCCATTGTGGGACCACATTTTTAGGTTCTTAGATGGCAACTCCTCCTAGATGTCTCGGTTGTCCCACGAGAATAATAGAGCAAGTTACAGTTTTCCCTGACCCCAGGAGTGACTGGACGTATGAGATGGTCGTGACTATTGTTTGGGTTTTGGATGTTCCATACTAGGAGATGCCCAATAGATACAGGGTTTGGTTCCATACCACCCCTTATGGTCTTAAAATAGGCCATCTCTCAAACTTTGGTATACCGGTGGAAGTGATTGATGCTGCCTGTGCTCTAGATGAGGATGTAGCTGGTCTCTCTGATGGTATGTGAGAGGATCCGCTGTCTCGTCCGGATCCCGTGGACCCAAATAGCTCAGCAATCAAGTCAGAGTCATTGAGTATAGAACTACTAATTTTGAGAATCAAGCCTTTTGTTAGACTTTGTAAATATCGGGTAGTATTGTATCTAAAGTGATTTGATGTGTATAAAAGGCGTGGTTTATATTTCAAGTAGCGTTTGTAGTCCTGCTTTTCTATCCCACTGTTTTATTGTTTGGAGATTATTTATATGTTTCCGCATGTGTATTAAAAAATTAAAAGGGTTGGCGATGCGTCCTGGGACGTTGCTTTAACCGACCAAGGAGGAAAGATGGGCATGCGCTCAAGGATCAAGGCGTGACGACAAGTTTAAAGCTGAGCTATTTGTCACTTTGATAAAGCTTTGACATACTTGCACTTAGTAAAAGTTTAACTCGGATGAGACATTTATGTATGTATATTAATCTTACTAAAATTTTTGCTGTATTGTTTTTTTAAAAAAATTAATTTTGAAATCTTTATTTTACAAACAAAGTGGGGGATTGTTGGAGGTTTGTTTGTAAAAACAAATTAAGCGTTTTTTCCTTGTCCCACATAGGAAAAGTGGGAGAAAGTGGGTCAATTAATAAGTGTGTGATTTCCTTTGTGTAGCTAAAGGAATGATTAGGTAGGGCTAGGCTCCACCATATCTGCATGCGGGTACGCGAATAATTGCATGATTATTTGGCGCACGCCTGCACTAACCCCTTTTGTTATTTTATTTTATTTTTTGGTTATGTAATTAATTGTAATCAATTCAAAGTTGCTTTTTGTTTATGAGAATTTTCGGAAATAAAATCTAAAAATGAAAATTCAAAATTTTATTTATTTAAGAAAAAAAGAAAAAATATATATTATTATTCCGAATTTTGTTTGTCTTTTCAAGACAACCTTTGGAAAAATTACATAATCAGTTTGTAACTTTTCTCGAAGGGTTGCGATTGTTCGGTTTTTGACTTCTTCCGAAGGGATGCATTTGTTAATTTGAACAATTTTCAAAAGGACGTGTTTCTTCATTTTTTTTTTTTGAAATTTTTTACGAAGAGTTGCATGTGTTTTAAGAATGTTTTATATATATATACTTTTTGTTTTATGAAGAAATAGACTGATCATTTTTCTGAACCTTCTTTCAGAAAAACTGCAGTCAATTTTTCAATTGTTTCCTAAAGAGACCTTAGAGTAATACTATAATTGCTATCTAGTATTCTCATTTGAGACTTTGTTGTATCTTGAAGGATTTTTGCCGGTGAGCATTAGCAACTTTGTGAAACAAATAAATCCTTAAAGAAAGTGATATCACACCTCAAAGTTTGACTTGAGTACTCTAAATATCTGTCTTCATTGTTCTACCCAATTGGAAGCCATATTTTCCCAACAGTGTACCTAACTCTTAATAAGCACTTTCAAATTAGGGGGCAAAAGTGACAAAAAGCCTTATGTATGTATATTAATCTTTGATAGGGCTTTGATATACTTGCGCTAAGTAAATGTTTAACACGAAGGGGACCTTTATGTATGTATATTAATCTTCCTAAAATTTTGGCTGTATGGTTTTTTTTTTAAAAAATTAATTCTAAAATCTTTATTTTACAAAAAAAAAAGTAGGGAATTGTTGGAGGTATGTTTATAAAAACAAACTAAGAGCTTTTTTCATATCCCACATAGGAAAAGTGAGAGAAAGTGGGCAAATTAATGAGTGTGGGATTTCCTTTGTGTGGCTAAAGGAATGATTGGATGGGGCTAGACCCCACCATACCTGCCTACGGGTGCGCGATTATTTGGCGCACTTAGCACGCTTGCACTAACCGCTTTTGTTATTTTATTTTATTTTTTGGTCATCTTATTAATTTTGATCAAATTCAGAAGTTGCCTTTTTTTTATGAGAATTTTTGGAATTAAGATATAAAAATGAAAATTCAAAATTTTATTTATTTAAAATAAATAAAAATATATATTATTATTCCGAATTTTGTTTGTGTCTTTTCAAGACAACCTTTGGAAATTTTACTTAATCAATTTGCAACTTTTCCTGAAGGGTTGCGATTGTTCAGTTTTCGTTTTCTTCCGAAGGGATGTATTTGTTAATTCGAACAATTTTCGAAAGAACGTGTTTGCTATCTAGTATTCTCATTTGAGACTTTGTTGTATCTTGGAGGATTTTTGCTAGTGAGCATTAGCAATTTTGTGGGGCAAATAAATCCATAAAGAAATTGATATCACACTTCAAAGTTCGGCTTGAGTACTCTAAATATCTGTCTTCATTGTTCTACCCAATTGGAAGCCATATTTCCCCAACAACATACATAACTCTTAATAAGCACTTTCAAATTAGGGGGCAAAAGCCACAAAAAGCCTTAAATTATGTCTACCGTAACATATTCACTCTAAACTTTATTCTTTGGTACACACAACCCTTAACTCGTACATGTATGATACATTTACCCGAATTCATTAAATGTCGAGTACCCAGAAGTAACTCAAGCGCGTGCCTATCCTTTCATTTTAATGCACATGTGGAAGCAAATAACAAATCCCCTGACAATAACTATCTCGGGATAGAAAAACAAGACATCACATTCACAAACAAACCACACTTCTATAAACATACTGAGTTATGTACACAAGTCTATAACCAAAATACTAGTTCTCAAAAAGAGGTTGTCCTATCTGACCTACTCTTTAAGTCACCTTAGCTTAGCTCTAGGTCCTCCCTTTTATGGTCTTGAAAATTTTAAGCCACGACGGGGTGAGATATGAATCTCAACGAGTTCACGGTCTAAGCCGCGATTATGAGGGAAATACACCCAAAAGTGTCATAACCACTCAATTGGCACAGAGGACTTACCTCGCCTCAGTTTCCTTCCTGCATGTCAGTACAGTTCATATTGCAATGCATATAATCAATGCACATAACAACTGGAAAACCTCATCAATTCAATTAATCACTAGGGTCCTAATTATAAGGCCAAACCGTTATAACACGTCTCATTCCATGTCACACAGTTTTGATCTCATAATCAGGTGCATCAAACTTAATAATCATGCGTTCCCATTGTTAATTACACCCCTCAAGGGTATGGCCAACTCCAATATTAGCGATCTTCTGGCATTGCCAAGCGTCGTCTCACCTCCTTTGAGCATGGCTACGTCTCTCAATTAGACGGCTTCCCCGAAAGGGCATAGGTCCAGAATCTACTGCGACCTGAGTCCCAATGAATGGGTAACATCCGGTTTAACGGCCTAGGATGGTTTCTCTTAACCAACACACGACCAATCAATCTCGGCCCAGGATACTGTGCATTGCACTCAAATGTCTAAACTAAAATAATGAACCTAGCCTATTTTCTTCGTATTAGAACTACACGATAAAATAGTCGTGTGTGGGTACACGGTCAACTCACACTAGAAAAACTGATATCCTCCAATTTAAAATCCCACTGGTTTATATAGTACATAAAATCATTTTTGGTATTAAAACCTGACACTCGGGATTTTCTGAATAAATAATGAATTTCACAATTTTTGGAATTAAATACTTGAAATTCCAATAAGCACTCAATTTGCATAAATTAACATCCAATTACATAAATCGAACACATCATTGCAATCAGCACGAAATTCCAATCACTGGTTATCCCGGCCTAATATAATTTAATAATTAAATAAATTACCAGAAATTAAATAAATTACAAAATAAATAAATTTAGAGCATTTAACTAAATTTACCTAAATTAACTAAACTAAATAATATAACTAACAATTAAATCTAACCATCCTATTTAATTTAATCTAAATACACTAACTAAATAAACTAACTAATTCCTAACTAATCTACCTAACTAAACTAATTACACTAACTAAATACTAACTATATACTTAATCTAACTAAGCCATCCTAAACCTAATTAACATAGCTAATCCACCAATTAGCTAACTAACACACCTCTACCTCTAAGTGTCATTAGCCCACTAATAAAGGATTAGAACGCAACTCACCGGTTAAGCCCGAAAATCGGCTCACGGCGATGGCGGCACAACGCGGTCGAGACTTGAACTCACGTCGAGACCGAGGGACGCTTGGATTGGCTGAAAACGGCCAATGAACTTGCTGTTCGAGCTACTACACTTAGTGAAATTGGGTCGAAGACAGGGCTGTCTTCGATTTGTTACTGGACAAAGGTGGAATCAACGCCGAGGCTGGGCTTGCGGAGATGGGCCAACAAAAGGGGCGGCTCGATTCTTGGCCACGTGGAGGAGAGGGCAGCAAGCTCAGCGTTTGCTGGGCATGGATCGAAGGAGGTGAAGGCTCGGACGAAGGAAAGAAAAGACACGGCTGCTTCGGCCTTCGATGGGCTGCTTGAAGCTCACTGACGTGAAGAGCATGGGCTTGCAGGTGTTGGATTTGGCTTCACAAGTGAGGTGGCGTCCAAATGGTGGGGCTTTGGGGTCAAATAAGCCTTGTTGGTTGACTGAAGAAGATGGGGGTTCGGACGTGGCGCTGCAGTTGGCGTGAGGCCTCGGTGGGGGAAAGAAGAAGACAAAAGATGGTGCTTCAGTTCACTCGAAGGAAGAAGGAACAAAAGGAAATAGAAACAGAAGAGAAAAGATTGAGAGAGAAGCTGAAGGAGGGTACCAGCTAAGCTGTTTGGTTGAGGTGGTGGCGCAAGAGAGAAGGGGTCAAGGGAGAAATCAAAGTCAATATTGGCCAGCTAAGGGATAAGAACATAAGGGAAAGCGACAGCCACAAGGAAAAGAAAAGAAATGAATGTGCGAGAGGAGAGAGGGAGAGAAGACAAAGCTTTGAAAGTCCAAGATAATTATCTTACTCAATCAATGCTTTGTCCCCTGATCTTTTTCTAACAATTTAGACCCAAAATTAACCATTTTGATGTCAAAATTGTAACCAACAAACCAGCCTCCGAATTTCCTTAAAATAAGCTTCAATTTCTTTGCCGATTTCTCCAATCAACGTCGAATTTCAAAGTCCCATTTCGTCGAAGAAAATCCCACGCAATTCCACAAATTCCCATCACCCAGTAGCTCTACTTAGAAGTCGAAATTCCCTTCAAACGAGCCCATCCTAATTTCCGTTCAATTTCCGAATCGATTTTCAGTAAAAATCTCGAAATCTCCGAAAATTTTTCGAAAAGTGAGTTGACATTCTTAAAATGAATCGTGACACGACAAAACTTTCCATTTCTGAAATCGAGCTCAATTTCGCGGTTAATTTTAATTCGACGTAATTTTAGCACATCCCAATCTACTAGGTAGCTTTTAGGAATTTTTCATGTAATTGACTCGTGGTCGATTATTTTCGAGCCACAATGTACATTTTCGATACATTGGCGACTCTCGATTCTCGTGAAAATTTTGAGATTTCAAATACGACACAAGGTACAAAAACGACAGAAAAATCGGTCTAGTGCCGTTCGATGGAAATTTTGCAATTAGGTGAAATCACCCACACACTAATCACATATCTCTATCGAATCGACCTATCTCCGGTCTCTGATCCATTTTGATGGTATCGTAATGACCCGTGCAGATTAACATGGTCGAGCAGTCGATTCCTGGTCAAATTCTCATGTCTATTGCATTTAGATTCCTTAACGGCTTTACCTAATAGGTTAGTTAACTCGTGAGTGGCCAACTCAGAGAAAAAGGCTATAAACAAGTCGATGAAAAGCTCATTTCCTCTCATCGAAATCAGATTAAAAAATCAGGATGTCACAAATTTGGAATGCACTGGAATTCAAGTACAAAGCATAGGAGCAAGATACCAACAAATATCTAATCGCAAAGTATTTTGATTTCAAGTTTATTGATACTAAATCCTTGCTGGAACAAGTCCATGAATTGCAAGTGATTGTGAACAAAATTCATGCCCTCAAGATTGATATTCCAAAAGCTTTTCAAGTTGGAGCAATTATTGTGAAATTCCCTCCAAGTTGGAAAGAATATGGAAAAAGGCTAATTCACAAGTCGGAGGACTTCACTTTAGAACAAATACGGAAACATCTTCGCATTAAGGAAGAGTCAGGTTTACGTGATAATTCTATTTTATATAATTCGAAGGTGAATACTGTGGATAAAAAACGGAAAATTGGCTAGAACTTCAAAGTAAAAAGCGGGCATAAATTTAAGAGAACACAAAAGAAAAAAAAATGTTGCTATTTTGTGTGTGGCAAACAGGAATACTACGCCAAGGATTGCATTTATCGCAAAAGCATTTCAAAGGACAAGAACATTCCGACGGTAAAGGCAGAAGCAAATCTGGTTGAAGAAAGTTATGTAGCAATGATTTCGAACATGTTTTCGAACATGAAAATTTCTGAAATCAATGATGCAATGGCTATGGTATCTGAAATCAATTCTACCACTGTCCAATATGGTTGGTGGTTAGATTCTGGAGTAACAGTACATGCGTGCAACGACAAGTACATGTTCAAGCAATTTGAAGAGATTGTTCACTCAAATGTTCAAGAGGTCTTGATGGCGAATAATGCTCTTACAAGGGTTGCTGGAAAAGGCACGGTAGAGATAGAGGAAAGAAGATAACTCTTCTTAAAGTGTTATTTATACCTGAAATTAGGAAGAACCTAGTTTTTATTGATTTACTTTATAAGAGGGGATTTCGGGTTTTATTTGAACCCGGCAAGATTATCCTATCGAAAATGGGTTGTTTGTTGGGAAGGGTTATGCCAATGATGGCATGTATCAACTGAGTATCAATAATAAAATTTCTAGTTCTGCTTATATTGTTGAGTTTTCAATTTTATGAAGACATATGGTAATAATGACCTCACAAGAAATGGGGCTGAAACCCTTTAATTGAAATCATCAATAATGGCAACTTAACATTTTTCTAAAACATTACTAGTTACGAGGTTTAATGGGTAAGAACAAGTTATTGAATATGATTGTTTGATACTAATGTAGTCCTAATATGAGAAGTCAGTATCGTTTGTTATGTTTCGTAGGTTGAATTGAATTTTTTTTTGTTTGGTAAAAGGTAAGAAGTAGGTTGAATTGAATTATTAATGAAGTATGATACAAATATGTAATGTGTTAATAGTAACAGAAAGACATGGTAGATACTTCACCTATATGAGCTTAGAAATGGTGCTGCTTCTTACAAAAGTAGGGTTGCTTTTTAAAGAGCTCACGAAACCGGATCAAGCGTAAGGTCATAATAGTGCGGAGTAATATAGAACTTGTCGCGGAAACAAGAGATTAATATATGTGCGGTATGTTCGGTTCTATTACATAAAAGTACAAGTGTGACATTCTGATTTTCATGTTCTAATTTCAATCGGATAAATAAGGCCTTTTCATCAACGTAATTACAGTGTTTTTCTCTGAGATGGCAACTCAGGAGATAACTGACCTATCTGGTGAAACCATTAAAAGATTTTGAATGCAACAGACTTGAGAATTCGACAACTCGACCGTGCTAGTTTGCAAGGGTCATTGCGACACAATTAAAAAATCGATCAGAGACTAGAGATAGGTTGATTTGACTGAGATGGTGATTAAAATATGGGTGATTTCACATGATTGCAAAATTCTCAACGATCGACACTAAACTCATTTTCTATCGTTTTGGGTACCCTGTGTCCATATTTCAAACCTCAAGATTTTCACAACAACTGAGAGTCGCTAATGTGTCGGATGGGTTCATTGTGTTTCGAAGAAAATCGACCACGGGTCAATTGCGCCAAAAATTCCTAAAAGCTACCCGGTATGTTAAGTCATACTAAAAGTGCGTTTGATTGAAAATAATCGCGAATTTAATTCGATTTTAGAAATTAGAAGTCATTTCATATCATGAGTCATTCTAAGAACGTTGACTCACCTTTTGAGGAAATTCTGGCGAGCTCAAGATTTTTACGGAAAATCGTTGCAAACGATTCGAAAAAATGAATGAAAATATGGATTGGCCAATTTGAATAGACTTTTGGCATCTGGTGTAAGTGAATCGGTGAATGGAAGTCATTTGGGCCTTTTCTAATTTCAAATTCGAGCTTAACCGAATTTATTTGTTCAGAAAAGTGGATGTTGAGAAAAATGAAATTAAAGTCGCTTTCAAAGGCAATTCGTGAGATTGAAAGACCGTTTTATTTTGGCTTTCAGTAAGACTTCAAATTGGACAAGTGGGTATAGAATTTGGCTTGTTTTGACCAATTGATGAAGTTGTGTGGAAGCTGAACAAAACTATAATTTAGTTTTGTTTTGTTTTCCTCTCCCATTCTTTTGGACCCACACCCCACCTCACACAAGCTTTTTCTCGCTCTCCACGTTCTTCTTTCCTCCCAAACACGCGAATACCCCCCTTTCCGTGCACGCCCTCTCTCTTTCCTCGCACGAAGACCCGCTCTGTTCACTCATATTTTCCTCGTTTTCTTTTCTCTCTAGGTCGGCATTCTCTCTCTTCTCTAACCATTCGTGCGGCCAGCTACACTTTCTAATCCTCCATGTTGCTTTCATTTTCCCTTTTTGACTGGTCTTGTTCTTATTCCTTTTTACTTTCTACTGGTCACCTTTTTATCATTTTTTTTGCTTTCTTTGGTCTTCTTTAGTCCACCAGCATGGTCCATGCCCCTGCCTCATTCGGCTTCCGTGCAGTTCACTATCCCCACGAAGACGACGAACTCTGCTTCTTTCGGTTCTGTTGCTGTCCATCCCTTTCACATTTTCTGCCCATTGAACCTGCTACCCCATTTTTCTCTCTTGTTTATTTACTTCTTCCGTACATTTGCCCCATAGAAACCCCACCGAATCTTCATGCTTTCAGCCCTTTAATCTTCACAAGTCAATCCAACGACGTCCCCTGCTTATGTGTTGACTTTAGTGGCCGCGGAATTGGCTCATCGAGCGGCCAAGCACCACCCAAGCCCAATGACATCTTCAACTCATCCCTCTCCCATTTTTGTTCTTCCTGGTCAGCCTATTTATGTTCTTCGTGGTTAGTCCATTAGACTAGCTCATGCCTCCATTTGTGAGCTCTAAAATTAGACTGACCCATGGCCCGCATCACTTGCGATCGTCAAGCGTAGCCCAAGCCAAGTTCAAATCAGCTACACAACAGCCTATTCCTTCATTTTTGCAACAAGGGGTTGCAGGTTTTGTGATTCGTTTTTGGGCCCGTCTCGACCCCAAATGTCGGAACCGCTTTGGAGAAGATCGAGCTTTGTTGCGTGCTCGTTGTTTTAACCCAAGCTGATTTTAATTCAGGTGAGTAATCTCACTAATCCTTGCTTAATAGACTAATTATGCTTAACCGTGGATTAGTGGTAATTAAGTAGGATTAGGTGGTTAGATTAGAGTAGATTAGTGATTATTAATTCATTGTGATGCATATTAGACATTTTGATTGCACAATTAGCAGGTAAATATAGTCAACTATTTATTGAATGCATCTCGGGATTTTTCTAGACCTTTATCGGGCTTCAATTAGGCATTACGGGCCTAAATTGGATTTTTTAGTATTTATTTGTTAATTTTCGATATTAATTAATTATTTATTTATTTTTCAGAAATTAGGTAGGGATAGTCGACGACCAAAATTTCGCACTAATTGTTGTGATGCAGTCTATTTATTTATTTGAGCTCTATGTTGCATGGAATTGAATTAATTATGATATTTGATCAATTTATCCTAAATTGATTGAAATTGAGTGAAATTAAATGATTGATTGGTAAATGGCCGAGTTTGGTTATTCAGCATTTATAATGCTTTGATGAGTTGTAAAGTGAAGAGAATTGTGAGATTAAACTGGAAATACTCTTGGAATATGATGTTATGGACTTACGTGGTTCAGTGATTAAATATATCACTGGCGAAAACGGTGTCTTAAAGAACACACATAACTGTCTATTAAATACATCGTTATAGGCATGCGTGGTTCGGTGATTAAGGACATCACTGGCAAAAACGACACCCTAAAGAACACACACGATTGTCTAGTGTATATGTAACCTTGGTGAAATCGAGGCCTGAGAACATTAATATGTCTCTGTGACGAAGTGTACTATTGGAGGTTAAATGGTCCAACTGACATATAATCGACTAGCTCGATTGATCAATGATTTAATCCGATTGTCATGAATTGATTGATTGTTTGATGCAACATATATGAAGCATCTATATATAACCTTGAATTGTAGGTTAGGACTAATACCAATGTAAGTCTTCTGACTCGTGCTGTGTTTAGGCAACCATGTGGTGTATTGGTTTGCTAATCGAGTCTTAGTGGAGTAGAACTTATTGAGAAATAGTCTCAACCCATTGTGGGACCACATTTTCAATTTCTCAAATGGTAACTCCTCCTAGACGTCTCGGTCGTCCCACAAGAAAAATAGAGCAAGTCACAGTTTTCCCCAACTCCAAGAGTGATTGGACGTATGAGATGGTCGTCACTACCGTTTGGGTTTTGGAAGTCCCATACCAGGAGAGGCCCAATAGATATAAGGCCTGGTTCCATACCACCCCTTATGGCCTTAGAATACGCCCTCTCTCAAAATTTGGTATACCAGCGGAAGTGATTGATGCTACCCGTGCTCTAGATGGGGATGTAGCTAGTCTCCCTAATGGTATGTTAGAGGATCCACCGTATCGTCTAGATCCCGTGGACCCAAAGAGCTCAGCAATCAAGTCGAAGTAGTTGAGTATAGAAATACTAATTTTGAGAATCAATCCTTTCGTTAGACTTTGTAATATTAGGTAGTATTGTATCTAAAGTGATTTGATGTGTATAAAATATGTGGTTTATATTTCAAGCAACATTTGTAGTCCTGCTTTTCTATTCCACTGTTTTATTGTCTGGATATTATTTATATGTTTCCTCATGCGTATTAAAAAATTGAAAGGGTCGGCGATGCGTCCTCAAACATCACTTTAACCGACCAATGAGGAAAGATGGGCACACGCTCAAGGATCGAGGCGTGACAACAAGTTTAAAGCCGAGCTATATGTCACTTTGATAGAGCTTTGATATACTTGCACTAAGTAAAGGTTTAACTCGAAGGAGACCTTTATGTATGTATATTAATCTTCCTAAAATTATATGGTTTTTTTTTTAAAATTAATTATGAAATCTTTATTTTACAAAAAAAGTAGGGGATTGTTGGAGGGTTCTTTATAAAAACAAACTAAGTGCTTTTTCCATATCCCACATAGGAAAAGTGGGAGAAAGTGGGCAAATTAATAAGTGTGGGATTTCCTTTGTGTAGCTAAAGGAATGATTGGGTGGGGCTAGACCCCACCATACCTGCCTGCGGGTGCGCGATTATTTGACGCACTTAGCACGCTTGCACTAACCCCTTTTGTTATTTTATTTTATTTTTTGGTTATCTTATTAAATTTAATCAATTCACAGGTTGCCTTTTGTTTATGAGACTTTTGTGAATTAAAATATAAAAATGAAAACTCAAAATTTTATTTATTTAAAAAAAATAAAAATATACATTATTATTCCGAATTTTGTTTGTGTCTTTTTAAGACAACCTTTGGAAAAATTACTTAATCAATTTGCAACTTTTCCTGAAGGGTTGCGACTGTTTGGTTTTCGTCTTCTTTCGCAGGGACGCATTTGTTAATCCAAACAATTTTTGAAAGAACGTGTTTGTTCAATTTTTTTTTTTTTTTTTTTTTTTGGAAATTTTTTACGAAGAGTTGCATGCGTTTTAAGACTGTTTTATATATACTTGTCATTTTTGGAAGAAATAGAGTGATCATTTTTTCGAACTTTCTTCCAGAAAAACTGCAACCAATTTTTTGATTGTTTCCTAGAGAGGCCTTAGAGTAATACTAGAATTGCTATCTAGTATTCTCATTTGAGACTCCGTTGTATCTTGGAGGATTTTTGCCGGTGAGCATTAGCAACTTGGTGGGGCAAATAAATCCTTAAAGAAAGTGATATCACGCCTCAAAGTCCGACTTGAGTACTTTGAATATCTGTCTTCATTGTTCTACCCAAATGGAAGCCATATTTTCCCAACAGCGTACATAACTCTTAATAAGCACTTTCAAATTACGGGGCAAAAGCCACAAAAAGCCTTAAATTATGTCTACCGTAACATATTCACTCTAAACTTTATTCTTTGGTACACATAAACCTTAACTCGTACCTGTATGATACATTTACCCGAATTCATTAAATCTCGAGTACGCAGAAGTAAATTCCTCCCATACACTTTACTTAGGTGTCTAACTAATTAATCAATAACTAATTAATGGTGAGTACTAAATAAATTTATTTGCATTTTTAATCGAAGAAATTAATATTGAGTACCAAGTTGTGATTGGTAGGATTTGGAAGAGTATATGTTAAGTCTTTGAGCTTAGTAATCAATTAATTTTCCTCGGATAGTTCACCTTCAGGAAGGTCGTCAAATGTTCTACAATGTGAATATTTCCTTATTGAGCAGATGCAATGATGATCATTTTTCTGATGACAACATCGGAGCCCATGAAGAGTTAAGATACTTATAAATCTAGGAGATCCCAATCATTGCATGATCCTGTTTGTCTCATCACTTACAAATAACTACTAGAATTCTCAACTACATTTTTAAGTTAGACAAAATGGCAAATATTACATTCCTCAAGGCAAGGACCTTTTTTCTTGTCCTTTGCGGTCCGTGTTTTAAAAATCGAATATTTTGATTATTGAATTAGCATATAAATAATATGTATCTTGAATTACTTGTTACCCATATTTACTTTTTAATTTTTTTTAATCTATCATAATTGAACTCTCAACTCACTTCAGACTTTTACTCTGTTTCTTTGTAGATTGGAGAAGTCAAATCCCACACTTGAAACTAAACATTTCCATCTTCAGCTGCCTTGAAAATGTGAGGAATCGAACTCCCCGCCTCTCCCTTCCTATGTGGGAAGGGCGGCAGTTGCGGCAACCAACATGTAAACAACATGTATCTCAAATCTGTACTTATTTGGTAGATATTACTGACAGAAATTGACTTTTTTGAGAGTATCTTAGGGGGCAATGGTCATGGCACAAGTTCTAAATTGCCACGAGAGAAAGCTTTATTGACTATACCATCCATCGAATGCTTTCGCGTTCCAACAAGTGTCGAAGACTTGAAAATTCGCAGAAATCAAAGTTGTTTTTTCTCTTAAATCCACTGTGAAAAAAAAAAAATCTTCATCTACCCTAACAACTCCTAAATTATGTCCACGGTGATGCCAAAAAAAAAAAAAAAACTTCGTTGTCACTAATAACCCATACTTAATAATGCAAAAATACCTTCTGTCATATTGCCATCAACGATGGCTATAAAAAATCTGACGCAGCGGCTTGCATGGACAATGGCAAGGAAATAGGGCTGACGTGATTTCAGTCTACTCCAAGGCGACATAATTTGTCGATTTGTAGGTTTATATGTGATTTATATGTATTAAAATCCACTTGACCCTCAAGGTTTACAACCGGTAAAACTAGGTGTTTTTCTTCAAAAGATGACCTCCTCTATAATAAATTGTCACCTTGGTTCTTTTTAGAGTCCTCGAGGTGACATAATCCATGAAACAATGTCCTTTGGCATAGATGAAAGCAGCGTCAAATCCACGTCCGCTCGATGGGCCGGCTATTGTGCATGCAAGCCACCACTTCGGATTTTTAGCTGCCATCTAGTAACGGGGGTTGTTCTTATTACACTGGTACATGTTTAGGGACTTTTGTCACAAAAAAGAACTTTCGATATTTGGTGTCATCATTGAAATAGGTTGGAAGCGCCCCTGATACAAAGAAAAGTTTGGGACATTACTATCACCATAAGTATAATTAAAAAAAATTGGTGGTATTAGCTCATCATCTTATATTTTATATAGCCGATCGAAGATGCTGGAGGGAAGATTCTCAATCTGCACACGATCGCCTCGTTAGTGGACCTGATCAGAATATTTTTTTCCAACCATGGACAACATAGGGGCCCAACAACCAGCAAGCTTTTCCCCAACTTTCTCGCTGACTAGCAAATTTAGAGGTCCCTCTGCCATCTCCATTCAGAGGTGAAACCACCTTACAAAGCGGATAGAGATCATCCATAAGGAACAAACGGATGACAATCGGCGCTTCGGAAGCATCAACTCCATTACAATTGCCATGAGCATGTTCTCTTTCCATAAGAAAGCTAGGAACTTTCATAAAGACAATGAAGATGTTAGAGGAGCTGCGTCTTTGTGCCGATACGAATCTGCAGAGGTTGACTTCCGAACATTTAGCGAGGTTTTATTCACATCAAGAAATGAGAGGTGTGTGGGGCCCAACATATTATGTAAAAGGAAATCGCAATATTTAGTCCAGCTTGTCGGCCCACCAAGACTTAAGTCTTCATTTTATCAAAGACGCTTAGATAATAAACTTTCTGATTGGGATATTTGTAACAGACTGACGGTTGATTGAGTGTTCATTCAACAGGACATAACAAGACATAATACTGTTAGTCTTTGCGGTAATATCTTAATCAAGAGCAAGAGCCTCGATCACAGCAGATAGCATTTGCTGCCCAATCTTGCCGTCCTGGACGCCAAACCCATCTCCGGACTGGTAGATCATGTGCGCAGCGTGAGCAGCATTCACAGTGACATCGATGTAGGGTCGGAGAAATGGTGTCTCAGCATTGATGAAGCAATGAGCATTAATGCTTTTCCATGCTTGGTCTATCAATCCCTTGATATGCTTCCGAGCGACGTCTTCTGATACTTTTGCTTCTCGCATGTAACACACCACCGATGATGGAGCATCTCCTCTTTCTATTTCAGCCTACTCGAAAGATAAATCGATTTAATGTGTTAATGAGATTCAATGTCCTTAATTCACTGTTGACAAACGTCATTAGTATAAGATTCTTTCGCAGCCAAGAATCTGTACATGCCAAATCCAATGCGTACGTAGCTTTTTCACAGGATTTGGATGGTTACCTTAGACGTTCTTAGGTCGTTGCAGAGTCGGATTATCATGGACGCATTGTATATCAGATCCTTGTTTATCTCCACCGACTCTGCTGCATCCTCCAATTTCATATGTCCTACAAAGAAATAAGCATGGGACAAGAGCAGGGGTCCTGAAGAGGATGTCCAAGCATTGCTCAAGTACTCTTCCAAAGAGGGTGTGTAGCCCAAATGGTCCCACTTTGCTTCAGTAAGTAGTGCCTTGCAAAAGTCTGCCCACTGAAATAAGGTAAGGAAAGCAAATGATTCGATCAATGATTAATTATGTAAGGGCACAAAATTAATTAGGATGACCATTGCAAGCATATGCAGTTATCCACAAGCCTTTTGCTTATGGCTTTCGTGAGATGTGGTAGCACTCGATGCCAGTCTTCCTCCTTGCCAATTTCATGAGCGATCTCGTACGTGACGTCGTGAAGTGCTCGGAAACAGACCTTCATGCACTCGGGAAGCTGTTGAATCGACTCTGAGTCCCATCTAGAAGAATTGGACTTTCTAGTTAGTGAAAATGAACAGACAAAGACGAGAGGAAGGGATCGGGAGGCAACGGGGCCAACCTGGTAACGGCGCTGGTGAAGCATTCTAATTCCTCCAACGAACCATAAAGGTCATAGACGTCGTCAATCACTAGTATAAAGATGACGACTTTTGTGAGAGATATTCGAGTGAGCTGAACCGCGGCTCCTGAGAGAGTCCGAGGGCGTACAAGAAACTCTCGACCGGACGATCCCTTGTGAAGTCCACACGTTCGATAAGTCCCAGATCCCTCCACCACCTGAAATTACCAAAGCAACTAATCAAAACCAAAATAGATTAAACTCACATCACGTCTGGTATACATAACATCAAAACTGGCGCATTCCTAGGCTGAATTTAGCCAATATATCATGAGTGAGTTTTTCATGTTTAAATCTTGACACGAATCGAAGGTATGAGCTTGCGTTCCTTCAAAAGAAGGATCTCGGTTGAGTAAGTCACTGCATTTTCTATATCTTTTGTGCATGCTAGAAAATCACCTGGATATCTCTATAAGATCTCTCTGGTGTGTGGCTTGGACCGTGTTGAAATTGAGCTTGGCAAGCTCCAGCAGATTACTTTGCTTGTCCTCCTGTTGCTCGTACAAGTCGATTTGCCATTTGACGTCGAACCACTGGACCCTCCAGTGCATCGGAAGCTCCAAAGCATGGACGGCGCCTTTGAGGAGCGGACCGTTCAAATTGGAGAGACTCTCGCGGAGAATCTCTGCTGAGAAGGCTTTCCCTTCATCCAAAATGTCTTCGCCTTCCAGAGCCAGATGTGAAGCCTCCAGAAGCTGCATCATGGCTTCAATATCTTTGCAATTGCTTCTGTTGAATGTGTCGCTCTCTTCTTTGAAGCTTCGTAATTCATCTGATTACAGAATTGAAAGTGGAAGATGATGACTGGACAGAACTGACAATAATTGCTAATACTACTAACTATACCCAATATATTACTACATATAAGAACGTTTGAGGACTAAGGACTCAGAAGATAATATTTTTAAACAGTGAATGATGACATATGGACGTTGGGTAGATTGCATGCGTTTAATTTCATAGTACCTCTCCGTGGACCGGACTTTCTCAACCGTCTAGTCCACAATTACTTTTCTTTTGATAATCCTCCCTCTAGAAATGAAAAGTTTTGCTCGGTAGAACTAAGTCCAAACGGGTGTCGATTTCACGGCTGCTGCATTAGACGTACTGAAAGTCCCGTCATGTCGATTAAGCGACTTTTCCATTAGATATTGAAGTCGATGTATGTTGACTTTTTAATGATATCTCAGAAAATAGTTTGATGAATCAGAGATTTTAGGCGAGGCTTGTCATCACAATAAGAACAGACTGGAAATTCGTGTCTGGTTTCGTCAGTACATAAATTGGAGCAATTGATTTCCTGAATAGGATCTTTAGCGTTCGAGTGATATTGAGTCCACTTAAATGTATGAATGGCCTATGACTTAGAATAATTTATGATGTAACGTTTCCATTAATTGATAAAAGCAAGCATGGGGATATTAAATGACTAGTAGGGCAAAAACCAACTTTTGTAAAATAATCTTTATTATCTCCAGCATTGTTCATTGAATTAACGTTGTGATTTCGATAGTAACATCTCAGAAGAATTCATTCATAGAGGGCCGCATTTAAAACATACCTTGTGAAACGACATGACCTTGCCGTCGAAGGAGTTTAAAGCGAAGTGCGCTAGCATAGACATGATCTTCCTTTGCGAAATTGCCATCGTTGGTGGAGGCAACCGTCTCAAGAGCTTCCTTCATCTCCTTGTCAAAAAGGTCGGACAACCCCATTTTTCTGATCCAGTCAATCAACTCTAACTTGGTAAGTGAATCGATTGCTTCTGCTAACATTGCCTTTACATCCTCCATGAGTCGTTCCATCCGTTCTCCATTTCCTTCTTGCTGCAGAATCAAGATGAATACATTAAATAATTCAATCTATACTGAAATATGTTGGGATTTTGTCTACCTCCACAAGGTTTTTGACAAAGGTAATTCAATTACTAGCTTTCAATTTTTTCGGTCTAAAAAATGACTTGCTATTGACTTTTGCAATATGTTGGGATTTTGTCAAAAATGACTATTTTTTGGTGGGACATCTTTTTGAATTGAAAGGGATGCGAAACGACTGTAAAAAATGACTTGTAAGATTTGTCATTTTTCAGAATACGAAGTGTTAATCTTCATTGCATGTAGGTTTTAGAATGTGAAAGGAGGACTTCATCTCTTCGACTAATCAAAAGTTAGTTTTTCTTTCTTTTGTGTGACCGGGTTATTATCCCTTCCTCTTTTTGAGATTCGAAT
This sequence comes from Eucalyptus leucophloia subsp. euroa, assembly GCA_017140325.1. Taxonomy (NCBI): domain Eukaryota; kingdom Viridiplantae; phylum Streptophyta; class Magnoliopsida; order Myrtales; family Myrtaceae; genus Eucalyptus; species Eucalyptus leucophloia. Next base: position 18,940,279 of record CM029471.1, on the reverse strand, counting down.
CTCTTTTTCTATTAGCAAGAGGAAATAAGACTTTTGACTCATTAGTCCTTAATACATTATTGACACTGTAAACTGCTTAAAGAATGTGGACTTAGTATGTTTCTGATATCATGACTGATTTGTTTATCATCGTAATTGACTGTGTTATAAAACAAGTCTTTATGAAGTGATCGGCTTCATTTCAATTGCTAGAGGACTCAACTAGGGAGCAAGCTAATTGTTCTGATAAGTTGAGTGCTTACATATATATTTATACGATAGTTATAAATCAAGTGTAGATGTGATGGCTGACATGTATGATAACATTGCCCAACACTAGAACATTTCTCGCTATATTTAAAAGGTAATGGCATGTATTAATATCCTGGATGTGATGTTAAAAATGAATTTGGAACAACATACTAACATGCTTAATTTCAAAAACATCACTATGTGCCTCATGTGCAAATACTTTCACATTGCATGCCAATGTCGGTTCGCCCTAGTGAGGAATAGATCACTTGAATTATAAGAAACTTGTCGATAATTAAGGACCAAATTAGCTCAAACTCATCAACACGGAAGGTAAAAATAATAATCTTACAAGGTCGAAATTGTTGTTAAGCGACTGGAGGAAATCATATTTCCAAATGTTGGGCTTATAATTGGCGGATCTTCTTTGATGCATCGAGTCCACAGCTTGCCGCGAATTCGCTTGGCAAGGTTGGAACTGGACTTCTTCTCTTTTATTCTCCATGACGAGTGAGCGAACGTCGAGAAGATTGGTGAGATTACGAATCGTGCGAGTTTTGTGATGGAGTGCGTGTGGGTGCTGTTGAGCACAATGCTTCGATTTATATAGGCGAGTACGAATGTGAGTGTTTTTGGGGCTTCAGAGTAACCGTCAAATCTGGACGGCTACCTCGGTACTCGGTCGGTCTCGTCACCGACCACACGCAGCAATCACGTTGAGAACACGACAAAAACTAACAAACATCGGCACGTGCTTCACATGCCTTAGGCTAAACAAAACTTCATAGCAAAATCAAGGCAACTTCACCAGGCCAAAATAAATATTGATTTAAGGGATTGACCGCTTTGACCCCCCCCCCCCCCAAAAAAAAAGAGAGAGAAGAAGGATTAATCAAGAATAAATTGATCATTGTTTGTGTTTGACCATATGTCTCAACATTGAGCCCTTTTTTTTTTTTTTGAGCAAACAAGCAGTATTACATTACTAAGACAAGTTATTAGTACACACATAGGAAGCATCAGCACACAGTAAGTCCAAAAGTGCAGACGGGGATAATTAACCCAATCCCTAGGAAGGCATCCCAATCGATGGGCCTTGGCTAACCAGTCAGCCACTCTGTTTGTAACACGATTACAATGGGCTAAAATAATACTAGAAGAGTCTTCCAGTTTGCGCTTGGCCCGGTCTACCAGAGGTTGTATCTCCCAGTTTAGGGTTTCTAAAGAGAGAACCGCCGCCACCAACGTGCTGCAGTCCGAGTGAATAAGTATTTGTTGTTCTGGTCTATACGGGGAAATCTTTGACGAGATAAAGTTCAGAGTTTCTACCAGCGCTTGTGCCTCTGCTAGTTCAGCAGATTTCGCCTCTACAGATTTCGTGAATCCTTCAATGATCCTTTCCAGGGCGTCCCTGCATATACAAGCCACTGCTGCAGATGATGGGAGGGGACGCTGTTGGGGATCTGAGTCACAGCAATGTCCAGCGTGTCCGGATCTCGAGGTTATGAGTCGCTCACACCCGGTACAGCCTTAGATCCGTGCAGATCCATCCATCTTCCGTTGTTGGCGTCGAATTGCAGCATTCTCCATCTATTTCGAATCTCTCGCCCGACACACAGTATTTCGTGTATCACCAACAATAACATCTTTACCCAAATCTGTTCTACGTACGTCGATTTCGTCGGCAACATTGTTGAAGATGGGTCTGTCAAATTGATCATCGTTGCTGTAGTTGTAAAGTGCAGATCCATTGTAGAGGGGATTATGTTGTTGATTGTCGCCTTTGTCCATCATTCCCATCCCCTATCGATCTTGTCCGGTGCGAAGATCGCTACTAGTGACACTCTGTTTTTTCCTCAGAATTTTATTTCTCTTGTGATATGCATCTGAGTTGCTTTGCGGACAGGGGAGTTGCGCAAATTTAGAGGTGTTGCTATTTGGTTCGAAGTAAGCTGTAGTACCTTCTCGATTCAGAGCCGTTGATCCCCTGAACTCAATGTTCAATCTGTATGTTGGTTCAGGATTATTTATGCCCTGTCTGATGTGGGTGATTTGGACTGTTCTACTGGTTGAGTGTAAGGGGCGCCATTTACCCGTTCGCGCTTGTCTTGTTTTATGGATAGGTTCTGATTAGACCATTTCCTCACTAGTGTTCAAAATTTGGGGATTATTGTTCTCATTCGAGGCATGACTAACCTTTTCTACACTTCTTTGTGGACCTCGCATTGCTTCTGAACTATTTTGAACTGCTGCCCAGGTTGTATCAGATGCTGAGGGAATGGTTGTTGAGAGGATGCTAGGCCTGTCTGGTTCTCGGGATGACTCAAAATAATTTCCTGTACTTGGCAAAGGAGGTTCTTGGCTTGAGTCTAATTCTTTACAGGCTGTAGAGGCATGTCCAAACGATGCATCTATGTTGATTTTGAGTACACCAGGTCTCGGGGGCTGCCATTTGCTGTGTAAGTTGTTATCCTGGTTCTGCCTTCTTGGTTTAGGGTTCCATATTGCATAGCTTTCTTGTAATGCTTTTGCTCTGAATAGGATATGATGAGGATTAAGGGGACTCTTCCGGAAAATAAAATGGTTTCTGGCCTTCCATATACACCATAGTGCTGACGCAATCAGGTCAAAGCATTGAGATTCTCTTGAACTTGTGAATGCTTTACATAACCATCTATCAAAACGGGTTAAGCCCACACGGTTCACTTCGACTTGCAAGGATGGGTCGTTCCAAAGTTGAGTTGTCCATGGGCAGAGAAGGAGTGTATGCTCGATAGTCTCCGGTTCAAGATTACATATTGGACACACGGTGCAGTACAACTTTTCTTTTGTATAAATTGTCCAATGTAGGTAAAGCATTCCGCAAGCACTCCATAGGAAAAATTTTATTTTTGGTTGTGTAGCTGCATTCCGATGCGTTTCCATAGATCCGGGTTGAACCGGTGGGATGTTGTTGGCATGTGATCTTTTGAAGGCTTTGTACGTTTTCGCTTAGTAAATATCCACTCTTCACCGTGTAAATGCCAGATTTGTTGTTTATCCAGACCAGTTTATCCTCTGTAGTAGGGAGGCCAATAGGGATAGTGAGAATTTCCATGACCGTCTGATGATCAAACATTGCCCGTAAAAGGTCTTCTTTCCATTTCGCCGGTTCAAAATCTATCAACTCTGATACTTTGCAAGGTTCATTTCTTCTTACTGGACCTCCGATTGGCCCCCTCGTCAACCATTGATCTTCTCTAATGGATATTCTTTGACCATTCCCCACTATCCACCTGACCTGAGGGGCAATCACTTCTCTTCCTGTTAGTAAACTCTGCCAACCCCATGATGGGCGTGACCCTCTCCCTGCTTGCCAAAAGTCACAATTAGGAAAGTATAATCCTTTCATGATTTTGCTCCATAGAGTATCCGGGTATTGAGAGAGACGCCGGGCCCGTTTTCCGAGCATAGCGATGTTAAAAGAGATTAGATCCTTAAAGCCAAGCCCACCCTCCTCTTTTCGAAGCTTAAGAATTTCCCATTTTCTCCAATGAAGCCCGGCTGCTTTGTTGTTATTTCTCCACCAAAAGGTAGCTATTTTCTTTTCAATGGCTTTGAGAATAGATACAGGGATTTTAAAAATTGACATCGCATATTGGGGTATTGCACGCACTACGCTTTAAGAAGTATTTCCTTACCGGCTTTAGAGAGCAGGTTTTCCTTCCAACTTTCTAGCTTCATATTTACTCTAGCGAGAATCCAAGCAAACACTTCTTTCTTTGAGGCACCCCGAGTCAAGGAATTCCAAGATATTTCCCTGTTTTAACTATTTCGGAACTCGCAGCTCCGACGCCATATTTCGTCGTAGTTGTTCGGACACCCTTTGCTGAAAAAAATTCCTGATTTATTCAAGTTAATAGCTTGACCTGATGCGTAACAATACCGGTGGAGGATATTCGCGAGATTTTGACATTCCAGGATGGTTCCGTTTAGGAAGAAAATAGAGTCGTCGGCAAATAGAAGGTGGGAAAGGGTGGGGCAATATCTATTCGACGGATTCCACGAAGTGTACCTGCTTCAAGTGCTTGCTTTATCAAAAGAGAGAGAACATTAGCTACTATAATGAAAAGATAAGGTGATAAAGGGTCTCCCGGCGAATACCCCTAGTCGGCTTGAAATAGGGTAAGGATATACCATTGAACTTGATGCTTTGTAAGAGACTCATAGTGACACACCGCATGGTCCAGGTTTATCCATTCCTCACGTAATCCCATCTTTCTTAAACATTCTTGTAGAAAGTCCCATTCTAATCGATCATAGGCCTTCTGCATATCAAGCTTGAGAACTGCTTGGAATTTGCGATGTCGGTCACGAGTTCTTAGTCGGTGTAGAACTTCCTGTACAATTAATATATTATCTTGAATCTGCCGACTTCCCACAAAGGCGCTCTGTTCTGCTTCAATTAAGTTTGGTAAAAGGGGTTTCAATCTGTTTGTGAGAATTTTGGAGATGATTTTATAGGCAAAGTTGCACAAGCTAATAGGTCGATATTGCGCTAACTTTTCTGGGTTTTGGGTTTTGGGAATGAGAGTGATTTGTGTTTTAGTCAGGGCTGGTTTTAGATAACCTGTTTGGAAGAAAAGCTGAATCTCTCGACAAATGTCTTCTCCAATATCGTTCCAATGATGTTGAAAGAATAAGCCATGGAATCCATCCGGTCCGGCGCTTTAGTAGGTCCTAATTGGTGGGTAGTTTCTTTAATTTCTTCCATGGTGATAGGAGCCTTTAGTGATTGATTCATAGAAGCATCCACCAAGGTTGGGATGTGGTCAAGTATGGGCTGAAAATTTCTAGGACCTTCTGTCGTATAAATATTTTTGAAGTAATTTACCACCATGTTCTTAAGAGCTTCTTCATTCCTAACCCATTCACCCTGATCATTCAAAAGCATGGGTATTCTGTTTCTACTCCTCCGTTGAATAGTGGTAGCATGGAAGAACTTTGTATTTTTATCGCCCCATTTCAACCATTTGATTCTTGATCGCATACCCCAAAACATTTCCTCTTGTCGCCAAAGTGATTCTATTTCTTGGTTGATGTGCTGAATTTTGTGATGGTCATATTATATGACTTGACTGTTCATCAAGGTTTGAAGCTCATATTTCAGCCCATCTATCTTTTTTTGTGCATTGGGAAATCGTTTTTTACTCCAAGCATTCAGCTGAACAGCCACTAACTGTAATTTGTCGGCCATATTTTTATTTTGAGACCCTTCCCAAGCTTGCTTGACAATTCGCCTACATTCCTCATCTTCTATCCAATATGCTTCATACCTGAAATCCCGATGTTTATGACCTGTTGTAGGAAAAATTGACAGGATAAGAGGACAATGATCCGACCCGATGGCTGGCAAGGCGACGACTTCTGTAGTTGGATATGTTATTCTCCATTCCATGGTACATAAAGCTCTATCCAGCCTTTTTTTAACGTTTTCTTCTCCGTCCCTTCTATTTGTCCGTGTAAATGCACACCCTTTGCTTTCTAGGTCCATTAGAGAACACGAATGTAAAAAGTCCCGAAATGCAACAAGGCGAAAATTTTCTGCCAACTTCTTTCCCACCTTTTCCCAATGGTACAACACTTCATTAAAATCCCCTATACACAACCAAGGTAAGTGATTTAAGATACTTAACCTTTGTAATTCCTCCCATAATAGAACTCTGTCATTAAAATCTGTTGGGGCATGAAGGAAAGTGAGTCGCATAAGATGTCTATTGTCAAGAAGTCTGCACTGCATATTTATAAAATGTGAGGAATACGAATCCACCGTTATGACCACTGTGTCATCCCAAAAAATGGCCAAACCCCCTGAAATTCCTTCGGGTTCACCAAAAAGCTGTTTTGATACTTCGTCTTCTTCTCAAGCGCCGCACCTTCTGCTCTTGGTTTTTGGTCTCCATTAGAAAAATAACATTGGGCTTTTCCCGCATCACTAGTACCCTTAGAGCGCGAATTGTCGTGGATGAGCCCAAACCCCGACAATTCCAACTAATTAGTTTCATGGCTTCCCCGGTGGCTTATTAGGGCTAGCCACCAAAGCCCAAAGGTGTGGATTGCTCCTCCTCGATAATAGGAATGTCTACTAATTGTATCTTGTCAGAAGTTGAAGTCTTTAAGGATTGTGGTCCATAGGGACAAAAGCGCTTCCCTTTTTTGGATGAATGCAATTTGGTATGTCTGATTTTACCCCTATTTTGGGGTATGTCAGTTGCTTTCTGATGTTGTTGCTCGTGATCTTGATCTTTTGACTGTTCGTTATAGATAATCATCATTGATTCCTCATCAATGCAACTGCTGTCTCTCTTCTGTGTACTTTTACCTTCCTTACTGATTATGGCTAGAGAAGTGTGGATGGATTCAGCTTTTTGCTTCGTAGTCTCCTTTTGACATTGTTGACTTTGTAAAAGTAACGAGATTGTTCATTTGCATTTCCCACATGCTGATCTCGCACTAGTTTCTGCAGCAAGAGGTGATTCTGGTACTATATATGGATCTTCAAGGATTGCAGCTTGTTTCCCATAAAATACTTTGCCATAAGGGCTGAGTTCTCGGACTTCCGCACGTAGCCGCTTCCCAAAGTTTCCCGGTAAGTCCTCCTCTAACCTTGTGCTTTCATATGGTATCTCCTTGCATGCTGTGGCATAATGCCCAATTCTTCCACAAGAGTAGCGTAGTGTGGGAGTCGCTCATATTTGAATTCTATCCACAACTTTTTACTTCCCAAGTTAATGACTACACCTGTTTTTAGGGGGACATCTAGTTTGAGATTAACCCTGGCTTTGCCAACCTTATAAGTGGTGTTTCCTTTAGCTTCCAGCTTTACATCTATGACTTCACCAACCTTGGCTGCTATTTCTTTGACGACTTCTTTTGTCACTCTACCAAAAGGAAGACCATATAGATGCACCCAAAAGGGGCAATGATTGAAATCATAACACATTTCAGGAACATCTGGATCACATTGTTGCAACACGAGTAGATTGCTAGAGAAGGACCACGGTCCATTGTCTAATACTTTCTGCTTGTCGCCTTCGACTTGAATGAAAATGAAAAGAACCCCGTTTTAGTACAAGACACGATACATTCTCTGTCTTCCAAGCCCGTTTCATAGTATTAAGAAAAGCCTGAAAATTCACATTTGGGCGAGAATGGAGTTTTCCAAATAAAGTTAAAAGGCATTCTTTCAGTTTTTCTTCGGAGATTCCTTCCGTAACATCTACAACGTCATCCTCGGACCAAAGATTACCCAAGCTTCTACACAGCGCCTCTAATCTATTTTCCTCAGATAGCTGATCAGTCATATTTCCCTTTTCAATATAGGTTCCAAGAAAGAAGAGAACTACCTCAGCAATAAAGCCTCGCCCAAAAACGAGGATCAGACTGGCGCCCTTAGCTTCTTTTAGCCTTGTGCGAAGATATGCTCCATGACGATACGTGATCCAAAGACCACCGGGCCTATTCCAATAGAGAGCAAGGAGAAGCCCAACAAGGGAGGGACAATACGATAACCAAAAGGCACTTAAGAGCGAAGGATATAGGGTAATATTATAAGGGCATGGGCGAACAGAGAAAAGCGGCTATAAGGATTTTCAAGGTAAAGGAAACTCAGAAATTAGGGTTTTTGTGGAAGACTCGAGAAGGGTATAAACTGTAGTCGCAGAGGTACCAGTCAATTTTTCTTTCCGAATTTAGGGTTTCGAAGAGACGACAAGAGGGAACAGAGGAAGGTGTGGGATTAAAGACTTGGGCGATTCCACCCAGAATGCGGAAGCAGGGGCTGAGATTGGCTGAGAGAGATTACCAAGGAGACGGGGAATTTTAAGGAAGCTTGCTGAGGGTGAGACGATTCAAAATAGCTTCGATGCTATTAAACCGAGCGGAAGCTACCATGCGGTAGGGAAGAGCCGAGACAGAAGTCGAGAGAAGAACCAGATTCCATTTTTTTTTTTTCAACATTGAACCCTTTGAACAAAGCCCAATTTGCATAACTGTGTAGAGGTACGGTCGACATTATGTGAACACATGGTCATGTTGTCAGGGACAGTACGACTAAGGTTTAAAGCTGCCAATCTATTAAGAATGTCTAAATCTTTAAAGTTGTAGATTTTGAAAATTCTTCATGTTTTGTTAACTTTGCAGCCAACTAGAGGAATCATTTTGCCACGAACCAACTTTTTGTATTCCTTTAGAGATTGTCTTGAGAGAAATTGTGAAGGGTAAATACTGTGTAAAGCTTTTTGGTATAATTTCAAATTGGGAAATGCTAAGAGTATTTCAAAGACTCAAATGTGATCTTAATGTCCATTGTGCTATTTTTTTTTGGTAAAGTTTAATTTTTTTTTTCCATTGTGCTATTTGATCTATAATAAAATCTTATATTTTTGTACTTATAGAGTAAATCACACCAAGTGGACCATATGAATCAGGTATTCAATTTTTTTTCGTTTTTGTTTTCTTGTGCGTTATTGTTCATTTGCTTGTTCTTTCACAACGCTTTTGGGGTTCAATATGAGATTAGTAGAGCATCTGTGCATAACATGAGATTTAAATATTTGTTTTTCTGCTTGGCTCTAATAGAGTATGCACCGAAGTTAGCCACTATGTTCCTTTGATTGAACTTTCCAATTTCTTTAATCTAACTTCGTTTTCATACAAGAACAATTTAGTATAAATTTGTTTAAATTGTCCATGTGTATGTATAGATTTTCATCTCAATGATTTATCTTTAGTCAATGGAATTAAATTATAATAATTATTATTATCTTTGCTCATTTCGTTATGCTTAACTTATAAGGCTAGATTTGACCCCAAAAGAAAAAAGACTTAGAACGCTAAAATGTGTGTGAAACCAGTGTTCATTTCTACACGCTTCACTGGTTATTGTCTGTGTCCGCATGTCTTATTAGACTGAATCTTGATTCCATGTCAATTAAATTAGGGAAGAGAACCACAACAGCTTTTGTTTACCTATAATGGGGACAAGATACCCCTATTGATATAATTAGAGTGGCCTTTGGCGGGACTCCAATTACATTCGACCACGCTGAAGCCTTGATCTTCGCGAGCACCTACATTTACCGTTCTAAAAGGTGTGAACACGAATCACGTTATGGGACTTAGTCCGACGTGAATATGATTTGCACATGGACAAGCGGGTTGTTATATATAGTCATACAAGCAACATGAGTCACATGTCGATAGCGATTCTTTAATCGGTGGATAGCGAATTGCCTCAACAACGATGTGTTTGACCATAGATATGCTTCGTACCATATTTACGTGTCATACTTAGGGGATGTCACATGTTTACGCGTTGGTTTAATCCCGCGGGAGCCTAGAGCTTGTAGACAATCAAGGACGATTATCTGACAATTTCATAAGACAAAGCATCATTTTATTTCATAATTTCAAGAAATTTTCCAAGTAATATAACTTTCCTTCTTTCCTTTTCTATTCTTGTTTGCTTCATATGATTATATTTAAGTTTTCGTAAAGAAAGTTTGATTATTGGACTATCATTTCTTATGAAGCGGCAAGGCTGAGACCATAGCAGCATAACTCTACCTAATCCTCCTCTCTTGAACGCAATCCTGCAAAATAGTTTTTGTCACGCCCCGATCCTCAGGCACGCACACATCCGTCTCACTTGGTCGATTTTATAATGCGACATCCCAGGACAATATATCGCCGACCCTTTCATTTATTAAGCACATGCGGAAGCAGTTAAAATCCCCAGACAATAAAACGATGGGATAGAAAAGTAGGGTCATATTTTTCATATTGAAATTTACAACCAAACTTTTATACATGGCATTAGACAGAGCATTTCACAAACTATTCGCAACTTCAGAGTCTCACTCTATCTACACATACAAAAGGGTTCACAAAGAGATGGGATTTCAATCCTTGTCTAAGTCATGCTCGGGATCATCCTAATCCTTTTCTGATTCCTCTTCACTCAGATCATTCTCTTTCTCAATTTCACCTCAGAGTTCTCCTTCACAAATTCCTCCTCCTCAGCTCCTTGTCGGGATCCTGAAATGTTTTCCCCAAACTGGGATGAGACTACGTCTCAGCGAGTTCTATCCCACTACGCCCGATTAGTAAACTATTATACTAAAGGCTGCCTAAATACGCATAGGTCAGAAAACGTACCTTAGCATCAGATCCCACCTGCAAGTCAGTGCAATTTACAATAGGCACTCAGGCAATCATATCACCGATCGAAGCATCGATCAAATCAACCTACTCGATTACAAGCCAACAAGACCACTCACGGTCATTTCCACTCAGTCAATCAATTCACAACATCAAATCAAAACAATGATCAATCGACATCGTCGATTACATGTCAATTGGACCATTTCTAGGTCATCTCACTCCACACCATATAATCCCCAATAGTACACTCAGTCACAGAGTTACAGTAATGCTCTCGGGCGTCTATTCGCCAAGGTGATGTACAATAAACACTTTATGTGCATACTCGTAGACATTCCACTTTCCTTCAGTCACCTGGGCACGATACTCGATACATAGAAATACAGCCATGCAGGCACAATCTACTCCACACTTGCATGATCAACTATCGCCACACAGGCATAATCAACTATCGCCACACAGGCATGATCATCTATCTCCACACAGGCATGATCAACTATCGTTACATAGGCATGATCAACTATCGCCACACAGGCATGATCAATATCCAACAATTTACGTGCATTCTCTAAGGCATCCTACATGCCAAAGCGATGTAATAATCGCCGAGCCACATCACACAGCATTTCTTTTCATATTTTATCATCATTGATAAAATATCGTGCATTAGCACACTATTGGCTTAGCCAAAATATAATGATTTCGATTCCACAAATCCCACCATTATTAGCGCCCACCAAAACACTTTTGGTGCTGTCAACCGACACCCGGTTATTTTCCAATTAATTTTTCAAATTAATTAACCCATGAAAATAATCTTATAATCACAATTAATTCACTTCAGCACAAAATAAAGCTCAATTAAATAATTGAACTGCCCCATGATGATCAGCACGAAATTTCGGTCGTCGGCCATCAAATTCTTAATTTCCGAAAAATAAATAATTAATTAATTAATTTCGAAAATTAATTAATAATTATTAAAATTCCATTTAGCTCAAAATAAAGCTAATTTAAATAAACGGGCTGCACCACGATCATCACCATATTATTCCGGTCACTGGCCATCTCCACCTTAATTTCCGAAAAATAAATAATTAAATAATAAATTTCGAAAATTAAACAATTAACATTAAAATTCAATTTAACTCAAATTAAAGCCCGATTAAATAAACAGACTTCACCACGGTCATCAACATAATTTTCTGGTTCCGCACCATCTCCCTTGAATTTTCGGAAAATAAATAATTATTTAATTTAATTCCGAAAATTAATATTTAAATGCCAAAAATCCCACTTAGGCCCGAATCGCCAAATTGAAGCCCGATTAGGGGTCCGAAAATTCCCGAGACACTCACTATAAATAGTAGACCACGTCTACTTGTTAATTGCACAATCAATTTATCTTAATCGCATCACAATTGACTAATAATTGCTAATTAATTCTAATCTAACAACCTAAACATAATTAATTAAAACTAAACCAACCTTAAACATAATTAGCCAACTAATCCAGGATTAGTGAGATTACTCACCAAATCGCGCGCAAATCGGATCAATCCGACGGCGGCGACGCGAGGAACGATTGTTTCCAAAGCACGGCTCGGGTTCGGGGCCGGGAAACGGCCCAAAAGCGGGCCTAAAGTTGCTGAAACCCACTCCGTGGGTCTGCTGGTCGGGGCTGAACGGAGCCGTTCCGGCGGCTAGGGCGGCGGGGGAAGACCGGCGGAGGGCGAGGGGGTCGCGGGGGTGGTCCGGCGGGGTTGGGCGGTGGCCGGAGGTGGCCGAACGGTGGCTGGTCGGTGCGAACAGCAGCTGGGTCCGCGGGGAAGGGGCTGCAGCGGCGACGGACGACGGGACGGCGGGACGGCGAGCGCACGGGCGACGGTGCGGCGGTGCGACGGCGCGACGGCGGGATGGCGACGAGCGGGCGGCGGTCGCGGCGAGCTGCTGTCCTTCTTCCGTTTCTGGTTTGCACGAACAAGAGAGAAGAGAGGGAGAAGGAGTCGGTCACGTGGGGGGAAAATGTGGGAGAGAAGAGAGAGGAGAGAAAGGGAAGAGATAAGGGAGAGAAAAGTGAGCGGTGGGGGTGTTCGCACGGATGGGAGGGGAGAGGAGAGAAGAGAGAGAAAAGAAGAGAGAGAAAAGAGAATGGAGAGAGAGAAAAAGAAAAAGTAAATACATTACTTTTCCTATTGAATTTTCTTCTCTTTCCCTTTTTATTTTCTTTCGGCCTTCGATTTTTCTTCCGATAATTTCTTTATCGAAATTTCGGACTCGTCAATAACTTGAAGGACGATGAGACAGGATCTAAAAAAATGAATTGTGACACGCCCGAATATTTGATTCCCAAAACCGAATTAAATTTCATGATTAAAATCGACCGGACACGATTTTTGTCCAATCTAACCCATTAGGTAGCTTTTAGGGATTTTTCCGCGGTTATATCCCTTAACGGCTTCACCAAATAGGTTAGTTAACTCGTGAGTGATCAGCTCAGAGAAAAAGGACCATAGGCGCACCGACGATATGCACATTTCACTTTATCGAAACTGGGTCAAATTTCAGGATGTCACAGTTTTTGCGCAGGTCAAGTTTCTCGATATGCACGATATGTTTGTTCTTTTTTTCTATTTTTAGACTCCGTTTGTTTTGTGAAATATAACTAATATAAAATTTTTTTTCCTAAAAATAAATATTTAAAATATATAGTTAATGAAAGATAATATCAATTATTATTTATGTGTAAACATTTTTATGTATAATAAAAAAATTATTTATTTATTTTTATGAGCAATGTAAGTGTCTTTTTTTTTTTTTTCTCTCTGGTTTCAGTTTTTTCAATTGCTTGAAAGGACAAACTTTTATAGTCAGCTTACCAAACGGTGAGAAGTAAAACCTATTCAAAAATTAGACAGATGGCGGTTGCACAAAAATTTAGTTCAACAAAACATTGAGATGTAAAATACCGGTACAAAACAAACAGAAATATAGAACCATTGGGAAGTGTCCAGCTCATCCCTTAGCCAAGCTAAATAAAAGTTAAAGCAACAAAAAAGAAATCTCATCTATCAAAAGCAACAATCCATAAAAATATGAACTCGTAAAATGACATAAAAGATAAAAAGTTCAACATGCAAGAATAATAGAGAGAATTATGGTTATCTCGGCCCAGTTCTTTAGTGGTCCAATTTTGCCCCCCTGACCAATAATAGTTGGTTTAAAAAATTTGGCATCTGGAACAAGACCATAACCACTTAGATACAATTCCCGAGTCTACCTTGAGCTGGTACTCATCCCTTAATGTAAGTCCTTTAAAATTAATAATGGTAAGATTTGTACATTCCCTTGTGAGATGGGAGATTTTTTAGTTGTGATATTTATGGTAATGCCTAAGAAACTATGAGGTCTAAACATTGTATGTATATATATAATATATATAATGGAATATGAGATTAGCTAAAATCATCATCGATGGATTTTTAATCACGAAATTCAACTCGATTTTGGGAATCGAATTTTAAAGCGCGTCATAATTATTTTTTTTAGGACATTGTCTCATCATCCGTCAAATTGTTGATCCGAAATTTCAAGAAAGAAATTATCGGAAGAAAAAAAAATTGAAGACCGAAAGGAATTAAAAATGGAAAGAGAAAAGAAAATAAAATAAGAATAATGTTATTATTTAATTTCTTTTCTCTCTCTCCCTCTCTCTCTCTCTCTCTCTCTCTCTCTCTCTCTCTCTCTCCTCCTCGCAACAAGCGAACTAGAGTAATTGTGATGCGATTTAGATAAATTGATTGCGCAATTAGCAAGTAGACGTGGTCTACTAATTATTGGAAGTGCCTCGGGATTTTCCCCGACCCTTAGTGGGCGTCAATTAGGCTTTTCGGGCCTAAGTGGAATTTTTATTATTTAAATATTATTTTTCGGAATTAATTAATTAATTATATTTTCCAAAAATTTAGCTGGGATGGCCAGTAATCGGAATATTATGTTGATGACCGTGGTGAAGTTTGTTTATTTCACTGAGCACCAATTTGAGCTAAATTGGATTTATTATAATTAATTATTAATTCTCGAAATTAATTAATTATTTATTTATTTATTTTCCGGAAATTCAACTTGGATGGCTCCTGACCGAATTTTTATGCTGATGATCGTGGTGCAGCCCATTTATTTAATTGGGCTTTATTTTGAGCTAAATTGGATTTATTGTAATTAATTATTAATTTTGAAATTAAATAACTATTTATTTATTTTTCGGAAATTAAGGCGAGATGGCCGACGACTGAAATCTCGTGCTAATCGTCGTGGCGCAGTTCATTTATTTAATTGAGTTGCAATTTGTATGGAATTGATTTAATTATTAATTTTTAGGAGTTATTCAAATTGACTTGATGGTTAATTATTTGATTGAGAAATCATTGGGTATTGGTTATCACCTGAAAGGAAATAGGTGGGCTCGGTGAATCGGAATATCACTTGGAGAATGTACGTGTATTCAGTGGTTGAATATGTCATCTTGGCGAAGAGGTTGCCTTAGGGAATGCACATAAATTGTTGAATATTGATCATGCCTATGTGGCGATAATTAGAGCGTCTGTGCATCACATGAGATTTAAATATTTTATAATTGTTTACTAATTGGGCCTTAGTGGGGTAGAACAAGATAAAGTCTCATCTCGGTTTGGGGAAAACATTTCGGATGAGGAGCTGAGGAGGAATCAAAGAAGGAGAACTATAAGGTGAAACCAAAATCAAAGAGGAGTCAAAGGAAGATCGGGATGATCAAGTATGACCTAGATGAAGATTAAAATCCCATCTCTTTGTGAAACCTTGTGGTATATGTGTAGATAGAGTGAGACCTTGAAGCCGTGAATAGTTTGTGAAGTGCAATGCCATGTATAAAGGTTTTGTTGTAGATTTGAATATGAAAAATATGGCAATGCTTTTCTATCCCATCGATTTATTGTCCTTGTCATACATAGTCCTGGATATCGCATCATTCGACCAAATGAGAAGGATGTGTGCGTGCCCATCGGGCGTGACATTGCATGAGAAGAAACTATTCTATCCATGAACCAGACACCATGACATATGTAAGGTTGGTATCTCATTTTCCTTTGAAAGAAGTATATACCACCACACAGGAACACGTTGTTTCTCTTTGAAATAATTTATTTATTTAATTTTAGATTGGTTACTATTTATCTTTACATTTTACCTATATTCATGACATATAGACATATCACATGAGAATTCAAATGAATTAGCTTTTCTCTTGATATACAGAATCAATGTTCTAAAAATTAAATATTTTCTTATTGAGCGTACTTAAAGATGATCGTTTTTCTAATGGCGACATCGTGCCCATCAAGAGTTAAGATAGTTACAACTCTATGAGAACCCAATTGTAGCATGAAACTTTTCATCACATCACTTGATAACTACTAGAATTCTTAGCTACATCTTATGAGTAACAAAATATGGAAAATATTACATGTTCGTACTTTTGCAATCACTATTTTAATAGTCAAAAAGTCTCTTTATTGGATTGAATGGGGAAATGCATCAAAAAAAAAAATCATAAACCTATTGTATTAGTATCAAATCAACTCTAAACCTTTCAATGGGAGCAATTCAATTATAACATTTTAACATTAATACTAATCCAGTTCATCTAAATTGATCATTGTTTGTGTTTGAGAATATGTCTCGATATTGAGCCCTTTGAACAAAGACCAATTTGCATAACTGTGTAGAAGTACGGTCAACATTATGTGAACGCATGGTCATGTCGTTATGACTAAGGTTTAAAGTTGCCAATCTATTAAGAATGACTAAATCTTTAAAGTTGTAGATTTCGAAAATTCTTCATGTTTTGTTAACTTTGCAGCCAACTAGAGGAATCATTTTGCCACGAACCCACTTTTTGTATTCCTTTAGAGATTGTCTTGAGAGAAATTGTGAAGGGTAAATATTGTGTAAGCTTTTCGGTATAATTTCAAATTGGGAAATGCTAAGAGTATTTCAATGGCTCAAATGTGATCGTGATGTCCATTGTGCTGTTTGATCTATAATAAAATCTTATATTTTTGTACTTATGGAGTAAATCACACCAAGTGGACCATATGAATCAGGTATTCAATTTTTTTTCATTTTTGTTTTCTGGTGCGTTATTGTTCATTTGCTTGTTCTTTCACAACGGTTTTGCACTTATTTGGCCATTAACATCTTGATGGGGTTCAATATGAGATTAGTAGAGCATCACATGAGATTTAAATATTTGTTTTTCTGCTTGGCTCTAATAGACTATGCACCGAAGTTAGCCACTATGTTCCTTTGATTGAACTTTCCAATTTCTTTAATCTAACTTCGTTTTCATACAAGAACAATTTAGTATAAATTTGTTTAAATTGTCCATGTGTATGTATAGATTTTCATCTCAATGATTTATCTTTAGTCAATGGAATTAAATTATAATAATTATTATTATCTTTGCTCATTTCATTATGCTTAACTTATAAGGCTAGATTTGACCCCAAAAGAAAAAGACTTAGAACGCTAAAATGTGTGTGAAACCAGTGTTCATTTCTACACTCTTCACTGGTTATTGTCTGTGTCCGCATGTCTTATTAGACTGCATCTTGATTCCATGTCAATTAAATTAGGGAAGAGAATCACAACAGCTTTTGTTTACCTATAATGGGGACAAGATACCCCTAATGATAATATAATTAGAGTGGCCTTTGGCGGGACTCCAATTACATTCGACCACGCTGAAGCCTTGATCTTCGCGAGCACCGACATTTACCGTTCTAAAAGGTGTCAACAAGAATCACGTTACGATTAGTAAATACTATTGTTTATTGGGACTTAGTCCGACGTGAATATGATTTGCACATGGACAAGCGGGTTGTTATATATAGTCATACAAGCAACATGAGTCACATGTCGATAGCGATTCTTTAATCGGTGGATAGCGAACTGCCTCAACAACGATGTGTTTGACCGTGGATATGCTTCGTACCATATTTACGCGTCATACTTAGGGGATGTCACATGTTTACGCGTTGGTTTAATCCCGCGGGAGCCTAGAGCTTGTGGACAATCAAGGGCGATTATCTGACAATTTCTTAAGACAAAGCATCATTTTATTTCGTAATTTCAAGAAATTTTCCGAGTAATATAACTTTCCTCTTTTCCTTTTCTATTCTTTTTTGCTTCATATGATTATATTTAAGTTTTCGTAAGGAAAGTTTGATTATTGGACTATCATTTCTTATGAAGCGGCAAGGTTGAGACTATAGCAGCATAACTCTACCTAATCCTCCTCTCTTGAACGCAATCCTGCAAAAATAGTTGATGCGCAGGTCAAGTTTCTCGATATGCATGGACCATTCTGTCTTATGGACTTTGCACGATATGTTTGTTCTTTTTTCTATTTTTAGGCTCCGTTTGTTTTGTGAAATATAACTAATATAAAAAATGTTTTCCTAAAAATGAATATTTAAATTATATAGTCAATGAAAAATATTATCAATCAATTATTATTTATGTCTAAACATTTTTTATGTATAATAAAAAAATTATTTATTTATTTTTATGAGCATTGTAAGTGTCTTTTTTTTTCTCTGGTTTCAGTTTTTTCAATTGCTTGAAAGGACAAACTTTCACATTAATTATAACATTTTCACATTAATACTAATTCAGTTCATCTAATCAATTTAGGTTGGAAATTATTAATGTAAACCCAATCATATTATGTGGTACAATCAATGCTGGCATGAATATGTTTTAATTTTGTAACACTTTTTCTCAAATTTTTTATTCATTTTTTTCCTTTCTCTTTTTTCTTATTTTATTGCCCCCAATATATATATGTATATTGCCAGCTGGCGGAGGTCGGCAGCCACAAGGGCGAGGGTGAAGATACTCTCCACGGCCATAGGCAAAGGCCCACCCGCCAGCCTTGTGCAAGGCCTAGGTTAGGTGAGGTGGCCCCTCTCCGATCTGGCAAGGGGACTCTCCAGCCTTTGCCATATGGGCGAGCCCAAATCAAAAGCAAGATCGTCATTGTTTGTTTCGTACCAAGCTTCCATTTAGGACTCTTAAGGCGCCCGGCTATTTCGTTTTCTTAGGCGGAGACACCATCTCCATCTCTGCATCTCACGAACACACTAACTGAGAAAGAGAGAGAGAGAGAGAGATGGTTTGGGCAAGGATGCGCGCGAAATTCAAGAGAAAATCTATGTGCCTGAAGAAGCAACTATGAATGGAACAACGAGATGTACTGGACTTAAGATATGCGCCCAAACTTCTAAAGACGCATTGCTGTACCAAGATGGAACTATGCACAACAGGAGAACTGATGACATCCCCTGCATTGATTGGAAATGGACTTTTCCCTCCCTCTACAGCCCAGATCCAGACCTGGAGACAACTGTGACGCCCAAACACTGCTTCAACCTCCACCTCCTCAAGGCAGGGACCTTTTTTCTTGTCCTTTGCGGGCCGTGTTTTAAAAATCAAATATTTTGATTATTGAATTAGCATATAAATAATATGTATCTCGAATTACTTCTTTGTCCATATTTACTTTTTTATTTTTTTTAATTTATCATAATCGAACTCTCAACTCACTTTCAGACTTTTACTTTGTTTCTTTATAGATTGAGGGAGTCAAATCCCACACTTAAAACTAAACATCTCTATCTTTAGCTGCCTTGAAAATGTGAGAAATCAAACTCCTCACCTCTCCCTTTCTATGTGGGAAGGGCGACAGTTGCGGCAATCAACATGTAAACAACATGAATCTCAAATCACTTGTTTACATATCTATACATATTTAGTAGATATTACGGACGGAAATTGACTTTTTTAAGAGTATCGTAGGGGACAATGGTCATGGCACAAGTTCTAAATTGCCACGAGAGAAAGCTTTCTTGACTATACCATCTATCGAATGCTTTCGCCTTCCAACAAGTGTCGAAGACTTGAAAATTCACAGAAATCAAAGTTGTTTTTTCTTTTAAATCCGCCGTAAAAAAAAAAAAAAAAAAATCTTTGTCTACCCTAACAACTCCTAAATTATGTCCACGGTGATGCCAATACCACAAAAAAAAAAAAAAAAAAAAAAAAAAAAAAAAAAAAAAAAAAAAAAAAAAAAAAAAAAACTTCGTTGTCACTAATAACCCGTACTTAGTAACCCAAAAATACCTTCTGTCATATTGCCATCAACGATGGCTATAAATAATCTGATGTGGCGTCTTGCATGGACAATGGCAAGGAAATAGGGCACACGTGATTTTAGTCTACTCCAAGGCGACATAATTTGTCAATTTGTAAGTTTATATGTGATTTATATGTATTAAAATCCACTTGACCCTCAAGGTTTACAACCGGTAAAACTAGGTGTTTTTCTTCAAAAGATGACCTCCTCTATAATAAATTGTCTCTTTGGCTCTTTTTAGAGTCCTTGAAGTGACATAATCCATGAAACAATGTCCTTTGGCATAGATGAAAGCAGCGTCAAATCCATATCCGCTCCATTGGCCGGCTATTGTGCATGCAAGCCACCACTTCGGATTTTTAGCCGCCATCTAGTGATGGGGGTTGTTCTTATTACAGTACTACATGTTTAAGGACTTTTGTTACAAAACAGAACTTTCGATATTAGTGTCATTGTTGAAATAGATTGGAAGCGCCCCTGATACAAAGAAAAGGTTGGGACATTACTATCACCGTAAGCATAATTTAAAATTTTTTTATGGTATTAGCTCATCATCTTATATTTTATATAGCCGATCGAAGATGCTGGTGGGAAGATTCTCAATCTGCACACGATTGCCTCGTTAATGGACCTGATGAGAATATTTTTTCCAACCATGGACAACATAGGGGCCCAGCAACCAGCAAGCTTCTCCCCAACTTTCTCGCTGACTAGCAAATTTAGAGGTCCCTCTGCCATCTCCATTCAGAGGTGAAACCTAAATGCTTGCCCAGAGCATTTACGATGCTTATATCCACTATTGGGTCCAAATTGCTTCTATCCTCCTTAGTGACATTACTGGAGAGAAATATCTTTGACTTTTTCCTGTTCCCTCTTCGCCCCGATGAATCAGAGAAAAGAGCGAGCACTTAGCTAACGGATAGAGATCATCCACAAGGAACAAACGGGTGACAATCGGCGCTTCGGAAGCATCAACTCCATTACAATTGCCATGAGCATGTTCTCTTTCCATAAGAAAGCTAGGGACTTTCATAAAGAGAATGAAGATGCTAGAGGAGCTGCGTCTTTGTGCCGGTACGAATCTGCAGAGGTTGACTTCCGAACATTTAGCGAGGTTTTATTCACATCAAGAAATGAGAGGTGTGTGGGGCCCAACATATTATGTAAAAGGAAATCGCAATATTTAGTCCAACTTATTATGCAAGAGTGGTCGGCCCACCAAGATTTAACTCTTCATTTTATCAAAGACGCTTAGATAATAAACTTTCTGATTGGGATATTTGTAACAGACTGACGGTTGATTGAGTGTTCATTCAACAGGACATAATAAGACATAATACTATTAGACTTTGCGGTAATATCTTAATCAAGAGCAAGAGGCTCGATCACAGCAGACAGCATTTGCTGCCCAATCTTGCCGTCCTGGACGCCAAACCCATCTCCGGACTGGTAGATCATGTGCGCAGCGCGAGCAGCATTCACAGTGACATCGATGTAGGGTCGGAGAAATGGTGTCTCAGCATTGATGAAGCAATGAGCATTAATGCTTTTCCATGCTTGGTCTATCAATCCCTTGATATGCTTCCGAGCGACGTCTTCTGATACTCTTGCTTCTCGCATGTAACACATCACTGATGATGGAGCATCTCCTCTTTCTGTTTCAGCCTAATCGAAAAATAAATCAATTTAATGTGTTAATAAGATTCAATCTCCTCAGTTCAATGTCGACGAACATCGTGTTAGTATAAGATTTTTTTGCAGCCAAGAATCTGTACATGTCAAATCCAATGCGTACGTAGCTTTTTCGCAGGATTTTGATGGTTACCTTAGACGTTCTTAGGTCGTTGCAGAGTCGGATTATCATGGACGCATTGTATATCAGATCCTTGTTTCTCTCCACCGACTCTGCTGCATCCTCCAATTTCATATGTCCCACAAAGAAATAAGCATGGGACAAGAGCAGGGGTCCTGAAGAGGATGTCCAAGCATTGCTCAAGTACTCTTCCAAAGAGGGTGTGTAGCCCAAAAGGTCCCACTTTGCTTCAGTAAGTAGTGCTTTGCAAAAGTCTGCCCACTGAAGTAAAATAAGGAAAACAAATGATTCAATCAAAGATGATTAATTGTGTAAGGACACAAAATTAATTAGGATGACCAATGCAAGCATATGCAGTTATCCACAAGCTTTTTGCTTACGGCTTTTGTGAGATGTGGTAGCACTCGATGCCAATCTTCCTCCTTGCCAATTTCATGAGCGATTTCGTATGTAACGTCCTGAAGTGCTCGGAAACAGACCTTCATGCACTCGGGAAGCTGTTGAATCGACTCTGAGTCCCATCTAGAAGAATTTGACTTTCTAGTTAGCGAAAATGAATGGACAAACACGAGAGGAAGGGATCGGGAGGCAACGGGGCCAACCTGGTAACGGCGCTGGTGAAGCATTCTAATTCCTCCAACGAACCATAAAGGTCGTAGACGTCGTCAATCACTAGTATAAAGATGACAACTTTTGTGAGAGATTTTCGGAGTGAGCTGAACCGTGGCTCCTGAGAGAGTCCGAGGGCATACAAGAAACTCTCGACCGGACGATCCCTTGTGAAGTCCACACGTTCGATAAGTCCCAGATCCCTCCACCACCTGAAATTACCAAAGCAACTAATCAAAACCAAAATAGATTAAACTCACATCACGTCTGGTATACATAACATCAAAACTGGCGCATTCCTAGGCTGAATTTAGCCAATATATCATGAGTGAGTTTTTCATGTTTAAATCTTGACACGAATCGAAGGTATGAGCTTGCCTTCCTTCAAAAGAAGGATCTCGGTTGAGTAAGTCACTGCATTTTCTATATCTTTTGTGCATGCTAGAAAATTACCTGGATATCTCTATAAGATCTCTCTGATGTGTGGCTTGGACTGTGTTGAAATTGAGCTTGGCAAGCTCCAGCAGATTACTTTGCTTGTCCTCCTGTTGCTCGTACAAGTCGATTTGCCATTTGACGTCGAACCACTGGACCCTCCAGTGCATCGGAAGCTCCAAAGCATGGACGGCGCCTTTGAGGAGCGGACCGTTCAAATTGGAGAGACTCTCGCGGAGAATCTCTGCTGAGAAGGCTTTCCCTTCATCCAAAATGTCTTCGCCTTCCAGAGCCAGATGTGAAGCCTCCAGAAGCTGCATCATGGCTTCAATATCTTTGCAATTGCTTCTGTTGAATGTGTCGCTCTCTTCTTTGAAGCTTCGTAATTCATCTGATTACAGAATTGAAAGTGGAAGATGATGACTGGACAGAACTGACAATAATTGCTAATACTACTAACTATACCCAATATATTACTACATATAAGAACGTTTGAGGACTAAGGACTCAGAAGATAATATTTTTAAACAGTGAATGATGACATATGGACGTTGGGTAGATTGCATGCGTTTAATTTCATAGTACCTCTCCGTGGACCGGACTTTCTCAACCGTCTAGTCCACAATTACTTTTCTTTTGATAATCCTCCCTCTATAAATGAAAAGTTTTGCTCGGTAGAACTAAGTCCAAACGGGTGTCGATTTCACGGCTGCTGCATTAGACGTACTGAAAGTCCCGTCATGTCGATTAAGCGACTTTTCCATTAGATATTGAAGTCGATGTATGTTGACTTTTTAATGATATCTCAGAAAATAGTTTGATGAATCAGAGATTTTAGGCGAGGCTTGTCATCACAATAAGAACAGACTGGAAATTCGTGTCTGGTTTCGTCAGTACATAAATTGGAGCAATTGATTTCCTGAATAGGATCTTTAGCGTTCGAGTGATATTGAGTCCACTTAAATGTATGAATGGCCTATGACTTAGAATAATTTATGATGTAACGTTTCCATTAATTGATAAAAGCAAGCATGGGGATATTAAATGACTAGTAGGGCACAAACCAACTTTTGTAAAATAATATTTATTATCTCCAGCATTGTTCATTGAATTAACGTTGTGATTTCGATAGTAACATCTCAGAAGAATTCATTCATAGAGGGCCGCATTTGGAACATACCTTGCGAAACGACATGACCTTGCTGTCGAAGGAGTTTAAAGCGAAGTGCACTAGCATAGACATGATCTTCCTTTGCGAAAATGCCATTGTTGGTGGAGGCAACTGTCTCAAGAGCTTCCTTCATCTCCTTGTCAAAAAGGTTGGACAACCCCATTTTTCTCATCCAGTCAATCAGCTCTAACTTGGTAAGTGAATCGATTGCTTCTGCTAACATTGCCTTTACATCCTCCATGAGTCGTTCCATCCGTTCTCCGTTTCCTTCTTGCTGCAGAATCAAGATGAATACATTATATTGAAATCTACCTCCACAAGGCTTCAAATAATTCAATCTATACTGCTATGGCAATATGTTGGGATTTTGTCATATTTTCCTTTTGCGAATGTATGGTAAGATTTGTTGTGAAGTGTTAATTTCTTGCATGTAGGTTTTACCTAGACTCATTCAAAATTAACCGACTTGATCATATTTTAAGCAGTAAACTGCTTAAAGAATGTGGACTTAGTATGTTTCTGATATCATGACTGATTTGTTTATCATCGTAATTGACTGTGTTATAAAACAAGTCTTTATGAAGTGATCGGCTTCATTTCAATTGCTAGAGGACTCAACTAGGGAGCAAGCTAATTGTTCTGATAAGTTGAGTACTTGCATATATATATTTATACGATAGCTATAAATCAAGTGTAGATGTGATGGCTGACATGTATGATAACATTGCCCAACACTAGAACATTTCTAGCTATATTTAAAAGATAATGGCATGTATTAGTATCCTGGATGTGATGTTACAAATGAATTTGGAACAACATACTAACATGCTTGATTTCTAAAACATCACTATGTGCCTCATGTGCAAATACTTTCACATTGCATGCTAATGTCAGTTCGCCCTAGTGAGGAATAGATCACTTGAATTATAAGAAACATGTCAATAATTAAGGACCAAATTAGCTCAAACTCATCAACACGGAAGGTAAAAATAATAATCTTACAAGGTCGAAATTGTTGTTAAGCGACTGGAGGAAATCGTATTTCCAAATGTTGGGCTTATAATTGGCGGATCTTCTTTGATGCATCGAGTCCACAGCTTGCCGCGAATTCGATTGGCAAGGTTGGAACTGGACTTCTTCTCTTTTATTCTCCATGACGAGTGAGCGAACGTCGAGAAGATTGGTGAGATTACGAATCGTGCGAGTTTTGTGATGGAGTGCGTGTGGGTGCTGTTGAGCACAATGCTTCGATTTATATAGGCGAGTACGAATGTGAGTGTTTTTGGGGCTTCAGAGTAACCGTCAAATCTGGACGGCTACCTCGGTACTCGGTCGGTCTCGTCACCGACCACACGCAGCAATCACGTTGAGAACACGACAAAAACTAACAAACATCGGCACGTGCTTCACATGCCTTAGGCTAAACAAAACTTCATAGCAAAATCAAGGCAACTTCACCAGGCCAAAATAAATATTGATTTAAGGGATTGACCGCTTTGACCCCCCAAAAAAAAAAGAGAGAGAAGAAGGATTAATCAAGAATAAATTGATCATTGTTTGTGTTTGACCATATGTCTCAACATTGAGCCCTTTTTTTTTTTTTTTGAGCAAACAAGCAGTATTACATTACTAAGACAAGTTATTAGTACACACATAGGAAGCATCAGCACACAGTAAGTCCAAAAGTGCAGACGGGGGATAATTAACCCAATCCCTAGGAAGGCATCCCAATCGATGGGCCTTGGCTAACCAGTCAGCCACTCTGTTTGTAACACGATTACAATGGGCTAAAATAATACTAGAAGAGTCTTCCAGTTTGCGCTTGGCCCGGTCTACCGAGGTTGTATCTCCCAGTTTAGGGTTTCTGAAGAGAGAACCGCCGCCACCAACGTGCTGCAGTCCGAGTGAATAAGTATTTGTTGTTCTGGTCTATACGGGGAAATCTTTGACGAGATAAAGTTCAGAGTTTCTACCAGCGCTTGTGCCTCTGCTAGTTCAGCAGATTTCGCCTCTACAGATTTCGTGAATCCTTCAATGATCCTTTCCAGGGCGTCCCTGCATATACAAGCCACTGCTGCAGATGATGGGAGGGGACGCTGTTGGGGATCTGAGTCACAGCAATGTCCAGCAGTGTCCGGATCTGAGGTTATGAGTCGCTCACACCCAGGTACAGCCTTAGATCTGTGCAGATCCATCCATCTTCCGTTGTTGGCGTCGGAATTGCAGCATTCTCCATCTATTTCGAATCTCTCGCCCGACACACAGGTATTTCGTGTATCACCAACAATAACATCTTTACCCAAATCTATTCTACGTCTGATTTCGTCGGCAACATTGTTGAAGATGGGTCTGTCAAATTGATCATCGTTGCTGTAGTTGTAAAGTGCAGATCCATTGTAGAGGGGATTATGTTGTTGATTGTCGCACTGTCCATCATTCCCATCCCCTATCAGATCTTGTTTGGTGCGAAGACTGCTACTAGTGACACTCTGTTTTTTCCTCAGAATTTTATTTCTCTTGTGATATGCATCTGAGTTGCTTTGCGGACAGGGGAGTTGCGCAAATTTAGAGGTGTTGCTATTTGGTTCGAAGTAAGCTGTAGTACCTTCTCGATTCAGAGCCGTTGATCCCCTGAACTCAATGTTCAATTTATATGTTGGTTCAGGATTATTTATGCCCTGTCTGATGTGGGTGATTTGGACTGTTCTGCTGGTTGAGTGTAAGGGGCGCCATTTACCCGTTCGCGCTTGTCTTGTTTTATGGATAGGTTCTGATTGGACCATTTCCTCACTAGTGTTCAAAATTTGGGGATTATTGTTCTCATTCGAGGCATGACTAACCTTTTCTACACTTCTTTGTGGACCTCGCATTGCTTCGAACTATTTTGAACTGCTGCCCGGTTGTATCGATCTTTGAGGGAATGGTTGTTGAGAGGATGCTAGGCCTGTCTGGTTCTCGGGATGACTCAAAATAATTTCCTGTACTTGGCAAAGGAGGTTCTTGGCTTGAGTCTAATTCTTTACAGGCTGTAGAGGCATGTCCAAACGATGCATCTATGTTGATTTTGAGTACACCAGGTCTCGGGGGCTGCCATTTGCTTTGTGTAAGTTGTTATCCTGGTTCTGCCTTCTTGGTTTAGGGTTCCATATTGCATAGCTTTCTTGTAATGCTTTTGCTCGAATAGGATATGATGAGGATTAAGGGGACTCTTCCGGAAAATAAAATGGTTTTACGGCCTTCCATATACACCATAGTGCTTTGACGCAATCAGTCAAAGCATTGAGATTCTCTTGAACTTGTGAATGCTTTACATAACCATCTATCAAAACGGGTTAAGCCCACACGGTTCACTTCGACTTGCAAGGATGGGTCGTTCCAAAGTTGAGTTGTCCATGGGCAGAGAAGGAGTGTATGCTCGATAGTCTCCGGTTCAAGATTACATATTGGACACACAGGTGCAGGTACAACTTTTCTTTTGTATAAATTGTCCAATGTAGGTAAAGCATTCTGGCAAGCACTCCATAGGAAAAATTTTATTTTTGGTTGTGTAGCTGCATTCCAGATGCGTTTCCATAGATCTGGGTTGAACTGGTGGGATGTTGTTGGCATGTGATCTTTTGAAGGCTTTGTACGTTTTTTGCTTAGTAAATATCCACTCTTCACCGTGTAAATGCCAGATTTGTTGTTTATCCAGACCAGTTTATCGTCTGTAGTAGGGAGGCCAATAGGGATAGTGAGAATTTCCATGATCGTCTGATGATCAAACATTGCCAGTAAAAGGTCTTCTTTCCACTTCGCCGATTCAAAATCTATCAACTTTGATACTTTGCAAGGTTCATTTCTTCTTCTTTTGGACCTCCGATTGGCCCCCTCGTCAACCATTGATCTTCTCTAATGGATATTCTTTGACCATTCCCCACTATCCACCTGACCTGAGGGGCAATCACTTCTCTTCCTATTAGTAAACTCTGCCAACCCCATGATGGGCGTGACCCTCTCCCTGCTTGCCAAAAGTCACAATTAGGAAAGTATAATCCTTTCATGATTTTGCTCCATAGAGTATCCGGGTATTGAGAGAGACGCCAGGCCTGTTTTCCGAGCATAGCGATGTTAAAAGAGATTAGATCCTTAAAGCCAAGCCCACCCTCCTCTTTTCGAAGCTTAAGAATTTCCCATTTTCTCCAATGAAGCCCGGCTGCTTTGTTGTTATTTCTCCACCAAAAGGTAGCTATTTTCTTTTCAATGGCTTTGAGAATAGATACAGGGATTTTAAAAATTGACATCGCATATTGGGGTATTGCCTGCACTACTGCTTTAAGAAGTATTTCCTTACCGGCTTTAGAGAGCAGGTTTTCCTTCCAACTTTCTAGCTTCATATTTACTCTAGCGAGAATCCAAGCAAACACTTCTTTCTTTGAGGCACCCCAGTCAAGGAATTCCAAGATATTTCCCTGTTTTAACTATTTTGGGAACTCGCAGCTCTGACGCCATATTTCGTCGTAGTTGTTCTGGACACCCTTTGCTGAAAAAAATTCCTGATTTATTCAAGTTAATAGCTTGACCTGATGCGTAACAATACTGGTGGAGGATATTCGCGAGATTTTGACATTCCAGGATGGTTCCGTTTAGGAAGAAAATAGAGTCGTCAGCAAATAGAAGGTGGGAAAGGGTGGGGCAATATCTATTCAGACGGATTCCACGAAGTGTACCTGCTTCAAGTGCTTGCTTTATCAAAAGAGAGAGAACATTAGCTACTATAATGAAAAGATAAGGTGATAAAGGGTCTCCCTGGCGAATACCCCTAGTCGGCTTGAAATAGGGTAAGGATATACCATTGAACTTGATGCTGTAAGAGACTGTTGTGACACACTGCATGGTCTAGTTTATCCATTCCTCACAGAATCCCATCTTTCTTAAACATTCTTGTAGAAAGTCCCATTCTAATCGATCATAGGCCTTCTGCATATCAAGCTTGAGAACTGCTTGGAATTTGCGATGTCGGTCACGAGTTCTTAGTCGGTGTAGAACTTCCTGTACAATTAATATATTATCTTGAATCTGCCGACTTCCCACAAAGGCGCTCTTTCCGCTTCAATTAAGTTTGGTAAAAGGGGTTTCAATCTGTTTGTGAGAATTTTGGAGATGATTTTATAGGCAAAGTTGCACAAGCTAATAGGTCGATATTGCGCTAACTTTTCTGGGTTTTGGGTTTTGGGAATGAGAGTGATTTGTGTTTTATTCAGGGCTGGTTTTAGATAACCTGTTTGGAAGAAAAGCTGAATCTCTCGACAAATGTCTTCTCCAATATCGTTCCAATGATGTTGAAAGAATAAGCCATGGAATCCATCCGGTCCGGGCGCTTTAGTAGGTCCTAATTGGTGGGTAGTTTCTTTAATTTCTTCCATGGTGATAGGAGCCTTTAGTGATTGATTCATAGAAGCATCCACCAAGGTTGGGATGTGGTCAAGTATGGGCTGAAAATTTCTAGGACCTTCTGTCGTATAAATATTTTTGAAGTAATTTACCACCATGTTCTTAAGAGCTTCTTCATTCCTAACCCATTCACCCTGATCATTCAAAAGCATGGGTATTCTGTTTCTACTCCTCCGTTGAATAGTGGTAGCATGGAAGAACTTTGTATTTTTATCGCCCCATTTCAACCATTTGATTCTTGATCGCATACCCCAAAACATTTCCTCTTGTCGCCAAAGTGATTCTATTTCTTGGTTGATGTGCTGAATTTTGTGATGGTCATATTGTATGACTTGACTGTTCATCAAGGTTTGAAGCTCATATTTCAGCCCATCTATCTTTTTTTGTGCATTGGGAAATCGTTTTTTACTCCAAGCATTCAGCTGAACAGCCACTAACTGTAATTTGTCGGCCATATTTTTATTTTGAGACCCTTCCCAAGCTTGCTTGACAATTCGCCTACATTCCTCATCTTCTATCCAATATGCTTCATACCTGAAATCCCGATGTTTATGACCTGTTGTAGGAAAAATTGACAGGATAAGAGGACAATGATCCGACCCGATGGCTGGCAAGGCGACGACTTCTGTAGTTGGATATGTTATTCTCCATTCCATGGTACATAAAGCTCTATCCAGCCTTTTTTTAACGTTTTCTTCTCCGTCCCTTCTATTTGTCCGTGTAAATGCACACCCTTTGCTTTCTAGGTCCATTAGAGAACACGAATGTAAAAAGTCCCGAAATGCAACAAGGCGAAAATTTTCTGCCAACTTCTTTCCCACCTTTTCCCAATGGTACAACACTTCATTAAAATCCCCTATACACAACCAAGGTAAGTGATTTAAGATACTTAACCTTTGTAATTCCTCCCATAATAGAACTCTGTCATTAAAATCTATTGGGGCATGAAGGAAAGTGAGTCGCATAAGATGTCTATTGTCAAGAAGTCTGCACTGCATATTTATAAAATGTGAGGAATACGAATCCACCGTTATGACCACTGTGTCATCCCAAAAAATGGCCAAACCCCCTGAAATTCCTTCGGGGTTCACCAAAAAGCTGTTTTGATACTTCGGTCTTCTTCTCAAGCGCTGCACCTTCTGCTCTTGGTTTTTGGTCTCCATTAGAAAAATAACATTGGGCTTTTCCTGCATCACTAGTACCCTTAGAGCGCGAATTGTCAGGGATGAGCCCAAACCCTGACAATTCCAACTAATTAGTTTCATGGCTTCCCCGGTGGCTTATTAGGGCTAGCCACCAAAGCCCAGTGTGTGGATTGCTCCTCCTCGATAATAGGAATGTCTACTAATTGTATCTTGTCAGAAGTTGAAGTCTTTAAGGATTGTGGTCCATAGGGACAAAAGCGCTTCCCTTTTTTGGATGAATGCAATTTGGTATGTCTGATTTTACCCCTATTTTGGGGTCTGTCAGTTGCTTTCTGATGTTGTTGCTTGTGATCTTGATCTTTTGATTGTTTGTTATAGATAATCATCATTGATTCCTCATCAATGCAACTGCTGTCTCTCTTCTGTGTACTTTTACCTTCCTTACTGATTATGGCTAGAGAAGTGTGGATGGATTCAGCTTTTTGCTTCGTAGTCTCCTTTTGACATTGTTGACTTTGTAAAAGTAACAGAGATTGTTCATTTGCATTTCCCACATGCTGATCTGCACTAGTTTCTGCAGCAAGAGGTGATTCTAGTACTATATATGGATCTTCAAGGATTGCAGCTTGTTTCCCATAAAATACTTTGCCATAAGGGCTGAGTTCTCGGACTTCCGCACGTAGCCAGTTCCCAAAGTTTCCTGGTAAGTCCTCCTCTAACCTTGTGCTTTCATATGGTATCTCCTTGCATGCTGTGGCATAATGCCCAATTCTTCCACAAGAGTAGCAGTAGTGTGGGAGTCGCTCATATTTGAATTCTATCCACAACTTTTTACTTCCCAAGTTAATGACTACACCTGTTTTTAGGGGGACATCTAGTTTGAGATTAACCCTGGCTTTGCCAACCTTATAAGTGGTGTTTCCTTTAGCTTCCAGCTTTACATCTATGACTTCACCAACCTTGGCTGCTATTTCTTTGACGACTTCTTTTGTCACTCTACCAAAAGGAAGACCATATAGATGCACCCAAAAGGGGCAATGATTGAAATCATAACACATTTCAGGAACATCTGGATCACATTGTTGCAACACGAGTAGATTGCTAGAGAAGGACCACGGTCCATTGTCTAATACTTTCTGCTTGTCAGCTTCTGACTTGAATGAAAATGAAAAGAACCCCGTTTTTAGTACAGTACACGATACATTCTCTGTCTTCCAAGCCCGTTTCATAGTATTAAGAAAAGCCTGAAAATTCACATTTGGGCGAGAATGGAGTTTTCCAAATAAAGTTAAAAGGCATTCTTTCAGTTTTTCTTCGGAGATTCCTTCCGTAACATCTACAACGTCATCCTCGGACCAAAGATTACCCAAGCTTCTACACAGCGCCTCTAATCTATTTTCCTCAGATAGCTGATCAGTCATATTTCCCTTTTCAATATAGGTTCCAAGAAAGAAGAGAACTACCTCAGCAATAAAGCCTCACCCAAAAACGAGGATCAGACTGGCGCCCTTAGCTTCTTTCAGCCTTGTGCGAAGATATGCTCCATGACGATACGTGATCCAAAGACCACCGGGCCTATTCCAATAGAGAGCAAGGAGAAGCCCAACAAGGGAGGGACAATACAGATAACCAAAAGGCACTTAAGAGCGAAGGATATAGGGTAATATTATAAGGGCATGGGCGAACAGAGAAAAGCGGCTATAAGGATTTTCAAGGTAAAGGAAACTCAGAAATTAGGGTTTTTGTGGAAGACTCGAGAAGGGTATAAACTTTGTAGTCGCAGAGGTACCAGTCAATTTTTCTTTCCGAATTTAGGGTTTCGAAGAGATGACAAGAGGGAACAGAGGAAGGTGTGGGATTAAAGACTTGGGCGATTCCACCCGAATGCGGAAGCGGGGCTGAGATTGGCTGAGAGAGATTACCAAGGAGACGGGGAATTTTAAGGAAGCTTGCTGAGGGTGAGACGATTCAAAATAGCTTCGATGCTATTAAACCGAGCGGAAGCTACCATGCGGTAGGGAAGAGCCAGACAGGAAGTCGAGAGAAGAACCAGATTCCATTTTTTTTTTTTTCAACATTAAGCCCTTTGAACAAAGCCCAATTTGCATAACGTGTAGAGGTACGATCGACATTATGTGAACACATGGTCATGTCGTCAGGGACAGTACGACTAAGGTTTAAAGCTGCCAATCTATTAAGAATGTCTAAATCTTTAAAGTTGTAGATTTTGAAAATTCTTCATGTTTTGTTAACTTTGCAGCCAACTAGAGGAATCATTTTGCCACGAACCAACTTTTTGTATTCCTTTAGAGATTGTCTTGAGAGAAATTGTGAAGGGTAAATACTGTGTAAGCTTTTTGGTATAATTTTAAATTGGGAAATGCTAAGAGTATTTCAAAGACTCAAATGTGATCTTAATGTCCATTGTGCTATTTTTTTTTTTGGTAAAGTTTAATTTTTTTTTCCATTGTGCTATTTGATCTATAATAAAATCTTATATTTTTGTACTTATGGAGTAAATCACACCAAGTGGACCATATGAATCAGGTAATCAATTTTTTTTCGTTTTTGTTTTCTTGTGCGTTATTGTTCATTTGCTTGTTCTTTCACAACGCTTTTGGGGTTCAATATGAGATTAGTAGAGCGTCTGTGCATAACATGAGATTTAAATATTTGTTTTTCTGCTTGGCTCTAATAGAGTATGCACCGAAGTTAGCCACTATGTTCCTTTGATTGAACTTTCCAATTTCTTTAATCTAACTTCGTTTTCATACAAGAACAATTTAGTATAAATTTGTTTAAATTGTCCATGTGTATGTATAGATTTTCATCTCAATGATTTATCTTTAGTCAATGGAATTAAATTATAATAATTATTATTATCTTTGCTCATTTCGTTATGCTTAACTTATAAGGCTAGATTTGACCCCAAAAGAAAAAGACTTAGAACGCTAAAATGTGTGTGAAACCAGTGTTCATTTCTACACGCTTCACTGGTTATTGTCTGTGTCCGCATGTCTTATTAGACTGAATCTTGATTCCATGTCAATTAAATTAGGGAAGAGAACCACAACAGCTTTTGTTTACCTATAATGGGGACAAGATACCCCTAATGATAATATAATTAGAGTGGCCTTTGGCGGGACTCCAATTACATTCGACCACGCTGAAGCCTTGATCTTCGCGAGCACCTACATTTACCGTTCTAAAAGGTGTGAACACGAATCACGTTATGGGACTTAGTCCGACGTGAATATGATTTGAAGATGCACAAGCGGGTTGTCATATATAGTCATACAAGCAACATAAGTCACATGTCAATAGCGATTTTTTAATCGGTGGATAGCGAATTGCCTCAAGAATGATGTGTTTGACCATCGATATGCTTCGTACCATATTTACACGTCATACTTAGGAGATGTCACATGTTTACGCATTGGTTTAATCCCACGGGAGCCTAGAGCTATTGGACAATCATGTACGATTATCTGACAATTTCATAAGACAAGGCATCATTTTATTTCGTAATTTCAAGAAATTTTCCAAGTAATATAACTTTCCTTCTTTCCTTTTCTATTCTCGTTTGCTTCATATGATTATATTTAAGTTTTCGTAAAGAAATTTGATTATTGGACTATCATTTTTTATGAAGCGGCAAGGCTGAGACCATAGCAGCATAACTCTACCTAATCCTCCTCTCTTGAACGTAATCCTGCAAAAATAGTTTTTGCGCAGGTCAAGTTTCTCGATATGCACGATATGTTTGTTCTTTTTTTCTATTTTTAGACTCCGTTTGTTTTGTGAAATATAACTCATATAAAAAAAATTTTCCAAAAAATAAATATTTAAAATATATAGTTAATGAAAAGTATTATCATCAATTATTATTTATGTCTAAACATTTTTATGTATAATAAAAAAATTATTTATTTATTTTTATGAGCAATGTAAGTGTCTTTTTTTTTTTTTTCTCTGGTTTCAGTTTTTTCAATTGCTTGAGAGGACAAACTTTTATAGTCAGCTTACCAAACGGTGAGAAGTAAAACCTATTCAAAAATTAGACAGATAGCGGTTGCACAAAAATTTAGTTCAACAAAACATTGAGATGTAAAATACCGGTACAAAACAAACAGAAATATAGAACCATTGGGAATTGTCCAGCTCATCCCTTAGCCAAGCTAAATAAAAGTTAAAGCAACAAAAAAGAAATCTCATCTATCAAAAGCAACAATCCATAAAAATATGAACTCGTAAAATGACATAAAAGATAAAAAGTTCAACATGCAAGAATGAATAGAGAGAATTATGGTTATCTCGGCCCAGTTCTCCAGTGGTCCAATTTTGCCTCCCGGACCAATAATAGTTGGTTTAAAAAATTTGGCATCTGGAACAAGACCATAACCACTTTAGATACAATTCCCGAGTCTACCTTGAACTGGTACTCGTCCCTTAATGTAAGTCCTTTAAAATTAATAATGGTAAGATTTGTACATTCCCTTGTGAGATGGGAGATTTTTTTCCTAAGAAACTATGAGGTCTAAACATTGTATATGTGTGTGTCTATATATATATATATATATATATATATTAGTGTAATTAAGGGTTGGGAAACAATAAAAAAAATTTGACTAACTCAAGTATAGTTGTGATATTTATGGTAATGCTTAATCTATAATGGAATCTTATCTTGCACTCGCCATGGAGTAGATTTGCCAATTGTTCAGATATTTATAGATACTTTGATATCCTGAAATTCGACTCTGTTTCGATAAAGTGAAATGAGCATTTCGTCGATGTGCCTATGGCCATTTTTCTCTGAGCTGATCACTCACGAGTTAACTAACCTATTGGGTGAAGCCGTTAAGAGATGTATCTGTACTAAAATCCCTAAAAGCTATCCAATTAGTTGGATTGGGCTAAAATCACGTCTGATGGATTTTTAACCACGAAATTGAACTCGATTTCGGGAATCGAATTTTAAGCGCGTCATAATTATTTTTTTTAGGACATTGTCTCATCATCCGTCAAATTGTTGACGAGTCCGAAATTTCAAGAAAGAAATTATCGGAAGAAAAAAAAATTGAAGACCGAAAGGAATTAAAAATGGAAAGAGAAAAGAAAATAAAATAAGAATAGTGTTATTATTTAATTTCTTTTCTCTCTCTCCCCTCTCTCTCTCTCTCTCTCTCTCTCTCTCTCTCTCTCTCTCTCTCTTCTTCTTCTTCTTCTTTTTCTCCTCCTCATGCTCGAGCAAGCGAACTAGAACCAGAAGCTCGGACTAGAGGCTGCAGCTCGTCGTCGCCACCGTCCCGCCGCTCGCGCATGCCGCGTCCGCCGTTTTCGCTGCCTGTGCACCACTTGCACCCGCCGCCCCTCCCCGCGCGATCTAGCTCTACTCAGCCTTGTTCGCCTCTGTACAGCCCCCGTTCGGCCACCTCCGGCCGCCATTCAACCCCGCTGGACTTCCCCGGCATCCCCCTCGTCCTCCGTCGGCCTCCCCTCGCCGTTTTGGCCGCCAAAGCAACCCCGGCCAGCCCCGACCAGCAACCCACGAAATGGGTTTCCAGCGGCTTTAGGCCCGCTTTTGAGCCATTTCTGGGCTCCGAACCCGAGGCCCGCTTTAGAGTTTGTTGTTCCTCGCGTCGCCCCCGTCGAATTGATCCAATTTGTGCGCGATTTGGTGAGTAATCTCACTAATCCCGGATTAGTTGGCTAATTATGCTTAAGGTTGGTTTATTTTTAATTAATTATGTTTAGGTTGTTAGATTAGAATAAATTAGCAATTATTAGTCAATTGTGATGCGATTTAGATAAATTGATTGCGCAAATAGCAAGTAGATATGGTCTACTAATTATTGGAAGTGCCTCGGGATTTTTCCCGACCCTTAGTGGGCTTCAATTAGGCTTTTCGGGCCTAAGTGGAATTTTTATTATTTAAATATTATATTTCGGAATTAATTAATTAATTATTTATTTTCCAAAAATTTAACTGGGATGGCCAGTAATCGGAATATTATGCTGATGACCGTGGTGAAGTTTGTTTATTTAACTGAGCACCAATTTGAGCTAAATTGGATTTATTATAATTAATTATTAATTCTCGAAATTAATTAATTAATTATTTTCCGGAAATTCAACTTGGATGGCTCGTGACCAAATTTTTATGCTGATGATCATGGTGCAGCCCATTTATTTAATTGGGCTTTATTTTGAGCTAAATTGGATTTATTGTAATTAATTATTAATTTCGAAATTAATTAACTATTTATTTATTTTTCAGAAATTAAGACTGAGATGGCCGACGACTGAAATCTCATGCTAATCATCGTGGCGTAGTTCATTTATTTAATTGAGCTGCAATTTGTATGGAATTGATTTAATTATTAATTTTTAGGAGTTATTCATATTGACTTGATGGTTAATTATTTGATTGAGAAATCATTGGGTATTGGTTATCACCTGAAAGGAAATACGTGGGCTCGGTGAATCGGAATATCACTTGGAGAATGTACGTGTATTCAGTGGTTGAATATGTCATCTTGGCGAAGAGGTTGCCTTAGGGAACGCACATAAATTGTTGAATATTGATCATGCCTGTGTGGCAATAATTGATCTTGCTTGTGTGGCGATAGATGATCATGCCTGTGTGGCGATAGTTGATCATGCCTGTGTGGCGATAGATGATCATGCCTGTGTGGCGATAGTTGATCATGCCTGTGTGGCGATAATTGATCTTGCCTGTGTGGCGATAGATGATCATGCCTGTGTGGCGATAGTTGATCATGCCTGTGTGGCGATAATTGATCATGCCTATGTGGCGATAGTTGATCATGCCCGTGTGGTGTAGATCGTGCATGTGTGGCGTAGATCGTGCATGTGTGGCGTAGATCGTGCCGCGTGGCCGTATTTCTGTGTGCCGAGTATCATGCCCATGTAACTGAAAGAAAGTGAAATGCCTAAGAGTACGCACATAAAGTGTTTATTATACATCACCTTGGCGAATAGACGCCCGAGAGCATTACTGTAGCTCTGTGACTAAGTGTATTATTGGGGATTTTATAGTGTGGAGTGAGATGACCTAGAGATGGTCCAACTGACATGTAATCGACTAGGTCGATTAATTATGATTTGATCCGATGTTGTGAAATGATTGATTGAATGGAAATGACCGTGAGTGGTCTTGTTGCCGTGTGATCGACTGGGTCGATTAATCGAGATATCGATCTGTGATGTGATTGTTTGGGTGCCTATTGAACTGTACTAATATGCAGGTGGAATCTGAGGTCAAGGTAAGTCCTCTGCCCTGTGTGTGTTTTGGCAACCTATAGTATAATTGTTTACTAATTGGGCCTTAGTGGGGTAGAACTTGCTGAGACAAAGTCTCATCCCGGTTTGGGGAAAACATTTCAGGACCTCGATGAGGAGCTGAGGAGGAGGAATCAAAGAAGGAGAACTCTAAGGTGAAACCGAGGAAGATAATGATCTGAGTGAAGAGGAGTCAGAGGAGGATCAGGATGATCCTAAGTATGACCTAGATGAAGATTAAAATCCCATCTTTTTGTGAAACCCCGTGCTATATGTGTAGATAGAGTGAGACCTTGAAGCCGTGAATAGTTTGTGAAGTGCTCTGTCTAATACCATGTATAAAGGTTTGGTTGTAGATTTGAATATGAAAAATATGGCCATGCTTTTCTATCCTATCGATTTATTATCTGGGGATTATAACTGCTTTCGCATGTACTTAATAAATGAAATGGTCGACGATACATAGTCTTGGGATATCACATCATATAATTGATCAAATGAGAAGGATGTGTGCATGCCCAAGCATCAGGGCGTGACAGATACAATGCATGAGAAGAAACTATTCTATCCATGGACCAAACACCGTGACATATGTAAGGTAGGTATCCGACAAGTCATTTTCTTTTGAAAGAAGTATATACACACCACACAGGAAAAAACGTTGTTTCTCTTTGAAATAATTTATTTTTTTAATTTTAGATTGGTTACTATTTATCTTTACATTTTACCTATATTCATGACATATAGACATATCACATGAGAATTCAAATGAATTAGCTTTTCTCCTGATACACAGAATCAATGTTCTAAAAATTAAATATTTTCTTATTGAGCGTACTTAAAGATGATCATTTTTCTAATGACGACATCGTGCCCATCAAGAGTTAAGATAGTTACAACTCTATGAGAACCCAATTGTAGCATGAAACTTTTCATCACATCACTTGATAACTACTAGAATTCTTAGCTACATCTTATGAGTAACAAAATATGGAAAATATTACATGTTCGTACTTTTGCAATCACTATTTTAATAGTCAAAAAGTCTCTTTATTGGTTTGAATGGGGAAATGCATCAAAAAAAAAAAATCATAAACCTATTGTATTAGTATCAAATCAACTCTAAACCTTTCAATGGGAGCAATTTAATTATAACATTTTAACATTAATACTTTATTTAGTTCATCTAAATTGATCATTGTTTGTGTTTGAGAATATGTCTCGATATTGAGCCCTTGGAACAAAGCCCAATTTGCATAACTGTGTAGAAGTACGGTCAACGTTATGTGAATGCATGGTCATGTCGTCAAGGACAGTATGACTAAGGTTTAAAGTTGCCAATCTATTAAGAATGACTAAATCTTTAAAGTTGTAGATTTCGAAAAATTCTTCATGTTTTGTTAACTTTGCAGCCAACTAGAGGAATCATTTTGCCACGAACCAACTTTTTGTATTCCTTTAGAGATTGTCTTGAGAGAAATTGTGAAGGGTAAATATTGTGTAAGCTTTTCGGTATAATTTCAAATTGGGAAATGCTAAGAGTACTTCAATGGCTCAAATGTGATCGTGATGTCCATTGTGCTGTTTGATCTATAATAAAATCTTATATTTTTGTACTTATGGAGTAACTCACACCAAGTGCACCATATGAATCAGGTATTCAATTTTTTTCATTTTTGTTTTCTGGTGCGTTATTGTTCATTTGCTTGTTCTTTCACAACGGTTTTGCACTTATTTGGCCATTAACATCTTGATGGGGTTCAATATGAGATTAGTAAAGCGCCTGTGCATCACATGAGATTTAAATATTTGTTTGTCTGCTTGGCTCTAATAGACTATGCACCGAAGGTAGCCACTATGTTCCTTTGATTGAACTTTCCAATTTCTTTAATCTAACTTCGTTTTCATACAAGAACAATGTAGTATAAATTTGTTTAACTTGTCCATGTGTATGTATAGATTTTCATTTCAATGATTTATCTTTAGTCAATGGAATTAAATTATAATAATTATTATTATCTTTGCTCATTTCATTATGCTTAACTTATAAGGCTAGATTTGACCCCAAAAGAAAAAGACTTAGAAGGCTAAAATGTGTGTGAAACCAGTGTTCATTTCTACAATCTTCACTGGTTATTGTCTGTGTCCGCATGTCTTATTAGACTGAATCTTGATTCCATGTCAATTAAATTAGGGAAGAGAATCACAACAGCTTTTGTTTACCTATAATGGGGACAAGATACCCCTAATGATAATATAATTAGAGTGGCCTTTGGCGGGACTCCAATTACATTCGACCACGCTGAAGCCTTGATCTTCGCGAGCACCGACATTTACCGTTCTAAAAGGTGTCAACAAGAATCACGTTACGATTAGTAAATACTATTGTTTATTGGGACTTAGTCCGACGTGAATATGATTTGCACATGGACAAGCGGGTTGTTATATATAGTCATACAAGCAACATGAGTCACATGTCGATAGCGATTCTTTAATCGGTGGATAGCGAACTGCCTCAACAACGATGTGTTTGACCGTGGATATGCTTCGTACCATATTTACGCGTCATACTTAGGGGATGTCACATGTTTACGCGTTGGTTTAATCCCGCGGGAGCCTAGAGCTTGTGGACAATCAAGGGCGATTATCTGACAATTTCATAAGACAAAGCATCATTTTATTTCGTAGGGTGTGTTTGTTTCACGGAAAATGTAAGGTTTTTGGAAAATATTTTCTGGGAAACCATTTTTCAGGAAAATTGTTTGTTTTCCTTTGTTTGGTGATACGTGACTGAAAGTATTTTCTGGTGTTTGGATCGCATTTGAAAAATGATCTAACAATTGACAATAGTGTGCCTCTTACTTTCAAATTAATTTGTTGAGTCCGTGTTACTTTAAATGAATTTTTTTTCGATCAATTTAGTAAATTTAGAATTTGAACCTGCAAAATGAAAAGGAAACTTGAATTCATACACGTATTTTTTTTTTTCCTGAGGATGGACATGATTTCCAATTACAAGAGCAAGTCAAAACGATCTCATTAATTATTTCAATACATTTGGCTCTCTTCATATGGATGTGGCTCTCGTGCGGCTCTTTGCAAGTTACCCTGAATTGCGCATGGACACCACGAAGGACCATACCCAGAATTTATGTCCTGTAGATAAGGAAATTGATCAATTCTCCATGGACACACATAACTATTGCTTCGCAACATCCCCATAGATATTGTGCAGCTCTAAAGAGCTGAGAGTTGTGCAGCGCCAAGCCGTAACTTGCAACAGCAGTAAAAAGCATTGATATTGTCGAACACAAAATTTAGAATGCACTAGACAATCTTTCTTGCGTTGCCCACAACTTGAAAGGACCTAGAACTTCAAATATTCCATACTCTTTGAAGAAAACCTGTTTGAATGATAAAGGTGTCCCATGCAGTACATGAGCTAAACATTTCATAGTTTAGTACTAATGTCTCTATCTTCCCATGACACATTAGGATAAATTGTGCCACAAAAAGCTACTTGGATAGCTACTACAACAAGTAATCAAAGAACATTATGCCACAAAAAGCGACTTGGATAGCTACTAAAAGTTACCAAAGGTCCAATGTTCAAACAATATCAAGAACAAACATTCGAAGTCTGATGTTTAGCTACTTGAATAGCTACTACAAGTAACCAAAGAACAAGTCTAATGTTCAGAAAATATCAAGAACAAACATTAAAAGTCAGATGCTTGTCAATATCCACTTTCTCTTCTATTTAAGAAATCTTCGAGCCATAACTTCTTCAGCTTAACACTCTTGACAATGAATGCTTTTGCAACTCTCTCCTTATCCACTAGATAATCAAAGGCATGTGCAAGGGTAGCTTCATCAAAACCTTCAACCTCCATCACTTCTTTGTAGAGCTCAGCAACATCCAATTGATTTTGACTCATCTTTTTTATTGCATTAGCAACCTCTCCAATTTGCTCCGAAAGCATTGCAAACCTATCATCCTTGTTAGTGGCACGACTTCGCTTTCTATTAAGTCTTGAAGAATCTTCTATCCCTTTCGTAGTATTGTCATTACCATTATCTAGTTCAGTTGAGAAGTCCGAATCGCCAAAAGAAGGTAAGTTAATGTCTCCAAATTGTTTTGCAAAGCATCCTGTGGCCATGTCTTTTCCAGCCACCAAAGCGAGTTCATCGTACATCTCGATTTTCTTGTTCAAGTACTTCTCATGGGTAGGATGTGCCTATGAAAAATCACAAAAACACAAGTATATAATTAGGTAGATTTGCCATTTATGACTATAGTTACAATCTGCTTGTCATCTATCTCTCTTAATTTTTTTGTCTTTTTATATGTAAAGAGCATATGACGCATAAGCAAACAAAATTATTGCAGCCTGAATATAACTATAACATATCAAGGTATATAAACTTAACCCACAATTTTTTGATATCAAATGCTAAGAGTATTAAGTTATATAGAAATCTGAAAAGCACATTACCGTTATTTCTTCATCATAAACTTCCTTCCGAACAACCGTGATCATCTTCAAGTTATGGTCCCACTGAAATCCACTCTTAACCCGCAACTTTTGGATGGTAGCCCAATTGTTTTTAATAGTTCTAAGATGATTGTCTACATGATCAGGCTCACATTCAGTCCCAAATTTCTCATTTATAGCTTGAGCAACTCGAACAAAGGAAGATGGTTTAAAGGTGGCTGAAGGTTTGTTCCCTTTGGAAGCCTCATCAGCTAGTATCTCTAAAAACATACGCTCCATAGGTCCTGACCATCTGAAATGCTTGGACTTCCCTTCTCTAGTCTTGCCCATTGCTACATTATCGGACATATTCCACACAAGAAATTGTGATAAACAAAGAATAACACAATAACAGACATCATTTGACTACTGAGACAAGGAAACATCACAGTGATATAGAGTAGTAAATCAAATTCACATTTACAAGAACTTCAATCACAAAGTGTTCATGTCACATCAAAAAACATCAGACATTTTCTAAGAAGATACAACTACTAAACATTCATTCTATGCCTACTATAGTCATCCCACATTAAACGTGCAATACTATCTCTTTTTGCTGCCCACTCTCTGTTTTCCTCCCTCTCCTCTCTTTGTGTTTGTTGATGTCTTCTTTCTTGATTCTGAGATTCGACCTCTACATTTAGTTCTTGCATAAAGGGATCATAAGGGTCAACTCCCATAATGAAGTTATGTAAAATACAACATGCTAAGACCACGTCAACTTGAGTATCAAAAGACCAAAAGGGTTTAGCATCTAATACACGAAAACGCCTTTTTAGGACCCCGAATGCCCTTTCTACTGCAGACCGTAAAGATGAATGGCGATGATTGAACAACTCTTTCTTGTTCTCGGGTGAGTGGTCACTAAACTCCCTCCTGTGATATCGAACTCCACGATATGGAGAAATTATTCCCGGTTGGATGCCATATCCGGCATCAGCAAGATAGTATTTACCTATCAATTGTATATAAAGTTTCAACAACATGTTTCAAGAAAATAGGATATAAATTTTATAGAAAATATGGAATAGTCTATACCTTCAGGAATTTTCATTCCTTGAGGCCTTGAAAGTGCATTTGTAAGAATACGAGAGTCATGGGCCGTGCCTTCCCAACCGGCCAACACATAAACGAATTTTAAATCATAAGTAACAGCTGCAAGAACATTTTGTGTTGTTTTCTCTTTCCGACCACGAAATTTTCCTTGAATTTCTGGGGGAACCGATGCACGAACATGGGTACCATCAAGAGCTCCAATGCAACCCTAATGTACTCAATAAGTAAGTAAATGTAACAACATACTATCAAAATGAAGTTCGTGACACTTGTCATATTACATACCTTAAAGTAAGGATAAAATCTTCGACTCTTGGATATTGTCGATGGTGTAGTGCCATCCGGTGGTCTTATAACATGTTTGTGTAATTTTAGAATTGCTTGTA
The DNA here is from genome assembly GCA_017140325.1 of Eucalyptus leucophloia subsp. euroa. Taxonomy (NCBI): domain Eukaryota; kingdom Viridiplantae; phylum Streptophyta; class Magnoliopsida; order Myrtales; family Myrtaceae; genus Eucalyptus; species Eucalyptus leucophloia. The sequence goes on along the minus strand of CM029471.1, from coordinate 18,896,719 downwards.
AGACAATTCTAAAGTATCGATGAATGGTCTCAGTGGACCTATTGAACCTTGACCCTATTACTCTCAACCTCACATTATGCCCTAAAATGTGGCAAAATACCAGCAATTGCTCTTTAATTGACACATTTACTGTTTCGTGTAAAAAATTATTTGACCTAAGGACTCTACACAATTCAAAGAAAACTTGTGGTCTCATACGTATTTGATTGACACAATTAGTATCTCCCGAATGTAAAATGCGATTAATGAATAACTCTCTCTCAAAATCTCTTTTCCCTCGTGCTGCTCTAGGTATCTGACTACTAAAAGCTTCATCCTCCATTACTAACATACGAGCTGCCATTATTGACGCAGCTGCACCCATTATTGCTCCATTAACATCATTATTTTCCATCTACAAGCAATAATAAGAATTTTCTGAGCCTGTTATGGTAGATGTTTTATCTTAAGGGTAAACCCAATAGCAAACATTAAATAAATAAATAAATTGTTAAAAGGATTAAGAAGGCTAGTGCAGCAACATTAGCAATAACTGAATCAACTAGAAGAAGAATTCTTTATATTACAAGTTTCAAACATGTGTCCATGATGCACAAGATACTACTAGTTTTGATTTCACAAGAAATATGCTAAGATATTCATAATCTATTAAACAGATTGAAAAATCAACAAGTGAAAAATCCCTGAAAGATAAATGCCTCTAAGGGAACTTCATTAAGAAAATCAGGCATGCCAAATGCAAATATTCCAGAAACAAGTGCATCCTAGCCATTACAATCATCACTTACTAGTATTTAGAACACAAGGGAATAATATGTTAATGACATGCACTAAAACTAATGAGTGACACATGCTGTGAAGAAAGAATCTTTGTACCTTGCAAAACTTGCTTTGTCAATGGTCCAAGTGTCACATAAGCATTTGTAGCATAAGCTGTATGCTGATATTCTTCTTTCTACACAATCAAAACAAGACTTAGAACTCACCAAGAGAGTTTGAACATTTGACTAACAGGTGTATAAATCAAGGAAGCTCTTCTTACCAACACTTGATCCAATATCAACTATATCACTAATTGCTCTAATTGCTCCTTGTTAAGATCACAACCTGAAGAAGATACACAACAGAAAAGATAACGTGAGAGAAAAATTAAAGCTTGAAGAAGGGACAATCACAAAAGGAAGCTACAGACTCCTAGAGTGGCATTATCAAGCATGAAAAACAGATTATTCAAAATAAATGGATAGCATGCTTTAATGGAAGTTAATGCTTGGATTTGGCTTTGTATGCGGTCCATCATTTGCAGAAATTAAGGAACTGATTGTTGTTTAATGTGGTCTTGAATTTTCCAAGTGTCTTGATCAATGCTTAGTTGGGGAGTTATTATGATTAACAGGGAGCGCATGTTCCTAGTGCAACTAATTAAAATGAGAGATCCCGCTGATTCGAAGATGGATGACATCGGTGATCATGCACTCTGTTTCTCTCTTTCTACCTAACCAGCGCAAGTAAATGTAAATTTCCCCCCGAGAAAAGTACATAGAAACAACAAAGTGTTTTACTCGATCAACAAGTGAAGCTACAAGTTAGAAATCTCATTGCAATTTTGCTTATGATCATGATTTTCTCCACAAAACCAGTTGACTCTTTTAAGAGTTCAACATGCAATAAAGGAAGCAAACCAACCGCAGCAGTTTTTATGATAACCTATGTTGCGTAAGAGTTTAAGATTGCAATGAATGAAACTTTGGTCGGCATATACAAGTCACCAATAATTCGTTGATGGAGCATAATTTTCGTGAATTTAGTATCATATTGACATAGCAATAACTCCATATCGACTTGCCTCCACAACCTTTTTGGTCAAGCTTGATAACAGAATCTACGCTATCACTATATCATTTATCTAGGATTGAATTTGTACTAGTAATGATTAGTTACCTTCACTGTGAATCAAGCAATTCAAAAATTTAAAATTTTAGGACAATATTCCTCATTCAATCATATGTTCAATTCATTTTTGAACTCAATCATCGCGGACTCTTTGTTAATTGAGGTTTGTACTTGGCTCTACGTCATCTCTAGCATCACCAAGGCTAATTATACATCTCCTAACCATTTTGACTCATCACTCTTCAAAGTACAGCTTGCAATCAATTCAGCAATTGCGGTGTTTTTAAATTCAGAATTGTTCTCTACTCTAACTAGTTTATGAATAGATTGGTCAAGGTATATTGTCTGAGCATTATGCCTATACCAGCTGCGAAACATGCCGACCTATTGTGAGAATTGATTACTTTTTGACATATTAAATTCAATTGAGGTATCATAGGGCTATGCTGATTCAGTTCAGACATTTCTTAAGTTAGTCATAACTTAGCATTAACCTCTCCTCAAACTAAAATAATAGGTACAGATACAGCTACAAGTTCAGAGCTAGACTAACCCCATCAACAGACAAATGTGAACATCCTTTTTGTTCGTTTTGATCACAAGATGGTTGGGTTCCCATTTATTGTGCTTTATATCACCATATCTATTCAAATAATTAATTAAAGAAGAAGCTAAGGCAGAGAATTAACCAGCATGATGATAAATCGATAACGATACAAAAAGCAAAAGAATATGTTCCTTTTTGTTCGTTTTGATCACAAGATGGTTGTGTTCCTTTTAGCTGGGGCAAGAAATGAACTCGCAAAGAGCAGTGATATGAAATGCGATTACATGCTTTAATGGAAGTTAATGCTTGTGCTGAGAAACTATTTGATCAGAGTTGTTGACAAGATGCAACAGCCCAACTCCTAGATAGTTGATTTATGTTTCTTTTGCCAAGTGACAAAATTGTCAGTCCTAGAAGTTTTAGTCTGTTTCATAAGCATAGAGTCCAGTTTTGTGACAAAAATAGGAAAACAAAACCAAAAACTACAGTACACAAGCTTCTCTAATCTTTTGACATATTATATCCCTAGTTCATTCCCAGTGGTCACTCTGGTTTCATGAGCCTAGAGTCCATGTTACTTCTATTTCCGCAACACGTACTTTATGGCGGAAAAAAATTTCTCTGTAAACTAGGAAAGATTGTAAGTCTGAAAACAATAATTTGCTCAGGGAAATGGGAGCTACTCTCTGTCTTGTTCATTGCATCAAATGTGCATAGTAAAGGTCAAATAGATTTATGTTGGTAATCTTGTCATAAAAATTTTAGAAAAAATGATTGGGAGAATGGAATCAGATTTTGAGCCATGAATACACTGCTATTAAGCAGTATTCTCATGCTCACGGAAAAAATGGCTTGCTCCTCCATTAAGGTTACAAATAACATAGCCGAACTAATCTATTTGGGCATTTCACCAAACACTTTACGTGCATTTGATTAAACGGCACAAGGAAACAACAAGATAGTGAGAACTGCAGCCCAATCAATATGAGATCATCAAGACTGAATCGAAAGTTACTAATATAATCTCAGGCGTGACCAATGTTCATGCTAACAACAACAAAGCTCTCGATTTCTCTTCCACATGCGTAATGGAAGAATGTACTGAACTTACACGCTCAATGAAAACTGAAAGCTCCAAGGCTCCAAGTTGTCGATGGTTTGAAGAATCTATTGGTTCAATAAACTTGATTCCATTGATGGAGCACACGGATTCGAAGCTCAAGCGCGCGAGAACATCGCCATCCGAAGAGCACTGGATGTGGCAAGGTGAGCAGCAGATTCCGGCGCCGATCAGCGGGGCAGAAGCTTCTGGAATATGCAGAGGATTAAGAGAGAGGCTTTGAGGGGCGTTTTACTTCAATTGCTTGAAGAAGATGAACGGAAACGTGAATCAAACAACTGAAACGCAGAGACTCAACATCAACTCAACGATGTAAAGCATCGATCAAAAAATTCTGAGATTATTCTCAAATCGGAGAGGAGAGAGAACCTAGAACCGTGTTGAGCGTCGTTGAAGAAGAGCCAAACCTTCAGTGATGAAGAAGAAGATCTGGACCTTCAATGGCGAAGAAGATCGGTGTCGTTGAAGAAGAGCTGAAGAAGAAAGATGAGCGAAAGAAGCGAAGGGAGAGAGCGACATACGGAGAGGAAAAGTGAAAGTTCAGAGGGAAAAAATGAAAAGGGAAAGCGTTTTCACCTTTTGAGGGGGAGGAATTCGTTTTCCTAAAATAAAACATAATATTTGTGTTGACTAGAAAATGATTTCCGTTGACCAAATCCTTTTTAGCGAACCAAACAACTGAAAATCTGGAAAACACTTTCCGGTAAAATACTTTCAGTGAAACAAACACACCCTACATTCTAACATATACTGTTAGAAGCTTCGAGAAGCAACTAATCAAGTTTGGTTTGTTCTCAACTTGCTTGTGCCTGCTATGCCTAAGTCGCCAAGCAGCTTTGCTTTTGCTTCAATAAATCAGTAGAGTGTATAGGTAGACTGGCAATACGGCTTTCTGTGTGGATTACTCTTGTCGCACCATTTTGAAAACGTTTCATTGTGATTACAAAGTATTTATCATTGAATATGGCTGAAGATGTATTCAATTCATGTTGGTTCCAAAATAAAGTAGTGTCATATTACTTTCAGGTCTCTCTCACTAAATTGATAGTGTTCGAGTTATTTTCTCATGTCGTGTCAGAACTTGACATGAGGTTTGATGTGGAATCGAGGAAAAATTGTTATATAAGCATGGTATACTTATTAAGCTGAATCGAAACCATTGAATATGAAGATCCTAGTGAATCCTACCATTGTTTTTAAAGCCATACCATGACAATAAAAGTAATGTAATAGCTGGTATATATAATGAGATGCACATAAACTGTAAGCGTGTGCCTCAGCTAGCTAATGTGAGATTTCAAAGTGCATCGAGAAGACTTGAGTTTGAGTCTCGTGGCCTTTAACTTCGTAAATCTTGCCCAACAACCTCACATTCGCGCAACAGCTCGAAATTCTGGTCCACTCACTCTCTTTATATTCAATTTTTAACGAAACGGCATGATTGACCCATATAGTTTGGCTGGCTTAACCGGTTTATACTCACTCTCGTGGAAAGTTGGTATTTCCTCAACCAAGTCGTTTGATGTTATACATTAAACTTGCGCAATAGAATTCACGAGAGACTAGCAAGTTGATCAAGACAATTTCTAAGACAGCAAACAAAATGGGAAGCAGGAAAAAGGAAAGAAAGATGACAGCAAGGAGTATGCTTGCAGGGGAACTAAACAGCTTTTGGGGCACCTTCCGGAAAGCATCCATCAAGTGGACTGATATCCTAATCCAGTACCAATAGTTTGGATGCCATGAACAACAAAAAAACTTGGGATACTAGGAAATAAATCTTGCTCACAAAAACCATATTAGAACTTCAGTTTTCGATCATCCACGAAAATTCGTTCCAAATTATAACCACCTTAAATAAATAAATAAAATAAAAACAACAATCATAGTTAATCACTCAATAATAATTTTTTTAAAAAAGTACTATTAATTAAACTACAATAATAATTAGAAAGCCTTACGACATATCATTCCGCTTCAGTTGGTAAACTTTATTTACCTATGATAATCTCCTCAGTAAGACAATTTATATCTATTAAAAAAAGAGATTAAATAAAATATTTACTTGTTAAAAGAATATATACTTATTAAAACATTTACTTATCAAATATATGAAGGGAATTACTACAGATAAAGATATAAAAATCACTTACCCAACTCAATTTTTTTTTGCATTCTCGATGCACTCTTCAAAATTAATTGGCACACATGAACGTCTTTCAACCAATCTTGAGTGGAAATCAAAACTTTCACTACTTTGGTAGTCATATAATTTCGAAAACTATTAAGCACACAACCCGATGAATTAAAAGTCGACTATGAAGTAATAGTAATTACAAGAATAGACAAAACATCCTAAGGTATCAAAAGTAGGATTTTATATTTTGAGCAACTAGTCTTCCACCACATCATAATGTGAAGATTAAGAATATTTACATTTTTTTTATCTTAAAGATACCGATCAAGCTCAAATTTGTTTTCATCACATACCGTTTGATTCAAGTGCATAAACTTTCTCCGCTAAACTTTCTTGTTTTCATCACTACTGCTTACATTCAAACTTTAGACACAAAAAATTTAATCACTTGAAGCAAGAGAAGAATGCTCATTTAATTCATACAAACGCTCCAATGTGTCATTCACCTTATAATGAATCTCATTAATTTTTTATTTATCATCTTAAGTTTTTCCATACAAAAAATTTACGTAATTCAAGTTGGCTCTAGAATCCATCATAATTGTAATCAATATCATCATATTCACTTTATTCAAACTCTCATAATATTTGTCAAATTTCTCTTTCATTTTCATATTTATAGCTTGAAATTTAGGATCTGAAGCATCCGCCGCATCTTTCAGCTTTCAGATATTTATACAAAAAATATCCCCTTAAAATAATCATTTAATATAATATAGGAACTCTGCAACATTCGATTGATGGCATCATAGAACTTTTTTAGAAATTCCAAAAGAATGGCATTTTCCCAATCATCATCTCTAGGAAAATCATGATTAAGCTCACCTACAAAAAATAGATGGTCTTCTTCCATCCTTTCAAAAACTTTTTTTAATTTTATGGCAATGTATAACATGAGGTAAGAGTTCAATCTAATGGTGATGTCAAGAATAACTAAACTCTTGTAAGAGATCCTTTCACCCTCAATGCAAAATTAAAATGTTTTGGCTCTCATAGGACAAGTCCTCACAAATCTAACCATGTTCTCAAATATATGCATTAGATTTATGCATCATAGTCAAGCCATCTTTTACAATCAAGTTTAATATATAAGCAATGCATCCATGTGTAAAACACTACTATCAACTATCAACAACATTTCTTTTAAATTTTTTTCCTTCAAATAACCAATTGCAACATGTAGAGCTCTTGAATAAGATTGGATCATTACTAGGTTGATCTCACAAGCACTTGCCCACAAGGATAACCACGAGAAATCAATTCATGCCTAATATTTGTTAGGAAAAAATGATCGGAAAGAATAGAATCAGACTTTGAGGCGTGAAATATTATCTTTAAAGAATTGTTTTAACCCACAACATTCTTAATGATTACGGATAAAAATCTTCTAGGACACCCAAAAAAAATCTCAAAATGAGAATATTAGTTAGCATTTATGTTATTTTTTTCAAGAAATCTTAAAAGAAAATAATTGGAGAATGAAAGCAGTAATTTTTTTGCAAAAGAAGAAAATTGAAAAAGTATAAAAAAAAATTGTGATATCATGAAATTCAACATTTTTCAAAATATATGAAATGGTTATTTCATCAATGCACTGATAGTGAATTTACTCTAAAATGATCATTCGTGAGTTAACTAATCTATTAAGAGAAGCCGTATAGGGTTAAAATGCAAAAGACCAGAAAATTCAATCAAGAATTGATCATTCAACTATAAGAATCAACAAGGGACAATACTACGCTATTATAAGTCAATTAGCGAATTAATATAAATTGATTCGAAAAAGTATGTAATCGGTTCACAAGTGTTCCGCACGATTACAATACTCGATCAAATGATGATAAACCAATTTTTTATTGATCTTGTACTCAAAGTACGTAATTAAACCCTCGCAATTACATAATAACCAAGAGTCATCCACAATTCGAAGAAGCACAAATATGGATTGAAAAATTATCGATCATGGGTCAACCGCGTGAAAACCCCTAAAAGCCATCTGATAATTTCAATCGTACTAAAGTCAGATTTGATCAATTTAATTCAATTTCAGGGATCAAACTTTCGAGGATTTCAAGACGAACTTATTGGTCATTGCCTCATTTGTCCATCGGTTCATCGATAAGCATTAAAATTTTATGATAAGGACTAATCGATCAAGAATTAGAAACGAAAAAGAGCTGGGCCAAGCAAAGGCCCAATGGGCCCCATGCCCATATATTTCGGCCATGAGGGCCCAAGTGGACCAAGTCAAACCCACCAAGCCCAATTCAAGCCCATTTAAACAAAGGAGCCCAATGGCAAAATTGGAAATTTTGGCATTAAAGAAAATAAAAATAAAAAAGGAAAAAGGATGTGGTGGAGAGGATCTTAGGGAGGGTTTTAGGGAAGATTTTTGGGAAAAATCATTTCTCTCTCTCTCTCTCTTTCCTTCTCTCTCTTTCCCCCTCCTTTCTCCCCCCATTTAGCAACCCTCATTTCCCCTCCATTTCTCTCCCTTTCTTCTCCCACTCATTCCCCATTTGGCCAACCCTTCCCTAGCCTCAATATACTCTCAATTTCTTCTTTTTCCTCCTCATTTCATCACTTTCTATAGCCACCCCTTGCAACCATGACCACCATGCTCACCCCTGCAACCATGCCACTCGTTCGAACCACCACTACCAAATCATCACCAAGCTGAGCCCAAGCTTGGCTGTGAGCTTGAGGAGTCACTGCCATGCTGTGGTGCCGGTGTTAGACTACGAGCCCCATGTTCTCATCATCGTGAGCTCGCTGTCACTGGAAAAATCATGAGTTAACTCCTAGTCTTTTATTATAGAATTAATTACTTTTAGGGGTAGGTTTAATTTAGGGATAATGGGGGTTAGTGTTAGTTAATTATGGTTAATGATGGATTAGATTAAGGCTAATAAGAATTATTCTTAATTAATGACAATTAGTTAAGTAACCATGGTTAGGTTAATTAACCGTGGTTAGTTTAAGTAATCAAGATTAGGTTAATTAACCATAGTTAGTTTATTAATTGTGATTAGATTAGTTAAGTGTGGTTATCTTAATTAATCATAGTTAGTTTGATTAATCATGGTTAGCTTAAATAAGTGTGGTTAGTTTAATCAATTATAGTTTAATTAATCATAATTAGCTTAATTAATCGCCATTAGTGTAAATGAATCATGGATTAGTCAATAATTAGAATTTTAGGCTTGATATATCGGATGGAATTAGGAATGGTTCCGATTGTATGAGCTTGTAATGCCATGATGTTGATTGCTGAAATCATGAATTTTAAATGTTATTTTCATAGAATTTTTTTATTAATAAGAAAATGGCAAACTTTAAGATGTTGTGTTTGGACACTGTGTTTTACATGTAAAATGGGGCAATGAGGTTTATAAAGGAAAGTGTGCAAAATTTAGCATATTGTTCTTAAGTACATGACCAAGTGTGATTATTTAACCACGATATTAAATGTAAAAATTTCTGAAGTTTGTGGTTTGAGCACGAACCCTGTTTGCATTGGCTAAGTCAGAAGATAAGAATTGGCTTAATGGATGAATGCTCATGTCACCACATAATGGCCCTAATGCGTATGATTAGATGGGATAATGATTTCTTCTTGATGCATATGAATATATGAGACAATGCTCGATTTTATCGGATGCCCAATGGGATCTAGATGCCAAGTCGTAGTTGACGCCGAATTGATACTCCTAATAGAATGTTGTCATGATGCGTATGAGTACACAGGACAATGTTGTGCCCAATGGGGTGAGACAATACCCGGTCATGCCAGAAGACTGTCAACTCTTGTGTTGGTCGTGGCTTGAGGAGTCGTAATAATTGAAACACATATGGATACATTATGCATGGAGAGTTATAGGATGTGTTTTGATTATAGGTTATATGTGCTGCAATACTATTCGCATGTGTGAAATACTAACATGTAGGGGTTTGCCAAGGCAAGATAAAGAACTACGATACTGCATGTTTAGGCTACATTCGAGATGAATTAGCATCCTAATTAAGGCTGAAGTCATTAACTCGTTGAGATTTTTGTCTTCTCCTGTCATTATTTATTGTTTTTCAGGCCCATAGTATGGAGAATCGTCATGTGCTTTTATGATGGGCGCGAAATGCGTCACTCTTCGACTAGTTATACTATTAGTGAAGTTTAGGTTAATCTTAACCCTTGAAGGCTTTCAAAATGGTCAATAAGAGATGGCCATAGAAAGGCTTGTAATTGCTAAACTTCCTAGGATTAACAGTAATTAAACGAAAGTTGTGTTTCCTTTTTGGAAATGTCTGATATTGTATTTATACTATTCCTGTTTTGATGTTTGAGTGGGTGTATATGTTAAATGCTTCTATTTGCATTTAATTGAAAGATAAAAAAAAAAAAAAATGAGTCAGTGACGCATCATAAGAAGTCACAATTAATTGACTATTGAGGGATCTTCACTTGCTTGGGGGTTCGGGTTGTAATAGTATTAAGTCGGAACGTTGAATATACGATAGCCAATCCCTTTTGTGAATAGACATACTTTTTCAAAGAACACAACTATTAGCAGCTATTTATTTATCCATTTTTTATTTTCAAATTTATAACTTTTGAATTTAATGTTTGAACAAATACAACATTTCAAATTTTGTAAGGGCGCTTAATAATCACACACCCACAAGCTTTAACTTCTTCAAATGTAATGTTAGAAGACTTCCACACTTATATATTGGCCCACACACTAACATTTTAAAGGAAAAGTAACAAAAATGTCCTAAACCTATTGAATTGGTACTAATTAAGTCGTAAATCTTTCAGTTTGACCAATTTAGTCATAAACATTTTTCGCATTAGTACCAATTTAGTCCATACAACCAATATAGGCTAAAAATTATTAACATAGACATCAACTGTCCTACGTAGCATGACAAGTGCTAATGTGGACAATTTTATAATTTTTTTTCCTTTTTCCTTTCATTTTTTTATTTTATTCTTACCTTTTTTTCCTTTTTTCTTTTTTGTTTTCCCTCCGCCAACCTCCATGAAAGCCAATGAAGATCATTGTTGCCCACGAGGGTGAGAGACAGGACACTTTTGCTAGCCACAGGCAAGGCCGACCCTTGCTAGCTTTTAGTTAGGGTCAACCTTGCCCAAATGGCAAGAGACCTCACCCAAGCAAGGCTAGAGAGGGGCAGCCTCGCCTAGCCCTCACCAAAGGTTGATAAGGGCTAGCCTCACCTATGGCCGGCATCGGTCTCTCAGCCCTCGCCCTTACCCTCGGCCTCACCCTCATTGGCAGTCAATGACCTCCATTGGCTATCGGAGGCTGGCAAAGGGGAAAAAAAGGAATGAAAAGAAGAAAGAAAAATTTTATTTGAAAATTCAATAAAATATTTAAAATTTTATAAAATTGGCTAGGTCATCATTGACTATACCACGTAGAGCGATCAACATCTACATTAAAGATTTTCCGTCTAAATTGGTTAGATGAAATTAATTATTATCAATATAAAAAGGTTTAGGTACTCTTTAATTATTTATTAACGTTCTAGGGATATAGCCTTTTGGAAAATGTTCCCGAGATGGTAGCTGCTGCCAATATGAACCATAAGACACATATTGGTCTAGCGCATTGGCATTAAATTATGTATAGAGAAAAGGGATGATTGTAATTAAAGCGCTCTCTCTCTCTCTCTCTCTCTCTCTCTCTCTCTCTCTCTCTCTCACAAACATATAGACACATTAAAGCACGTAGGTCACGGTCGCGTGACTTGATTACAATTCAATAGACGATGTGCAATAAAGTCTCCAATCATACTGGGTACATTCGCTGTTGGCTTGCCATGCTAAAGGATCCAAAAATATTCGCTGTGGCAGGTGAAGGCTCGCTAGGGCAGGCAGCCCTTGGCCAATCAGCAGCCACTGGCCCTTTGAACCAATAAATGAAATGAGAGAAAGATGAGAAAATAAAAATTAAAAATTAAGAAACAAAATTTAAAAATTTTAAAGAAATTTTCAAACAAAAATCCAAGTTAGTACCAGCCACATTACATAAGACAACCAGCGCTCATTAGACCTCCATGTCATTGCTTTCCAGTCAAATTTAGCCAAAATGACTATATTAATGATTCATTGAAAGATCTATAATTATTTTGATAAATCCTCAAAAGATTGAAGATTAAATCAGTACAATTGAAAGGTTTAGGAAACTGATTGACAAATTCTTTAAAGGTTTAGAACTGAATTGGCCAATATACAATAAATTTAAGACTTATTGGACGATTTTCCCTAGATTCTTATGATGTGTGACTAACTCATCGATATAATTCACGATATTTCTCACACCAAACATGCATAACAGTTTCTAATTTGTCTGTAGAAGAAAAGGTTAACAACGTTGTTAGAGGACATCAAGCATAGTCTTTCCAGTGTGAAGCATGAAAGGAATTGTTCGTGAAACTATACAAGAGTGGACTTGTCCTGGTTCATTGAATATCCACAATTGCAAATAATTGAAATTCATTGTCACTAGAGTCGAAATGGAAACAACGTATCACAATCTTTACATTTCCAAAGTTCACAAATCTTAAAAGATTCTCAATTTTGAAATTGATCTTCGAATGATTGGACAGAAATTTTCGCCTCTAATGAATTTCATTTTTCTTGAGGTCCATCATGAGAATAGTCAAAAGTTGTGGGAAGGAGAGCTTATAGGATCCCAAGTTGACTTTTACAGCTATAGATCATATATCAGCAAAATATCATGTACATATATTAAGCTTGCAAAGTTTGTAATATACCAATTTAAAAAAAAAAAAAAACAGAGAGAGAGAGAGAAAGAGGAAAAATGAGGGTAAAGATGTTTGGCGATGAGCGAACTTGCACCAAATACCCATCGTTCTTTGAGAAAAGTTGTACAGAAGATGGAATTTTATTCAAAACAATCGAAATCATGATAACAAATAGTTTGACATGGCTCGATATTACATAATTTCACCTAAGTTGATGTGCAATAACAATGAAAATCTTTGGTTCCTTTGGCCCGGCAAGCCCCTGTCACGTGTTCACCCAGTTTGTTGCAAGCCTCATTGCAGTCCGAGAACAATGAACACGGCCCCATGTTCAAAATCCAATTCGTTTCTGATGTAAGTCGTTGCGGAAAGATTGTTCTACGAGGATCCGGATTGTGCGAATTGTGAACCTCAACCTCCAATCAAACTTGTGATTGGCAACCTTGGTATAAACATGACATGTTGACGAACGCATGTCAACCAACCAATGGTATAGATGCCACGAGCAAAAGAATTCGCTATTTCGTTCGATAAGTCAAATCAACTGCCGCAAGAGAATCTTGATTAGGTCAAATCCTCAAAAGAACAATAAAAAAGAACCTCTCGATTCTTTTCCTCAAAAATAAAATATATCTCTGTCCCCAAAGAAATTTGGCAAATCCTTTATATAGGCTTTCTAGCCACCACACAAACCCTAAAACCAACCCTAAAAATCTAATGTGTTATATTCTAGAATATTCCTAAATAAGAAGAGATGTATATATTGACTTGGTCAAATATTTGGTGACCAGATTATCAAATTGTGCCAAGATTTCCAAGATTCTTCAAGATTTGATCCAAGGTTATTCCACGCCGAAGATCACGAACCACGACACCTACAACTTACCTAAATTGCTTGGCCCGCACTCGAGTGATCGAACCAATAGGAATAGACAATGGGTCCTTAGCACCTCCTCCTCAATATGGCTCGATGTCCACATCATTCCCTCCCCCTTGCAAAGGATTTGCCCTCAAATCATTACTAGCATTGAAAAGAGTCAAGTCAGAAACATTAAATGTGGCACTAACGTCATACTTACCTGGAAGATCAAGCTTGTAGGCATTATTGTTAACTCTTTCCAAAACCATGAATGGTCCATCCCCTCACAATAATAACTTAAAATGTCGCTGCTCAGGAAATCTTTCTTTGCGCATATGAACACAAACCCAATCGCCGGGTTCAAAACACCACTTTCTTACGCCCTTTGTTGGCTTGCCTTGCATATTGCTCAATCTTGCGCTCAATATTTGCGCACGTCTTCTCATGCAACGCCTTGACAAATTCAGCTTTCTTTGCTCCATCTAAATCCACTCGCTCATCAACAGGTAAAAGGGTTAAATCTAATGGAGTTAACGGATTAAAACCATAGACAATCTCAAATGGTGTAAATTTAGTGGCAGAATTCATGCTTCTATTATATGCAAATTAAACATGTGGCAGACAATCTTCCCATGATTTTATGTTCTTTTTAATAATAGCACACAACAATACTCCTAAAGTTCTATTAACTACCTTAGTTTGACCATCGGTCTGTGGATGACAAGTAGTAGAAAATAACAACCATGTTCCTAATTTTTTTCACAATGTTTTTCAAAAGTAGCTAAGAAATTTAGAATGTCGATCTGAAACAATCGATCTAGGTATGCCATGCAAGCGTACAACCTTCCTAAAGAACAAATCAACAACATGAGATGCATCATCAGTTTTATGACAAGGTATAAAACGAGCTATCTTTGAAAACCGATTAACAACCACATAAACAGAATCTCTACCATACTTAGACCTAGGCAATCCTAACACAAAATTCATAGAAATATCAGTCCAATGATGCGTTGGAATAGGTAATGGTGTATACAAGCCATGCGGTTTAGTTGTAGATTTCGATTGCTTACAAGCAATGCATCTCTCATAGACACATGTGACATCTCTCTTCATATGTGGCCAATAAAAATATTTATGTAACACTTCATAAGTCTTACTAATGCCAAAATGTCCCATTAAACCACCACTATGCGCTTCTCGCACCAACAATTCACGCAAAGAACACTTAGGCAAACATAGTTTGTTTTCACGGAAAAGATAACCTTCGTGCCTATAGAATTTATCAAATGCAACGTGTTCACATGCTTCATGCACTCTCCCAAAGTCATCATCATCAGTATATAAGCCATTGATATGCTCAAAACCTAGACACTTTGCTTCTAAAATAGTTAGAATCGCATACCTTCAAGAAAGTGCATCAGCTACCACATTCTCCTTACCTTTCTTGTACGTGATCACATATGGAAAAGTATCGATGAACTCCATCCATTTGGCATGTCTTTTATTCAACTTTTGATGTCCTTTCAAGTACTTCAAGATCTCATGATCGGTGTGGATTACAAACTCCTTCAGCCATAGATAATGTTCCCAAATTTCCAAAGCTCACACTAAAGCATGCATGTCCTTATCGTATGTAGATTAATTCAATATTGCTCCACTCAATTTCTCGCTGAAATAAGCAATGGGACACCCTCCTTGCATCAACACAGCTCCAATTCCTGTACCAAAAGCATCGCACTCTATCTCAAAAGTAGCACTAAAATTCGATAAAGATAACAAAGGAGCATTAGTCAACTTATCTTTTAAAAGATTAAATTCTTTCTCTTGCTCTTCTCCCCACATGAAACCCACGTGCTTCTTGATAACCTCAATTAAAGGTGCGGCAATGGTGTTGAAATTTCTCACAAATCGTCGATAAGAACTCGCCAATCCATGAAAGCTACACACCTCTCCCACGGTCTTAAGCGTTGGCCATTCACAGATTGCTTTGACATTTTCTTCATCAACCTGTATACCATCAACACTAACAACAAATCCTAGAAATACTAATTTGTTGGTAACAAAAGAGTACTTCTTTAGATTAGCGTATAATTGCTTGGCCCTTAAAACCTGCAAGATAGCTCGCACATGCTTAATATAGTCATCAGGGCTTCAGCTATATATCAAGATGTCATCGAAATAGATAACTATAAATTGACCAATAAAAGCATACAAAACATGATTCATAAGTCGCATAAACGTGCTTAGTGCATTAGTTAATCCAAATGGCATGACTAATAACTCATATAATCCATACTTGGTCTTAAATGTAGTTTTCCATTCATCACCTTCTTTATCCTAATTTGATGATAGCCACTTTTCAAATCAATCTTAGTGAAAATGGAAAAACTATGCAACTCATCCAACATGTCATCTAACCTAGAAATAGGATGTCAATACTTTACCGTAATATTATTGATTGCTTGGCAATCGACACACATTCGCCAAGTTCCATCCTTATTTGGCACCAACAAAACAGGGACAGCGCACGGGTTAAGACTCTCTCTCACATACCCCAATTCCAATAGCTCGCTAACTTGCCGTTGAAGCTCCTTTGTCTCCTTGGGATTACTTTGATATGCAGGTCGATTAGGTAATGGCGCACCAGGAATCAAGTCAATTTGATGTTCTATGCCTCGAATCGATGGTATCCCTCCAGGAAGTTCATCAAGAAAGACATCTTCAAATTCCTGCAATAAAGACATAATAGGACTAGGCAAACTTAGGTCAAGATCACTAGTAGAAAACAAAACCTCCTTGTACATAAGTACAAACATCGGTCGGTCTAGAACTAAAGCTCTCCTCACCTCACTCTATTTTGCATAAAAATTCTTTTGTCTATTTTCTTTCCTCTCTTCTTTTCCCTTAGTTTTTACCACAATTCTTCTCTCGACCTTTCATTTTCCTTGCGTCTCAGACACACCACACAAGCCCTCGAATTTCTCACAATTTCTTTCTCTCTCGGCTTCTCGTTGTAACTTTAACTAATCTTGATACACCTCACTAGGTGTCATTGGTACCAAGGTATAAGTCTTTTGATTAATCACCAATGAATAATGATTAGTATACCCATCATGATGTGCCTTTCAATTATATTGTCATGGCCTTCCAAGCCAGATGTGACCTGCTTGCATAGGTACAACATCACACTCTACCTCGTCCTTATATCTCCCTATCTCAAATGGAATTCGAACTTGTTTCGATACTTTCACCTCACTACTATTATTAAACCATTGAAGTCTATAGGGCCTAGAGTGCTTTGTCGTTTTCAAACCCAACTTATCCACCATAGTACAACTTGCCATATTCGCACAACTACCTTCATCAATTATCATACTATAGATCTTATCATTCACCACGCATCTTGTATGAAACAAGTTATCTCTTTGTCGGTGATGCTCCTCCTCCTTTACTTGCATACTCAGAGAACGCCTAACCATCAATAAGTCTCCTTTTATAGCCACTTCTCCATCACTACAATCCTCCAATGGTGGCATCTCATCATCCTCTTCTTCCCTTTCGCTTTCGGACTCAATAACACAATGTCCAGTCATGATCATCACCCTCCTATTAGAGCATTGATTTTCCATATGACGCATGCCCAAACACTTAAAACATTTAATCTCACAAGTTCTAATGTTAGGGTTTTCAGTTTTACCTGAAACTGAATTCATTCCAACTTTACCATCCATCTCCTTCTCCTTTGAGGTTTCGGTTTTGGTGTTGTTTTCTCTCTAATTTGGCTTCTCATCTCTCTTCCAATTGGATCTTCAATTCTGATTTGAACCTCCTCCACTCTTGTGATTTCAGTCCAATTTCAATTGCTGCTCAACTTTGATGGCTTTGTTCACCAATTCCTCCAATTCAACATAATATTGTAGCTCCACCACCCTTGCTATGTCTTGGCTCAAACCATTCAAAAATCTTGACATTGTGGCCTCACGATCCTCCACCACATTAGCATGGATCATGGCAATCTCCATCTCTTTATGATACTCTTTTACGCTCTTATTGCCTTGTGTGAGATTTTTGTAACTTTTGAAACAAATCTCGGTGGTAATGACTGGCACAAAACGCCTCCTCATCACCGCTTTCATCTCATCCCACGTCTCTATCAGTCTTTCACCATTGCGCCTCTTACTAGTCACAAGTTGATCCCACTAAATTATAGCATAATCAGTAAATTTAACAGTTGCAATTTTTACCTTTTTGAACTCGGAGTATCGTTGACAATCAAATACCATCTCCATGCGTTTCTCCCATTCTAGATATGTATCAGGATCATTCTTCCCTTGAAAAGAAGGAATCTTCATCTTAATATTGCCAAGTTCATTATCTTCTCGATGCCTAAGCCCTCGGGCTCCATTCCACCTTCCAAATCGAGCATCTTGATCATCCTCCATATCGGCCTTATCATCATCATAATGCCGCTGTCTTCTATGTTGTGTTCTAGAGGTGTCTCACTGATGTTGCAACCTTCCCCAGGGTAGCTCTCGGTCACCATTAACCCTCATGTCATTCCGCATCATTTGGTCACTAAGCTCCTCCACTACGGCCCTCAATTGCTGGATGCTTTCCACAAGCGTTTTATCTCTCCGTATGGAGTCAACCTCCCTTTGATTCACGCTTTCTTTGCGCAACATATTTTAGACCTGCAAGTGAATGTTAGTCACAAAAATCCTCACCAATCGCTCCCTCACGTGTTTTCTCAAGGTGTTTGTCACTCCCCTCGTGTTTAACTCAAGTCTAGGCTTTTTCCACCCTCAATTAAGCTTACACACTCTTGCCTTTTTTCTATGGTATTCTCTTTTCACAAGCTCTTTATCGGACTCAAAACCTATCTCTCAACTCCCTCACAACAATCAATCAAACTAATCAAATAAGATTAGATCAATTCAGCAAGTAACAATCTCAAACCAACAAATACAACTTTCAAAATTCCAATTGAAACTCAAATCACTACTAATTTTGTTTCAATTCGGTCTACTTACAAATAAATCACCTTTTTGATTTTTTTATCGGCTGAACTCAGATACAATTTAAGATGCTAGAAAAAAAAATTAAAACTAACAGCAAACAACTACGTATGGAAGCACAAAAGCAATCAAATCCCTAAATTAGCTAAAATCGAAACCTAGCTCAATAAATCTCAAATTGCTAAATATCAATAGAAAATTAAAGATAAATAGACCTTGTAGAAGCAAGGTCTGATACCAACTGATGTGAGTCATTGCGGAAAGATCGTTCTACAAAGGTTCGGATTGTGCGAATTGCGAACCTCGACCTCCAATCAAACCTGTGATTGGCAATCTTGGTATGAACGTGACCTGTTGACGAATGCGTGTCAACCAACCAACATTATAGATGTGACATCCAGATTTTCAGATTCTAATTTTGACTAGATAAGTAGGGTCGTTTTCTTTCAGTTGAAGCTAGGGATTGTGAAATTGGGATGCAAGTGGGCTACATTGGTAAGGAAAAATACCAATTGGAATGATGAGGTGTTGAATGAAATTATGGGAGTCAATTTAAATTGAATCAAGAGGGATTAAGGTCCAATTGGGAAGAAAACTTAGCAAAATTCGTATGCCACCTCTACCCCATACTTTGACCTACCTAAATGCTTCTAGAATGGGGCATATTTGTCAAAAATTGAAGGGTGGGAGATAGCTGGTGGTGGCCCACGTGTGGTTGACCTAAGAGAGAGAGAGAGAGAGAGAGAGAGAGAGTGAGAGAAAAGAAGGGGAAATTGGTTTTTTCTTCCTCCCCTCTCTCCTCCGTCGACGTATCTTCCCCCATCTTCTTCTTTTTCTTCAAAACTCTATGGGAGCCAAAGACCAGCGAAGACTAAGCTGCAGTCATCGCCTCTCGTCGTCGTTGTCGCACGCCCACAAGCACCGGAGCTGCTCGCGCACCCAAGCCCATCGCCGTGCTGCCGTCCATGCATCTCCGCCCCCTCTCCTCCCTCTGGTTCGAACAGAAACAAAAGCAGAAGTAGCGGCCATCATCACTTAGAGCCAAAGCAGCAACCGCCAGTCCCACGCCTCGCGCCATCCTTGCCCTGCATCGCCTCACCGCCATGTTGCCATCCGTCTCCCTCTCGCCTGCTCGAACGCCATCCGCCCCATCCAGTCGAGTTACCGCCTTTGTTCAGCTCCATTTTGGCCATCACAAGCCACGGTTCAGCCACCTCCGGCCACCGTGCATCGCCACCTTGACCCGCCGAAGTCCCCTCGCCCTTTGCCAGCCTTGCCTCGCCATCTTAGTTCTTAATTCGACCCCAACCAGCTGTGAACCGAGAGTAAGAAAAAGGGTATGACAGAGGGGTTTTAGCCCGTTTTGGCCTTCTTCCAGAGTTCAAATGCTCGGCCCGCTTTGAGGAAATTTGATCCTCGCGTCAAGCCCGTCGTTTTGAGTGAGTTTTACTCACTAATGCCTTCTTAGTTTACTAATTATACTTAAAGGTTGATTAGTGTTAATTAAGTATAATTAGGTGGTTAGATTAGAATTGATTAGCAATTATTAGTTAATTGCATTGCATATTAGTTGTTTGATTAGTGTACTTAGATAGATAATTGCCTATAGTATTTATTGGATACTTCTTGGGATTTTTCTCGACCCTTATCGGGTGTTAATTAGGCGATTCAGGCCTAATTGGAATTTTGAGGAATTAAATATTAATTTTTGAAATTAATTATTTAATTATTTATTTTTTGGAAATTCAACTAGGATGGTCAGTGACCAAGATTTTATGCTGATGATCGTGGCACAGACCATTTATTTAATTGAGATGTATATTGTGCTAAATTAAATTTATTGAATTTATTTATTTAATTTTCGAAATTAATTATTTAATTATTTATTTTCCGGAAATTCAACCGGGATAGTCGGTGACTAGAATTTCGTGCTGATTATCGTGGAGCAGTCCGTTTATTTATTTGCACTTTAATTTGTGTTAAATTGATTTAATGGTGCATTTTTAAGTTATGTTATTAAATAATGCAATTTTGACCTTGTGATTGAGAATTGGTCGGGTATCGGTTGTCAGTATTGAAAGTGAGTTGGTAAATCACCTGGAGAATGCACGTGGCCCAGTGAATTGGAATGTCACCTGGGAAAGACACGTGGCTCGATGATTGAATATGTCATCTTGGCGAAAAGGTAGCCTTAGGTTGCGTTTGTTTTGATTTCTTTTTTCTGTTTTTAAACAATTTTTTTGTTTTTTTGTTCCTGGGAACAAAAAGGAACAGAAACATGTTTGTTTGCATTTTTGTTCCAAAATTATTTTTTTTGTTCCCAGAAACACATTTGGAACATAAACAAGAAACAAAAAAAGTCATTTCTTGTTTACGGAACAAAATTTAGAAACACTTTTTCTCTCTCTTCCATTTTCTTCTCTCTTTTTTTCTTCTTCTTTTCTTCTTCTTTTTTCTTTCTTTTTTCCTTAGCCGGTAGCCGGTCTCGGCCATGGCCGGCAACCGGCCATAGAGGGCTAGCGACCTCACCGGAGCGTCACCGCCCCGGCGAGGCTCGCCTCGCCTTGGCTAGGCAAGCCGAGCCGAGCGAGCCACTAGGCGAGCTCAGCCTCGCCGGATCTGGGCGAGCTCGAGCTCGCCCAGCCAAGGCAAGCCTCGCCGTGGCTAGGCGAGGCCACTGGCCATTACGAGGCCGGCGACCAACCAAAAGAAGAAAAAAAAAAAAGGAAAAAGAAAATAAGGAAATAAGGAAAAATAAATAAGAAAAATAAGAAAGAAAATAGAAAAAATAAAATAAAAATATTTAAAAAATTAAAAGAAATAAAAAAATTATACAAATTTACCAAACGTGTTTTTGTTCATTTTTTATTCCTGGAACAAGTTTACCAAACGCGTTTTTTTGTTCAAAAATTGTTCCCCGAAACAAAAACACTTTTTTTCTATTTTTGTTTCCTGAAATAATTTTTAAACAAAAATGTTACCAAACATGCCCTTAGAGAATGCACATGGCTTGGAGACTCGGCATGTCTTCCGGAGGAGAATGCACGTGGCTCGATGACAGAGTATGGCATCGTAAAAAAGTTGAGTGGGACCATAAAGCCACTAAATATTGAAAAGGTCGTGTGAGACCATAAAGCCACTAGATCTTGAGAGGGTCGGGTGGGACCATAAAGCCATTAAATCTTGGAAAGGTCGGGTGGGACCATAAAACCATTGAATCCTAAGAAGGTCGGGTGGGATCGTAAAGCCATTAAATCATGCAAAAGTCGGGTGGGACCATAGAGCCATTGAATCTTAAGAAGGTCGAGTGGAACCGTAAAGCCATTGAATCTTGAAAGGGTCGAGTAGGACCGTAAAGCCACTAAATCTAAGAAAGCTGCTTGGTGGGGCTGTGATTACCACATATAAACGAGTTGCGCCCTAAAGACCGTGATTTATATTTGGAAATTGAGTTGGAATAATTGAAATGACCATGAGTAGTCTTGTTGGTACGTAATCGATTAGGTTGATTGATCGTCGCCTTGATTTGATGTTGTGGATTGAATGATTGAATGGAGATGACCGTGAGTGGTCTTCTTGGTGTGTAATCGACTAGGTCGATTTGATCGATGCTTTGATCTATGATGTGATTGCTTTGGTGCCTATTTGATATGTGCTAATATGCAGGTGGAATCTGAGACTAAGGTAAGTTCTCTGACTCATGTTGTGTATAGGCAACCATAAGGTGTATTAGTTTACTAATCGGGTCTTAGGGGATAAAACTTGCTAAGACGTTGTCTCAGTGATTATTGAATAACCATTTCAAGACCCAGATGAGGAGCTTAAGGAGGAGAAATCTGATGAGGAGATCCCTAGTGAGGAACCCAAAGAGGAGTACGTGGAGGAAAACCCTGAGGATAACCCTGAGTACGACCCGGATGAGGATTGAGGTCCCGTCATGTCTTGTCAGACCTTGTCTACATGTGAATAGATGTTAGATCAGACTTATGTTTATATAGTATTGTAGAGTACTATGAGATGCATGTAAAAAGGTGTGATTGTGAATTTTCAGAAATGAAAAATATGGCATACTTTTCTATCCCATTATTTTGTTGTCTGGGATTTATAATTGCTTCCGCATGTGCATATATAAATGAAAGGGTCGGCGATACATAATCCTGAGATATCGCATTTTGAAATCGACCAAAAATAAGGGATGTGCGCATACCTGAGAATCGGGGCGTGATAATAGACGCCACGAGCAAAAGAATTCGCTATCTCGCTCGATAAGTCGAATCAACTGCACAAGAGAATCTTGAATAGGTCAAATCCTCAAAAAAAACAATAAAAAAGAACCTCTCAATTCTTTTCCTCAAAAATAAAATATATCTCTGTCCCCAAAGAAATTTGGCAAATCATTTATATAGACTTTCTAGCCGCCACACAAACCCTAAAACCAACCCTAAAATCTAATGCGTCATATTATAGAATATTCCTAAATAAGAAGAGATAGATAGATAGATAGAGATATATATATATATATATATATATATATATATATATTGACTTGGTCAAATATATGGTAACTAAATTATCAAATTGCGCCAAGATTTCCAAGATTCTTCAAGATTTGATCCAAGGTCATCTCCACGCCGAAGATCACGAACCATGACGCCAACAGCTTGCCTAAATTGCTTGGCCCGCACTCAAGTGATCGAACCAATAGGAATAGACAATGGATCCTTAACACCTCCTCCTCGATATGGCTCGATGTCCATATGAGTTTCCTCCATAACGATGTTTCTAAGATGCACCAAAACTCAAGAAATTTCAGCAATCAGCGTAAGACATAATATAGATTATAGACGTGGTGTGTTGACACCTAAATTTTGACGGCCCATTTAGTCATTTATCGCATTAAAAATTAGGATTTAATTTTATCCCTAAAATATATATTAATTGCAGAGCATATAGATTTATGTGCATTTTATTTTAATTTGCATTTTATCTATTGGATCGGTGTGGATAGGTTCAAATTAGTTGGACTAAGCCCACAAAGCGAGCAAGTTGGCCCAAGCCCATGTTTTTTATTGATTGAAAATTATTTCGTGGATAATTGAGATTTGATGCGACATTACGGTGGTTTTTGCCATTTAAAAAAAAAATCATATTGCAATCTTATCTTTAGTCTTTTGGTGGTAAAATCGTTGGGGATATTAAGGAGAATAAGGAATAATCTAAAATATTTTGTTGCAGATAGAGATTTCGAAAGATTTTAGAGTTAGATAATGGAACTTTATCTTGAGTGAATTATCTGGAAAATCTTCACAAGACATTTTAGATTATCCTCAATCGTTGAGTCAGTATATGAAATTTTCGTTGGTAGATGTCGCGACCTCCCCGAAGCGGGTTTGGACCACCTAAGGATTCGGCTAATGGATTGCTAAGCCTAGACTTAGCTCGGGTTCTCCCAAGCCCATACCAATTCGCGACTTATGGTTTAAGTTCTTAATATGCAAATGATTTTTATCATGGAGTCGCCACTAATCTATTTTGGTGGGTCAATTAGAAACCCAAGTAAAGTAATGGGAGAATTACTTCACTCCTACGAACCAGAGATTGTGAGTTCGGGGACTTGGTTACACTAGAATTCTCTAATGCCCTTTCGGTACCATTCTTTTATTTCCAAAAATGTTTTTGCAGGCAGCTTGAATTGATTTTAATTTATCTTCCTAACATGTGAGGTGATCATGCGGGTGCGCAAACCACCAATTTAACACCCAAGAAAGCCATGAATAAATTGCAGGACCTACCTCGTAGCAACGAAAGCATCTGCATTGTTAAATCAGAATCCACATCAACAGACCTAGATGTGATTTCTAATTAACAGGTAATTTCCCATTTTTTTTTGTTTTCACTTATTAATATGCAATGCATGCTACTAATCTTGCATGGAATGGCATGACAATGTGTTCTAAACTACATGACATGAGTAAAATATTATTATTTTTTTTGTGTTTTCTTAATGAACATGCAATAATCAAATATGCAAATCAAAATGACCTAATTATAATGACGGGCAATTTTTAATTATATGAGCCTAATTCTACATGACGTGCACATGATATTTCTATTCCTAAGAATGCAATTCATCCCGAAAATTGAAACTAATTTATCTAAAGACAATTTTTTTGTATTTTTCATGATATTCGAAATTAAGAAAAATGCAAAGAATGCCTAGGTAAATTAAAATTCCATCCAATTTAAACTTAGGATTAAGTCATGCTAAATCCTAATTTAAACTATGACGTTATTTTAATCTAGCAATTTCTAACCTAAGATGCAAATTGATCTAATCTTAAAATGAGGCTATTCTAAAATGCATGATGATTTTTTATGGAAATTCGTAATTAAAAAACACTAAAAAAAAAACTATTAGAGTGAAAATTAAAGGGACACGTTATCTCTTCTAAAGCATGCATTTTAAAAAAAAACCTATTATGCAACCTATAAAAAAAAAAACTAACAACCTAAATTAATTAATTTTTTTGGATTTTTTTTATAAAAAATTGAAGTAAAAGTCTAATTCTAGATTGACACGTGCATTTCTAAAAAACTAATATCTTGAATGCATTTTTTTGGATTTTTTTTTTAACAAACGAAATAACTAAATACGCTAGCCCTAACCCTAATCTAACTTGCATTTTTTTGAATTTTTTTTATGCAAAAACAAAAGTTAATTCAAATAACCCAATGTCCAATCCAATCAAGATAAGATTAATACCCAAAATTGACGAATCATATCTCGCGCATGAGATCGGATTGGTCAATTTTAAATTAAATCGCGAATCAAATCTCGGGCATGAGATTGGATTGTCGATCTTTGTAAGAGATCGTGAGTCGGATTTCGGCGCGAAAAATCGGACTCCTAATCCCTAATTTGAGGGGTTATTTCACATTGGAATTTCAATCATGCATTAATGAATAATCACACTAAGAAACTATATAAAAACAAACTATAAACTATAAAAAAGAGGATAAAATAATAATAATAAAAAACTACCTAGTCCTCCCCTTTTGCTTTTTTTTTTTTTTTCTTTGTTTTCTTCTTTTTCCTTTCCCCACGCTCGGCTTGCTCGTGGGTCCCCGAGGGGAAAGCCGGTCGTCGTCCGGAGGGGTAGCTCCGGCGTTCGGGACTCCGGCGAGGATCGGTGAGCGTGTGGACCGGTGAGGGATCCGGCAAGGGCGGCGGGCGGAGCACGGTGCTGGGCGTTGCGGACGCGGGGCTGGCGGCGGCCAAGGCGAGGCGGTGGCAGCTGCGGAGGTGCGACGGGTGTCGAGGACGAGCAGGGCGCGGGATTGCAGCGGCAGCTGCGTCCGGAACTCGCCGGATGGAGGAAGGTGGCGGCGGGGGGTTGATGCAACGTCGACACTCGGAGCTCACCAGCAGGAGGGAGACGATGGCGCGGTGACGGTGGTGCAGGCGAGGCAGGGCGTCGAGCTGAGGCGTTGGGCGGTGAGCAGGATGGAGCGATCGTCGGGGAAAGCTCGAAGCAACTGGATTAGTGGGTGGAAGTGCAGCAGATCGATCAGGAAGCACGGCTCGTCGCAGGGCTCGGATCTGGAACAGCAACTTGTTGAAGGCGAAGCAGATGCGGAGGCGCAATCAATCGAAGCTGCAGGGAAATTGGGGAGTCCGGCATAGCGGGACAGCGGGCAACTGCTCGGGAAAGCTTGGAACAGGCGCGGTGCGGGGATGAACTTCGGATCTGGTTCGAGCTCGGCTCCGATGGGCGTTGCGGGGACCGGTGGAGGTGCGGCTACGGCGTGCGAGCAAAGAACAGCGCGGGGGTTGCTGGTGCGGGCGGTCGGGCGACCGGGGTGTGGGCTGGAGGGTGCTCGCGTCGGGGACGGTGGCGTGCGGGCGGGGGCGGCGATGGGCTCCGAACTCTCGGAAGGAGGAAGGTTGCTGGCGTCGGGCGCGGGTTGCTGCAGCGTCTACGTCCGCAGATCGTCGGATGGATGGAGTTGGCGGCGTCCAGCGGCGAGGTGGCGCGCGGGTGCGGTGCGGCGCGGCGCGTGGGCACGGACGCGGGCAGCAGAAACCGGAGGAAAGTCCAGCCAAGAAGAAGAACAGTGGGCGCTCCTTTTCTTCTTCCCCCGTGCAGCCGCACGTCCCTCCTCCCTTAAGAAGACAACCCTTCTCTTTTTTATTATTTTTCTTTCACGTTCTTTTCTCTTTCTTCTTGCCTTCTCTCGACTTCACTTTTCTTTTCTCTTTTCTCTCTCTCTTCTCCTCGAGTACTTTTTCTGTTTTTGTTTAGCTCTTGTACCTGATTTGTTTCTTTTTTTTTCTCTCCAAACCCCTATCTTTTAATCTCCCCACCTTTCTCTCCACTTGCGTGAACGAAGGAGAAGCCCTCCACCATTTTTTACAGACCTCTTCCAGTGAACTTTCGTTCTCCCCCCTAACTTTACATTCTTTTTTTATTTTTCTCTGACACACTCCTTTCCCCCTTTGTCTGACCGAAAGGAAAACCCCCCTTTTGTTCTTCAGCAAGGACATCTTTCGTGCGTGGATGTGCATGCATTAATGAGGAGGTTCCTTCTACGGTGAATTTTCATTGCATCATCAAAGCTGACATATTATATAATATTATGGGCATATTATAATAACACAATATGGGCATATTATATAGTATGTTGTGAGCGGCTTTTGCTTCTTTGAAGATTTCCCCCGAACCCGCACTCCACTGAATTTGTGTATGCAATCGACCACGAGCCCCTGCTTCTTGTTGTCCTCTTAGTACCGATGCAAATGCGACTACATGAGATGCAATTTTAATATTTTTTCTTAGGGGTTAAAGATTAATCCCTAAATTTTTATGCAATTAATTACTAAATGATTAGTCAAAATTTAGGTGTCAACAGCTGCCCCTCTTTGAAGGTGAGCTCGCAGAGGTTGCATTCAAAGACAATATGATACCTAAATTTTGACAATGCACATGCAATGAATGATATTTTGGCGGGACTATGGATCCTCCCTTTTTTTTTTTTTTTTTTTGGAAATGCAATTGATATGATGCATGGAAATGCTAATGCCAGTGATAAAAGGAACTTACCTGGAATAACTTACCTTCGGGGAGGGTAGAGTAACTCGAGATAATTGGTGTTACATGTCCAAGACCCGTACCATTCTACGGTCGCCTAGAATAGTAACATGACTTTACGAAGAGACTGCTTTCCCAGGACCCATACCATTCTACGGTCGCCCAGTATAGCATTGCTTGGTTGTGTCTAGGACCCGTACCATTCTACGGTCACCTAAACGGGAAAAATTTTGAGACATCTAGATCCAGCCTGAGATGTCAAAAATTTGGGAACTTAACCAATAGACACTCAATGTTAGGTGAGATGAATATTGGATTAAGAAGATTTGAAATACCTAGATCCAGACTAAGGTATAACGAAAAAGATCGAAAAACATTCACATCCAAAGTGAAATGTTTAACGAAGAGTTTTGAGACATCCAGATCCAGACTGAGATGTCGAGAATTTTGGAACTTAATCAATAAACACTCAATGTTAGGTGAGATGAATATTGGATTAAGAAGATTCGAAATACCTAGATCCAGACTAAGGTATAACGAAAAAGATCGGAAAGCATTCATATCCAGAATGAAATGCTTAATGAACATTTTTGAGTCATATATCAACAATTTGGGAATACCTAGGACAAACCTGGAATATTCGTGAGGGTCACTTACCTCTTGGTAAACAGAAATTTTGGAACATCGAGGATGTACTTCAAATATTCATGGAAATTTCTCACCTCAAGGCTTCTGAAAGGCAACATAAATGTCAGGAGCTCTTGGGTCTTCAAGGAAACATTACCTGTCAGACATGATTAGAGCAAAAATACATGCATTTGCCAAAGAAGTAAGCAATTTAGCACACTCGAAAGTCCACTGAAGTTCTTATCCATTCAATCAAGATTTATGCATGATGGTTTTACCAAATTTGCACCACCGAATTTCCACTAGGGAGAGTCATCGTTTAAGACAATTTTCACTCATGACATGGATTTTCAAGAATACCAAATGAGAGACTTTCAGTTAGAAAGGACTTTCACTCACTCTCATTAAGAAGGCTATTTTGTCCCAACCATTAATGTGGGATCACAGAATCACTCCATCTTACTTTCATCATGTCAACAAGGGTTCGAGTATTCTCGCAAGCGGTACGACCTTGTCAATCGAGAGGTCTTTATCGGGACTGTAATGTAGGCTCGGTCAATGGCTCAATAAAGAGGGATTCTTCGATCAAGGCTAATGAAAGAACAATACTTCGCAATCATCTTCGGGTTTACAAGCCAAGGAAGCTGCGAATTGAGATAGAAATGGTCTTGCTCGCACTTCTTCGAGCGATGCTTTTAAGCATATGAATTCCTACGTTAATTTCGGTGCCCTAATCTGAAGAGACTTTGTAAGGGACGTAGCGTAGGTTAAGTTCATAGATTGGGAAGTGAACGGATCATTAGGCTCAAAATGTGTATTAGGGGGATGAGAATTGGTGATCATCTTGGCATTGTCACCGGTCTTCTTTTCACCATTGGGATTTTCCTCATAGGTACTATAAAAACTTGGCATTTGGGTTCTTTGAGTACCACTTCATTGGAAATACACCCTTTTACAACTGATAATCATTTATCTTGACCCTTTCTTTCATTTTCTATGGGCATTGGCCTTGCTTTTACCAGGCACACTGCTTTTTCATGCCCCTTTTTTTTTTTGAATAACCACGTAATGCTTTAACATTTGGGTTCTTGAGGATTTTTCATTTTTTGTCAGCACTCGGGATTTTGCTGCTTGAACATTTGCCTTTTGCCTTGCCCCGGTGTGGGATGATCACCAATTGGGTTTAAATGAAATGAATTTACAGGCTCAAAGGGGCTTCACAATGGATAAAGTGTGTAGGATAGAGAAAGAACTGCTCTTCATCATCCTAAGGCACTTGAATTACCGTATGAATTCAATGTAATAGCAATACTTGAAGATTGATGCAAGTGAGAGCAAGAATATTCCTATCAAATTCCTCACCTCATGATGTCGTCTTACCTCCAGCTTGCCCCAATGTGGGGTGGTTCTTGACAGGGGTAATTTAAAAATTATCCACGTGTGTGGGCTCAAAAGGGTTTAAACAATGGATGATCACGTAGTGTTTGAGATAGAGAATGAACCGTCTCTCATCATTTCGCTCATCATACCTTTCGCGAGAAAACTCTTTTCCTTAGAAACATGGAACTTCTACACTCATCTCACCAGTATAAGGGACTGTGTATGGGATAAGGCTTGCCTTTCATCATCCCGACATGTCTCATTTAGCATGTTCAATTCATTCCACATCATTCATTAACTTGATCGATGGCGACGATCCTCAGTGAAATTGGTAATTAAACAGGTAAAACTATCATGCAAAATTCTCCTTTGAAAGGTCACAATTACTTCATGAACTCATCAGCTTTGAACACAAAGAGTTTGTAGCTCAAAAAGAAAGAAAAGGATTGGTAAAAAAAAATGTTTTTTTTTGTTTTTTTTTTTTGGCGGCAAACTTGTTGCCATTTCCAGGGATCGAACCCTGATCGCTTTCGGACCTTTTCATTCCCCGTGCCACCAGGCCGAGGCGCTGGTGGTGTCCTCAGGGCATTTCCCTTTTTATTTAATTGAACTGACACTGGGTCAACACGTTTGATATACTGAATCAAATGAATTCGATGTGTATGGAACAGGGCCTACTTCTCATCTCATTCAATCCATTCCCACACAATTCAACGAAGAAATGAGTTCCTTCAATTCACAACAAAATCTTTCAAGGGTAATACTTCTTCACAGCATCAGAGTTAACAGGATTAGAAAACTCACGACCATCCATTTCTGTAAGGATTAAGGCACCTCCAGGGAGTATTCTCTTCACCATATACGGGCCGCTATAATTTGGAGCGAATTTGCCTCCAGGATCAGGAAAAATCGGCAACACCTTTCTTAGAACTAGATCATTCACTTCGAAGTGTCTCGGCCGTACCTTCCGATTGAAAGACTTGGCTACTCTTTGTTGATACGTCGACCATGGCAAAGAGCTTTTAATCTTTTCTCATCAATCTTAGGTTCAACTGCTCGAACCTTTGTTGTGTCCATTCGGCTTCGGACAATTCCACTTGGGATAAGACTCTCAAAGAGGGGATTTCTACTTCCACAGGCAAGACTGCCTCCATGCCATAAACCAAGGAGAAAGGGGTCGCCCCGGTAGATGTTCGGATCGATGTCCGATATGCCATTAGAGCAAAAGGTAACCTGTCATGCCAATCTCGATGATTCTCGGCTGTCTTAGCCAGGATCTTCTTGATGTTCTTATTAGCTGCCTCAATAGCTCCATTCATTTGCGGGCGGTAAGGGGATGAATTCAAATGCTTGATTTTGAACTCACTGAACAACTCATCAACGAACTTGTTATTCAGATTTGTCCCATTGTCAGTGACAATTGCTTCGGGGACACCATAACGGGCGATTATGTCACGCCTAATAAATTTCACCACGTTTCGAGCTGTGACATTAACATATGATGCGGCTTCAATCCACTTTGAAAAATAATCTATTGCCACCAATATGAATCGGTGCCCATTTGAAGCTTTGGGATTTATTGGGCCAATCACATCGATCCCCCACATTGAGAAAGGCCATGGCTCAGATAGCTGGTGCAACTCCGTTGGAGGAACATTTATTTTATCTCCATGAATTTGGCAACGATGGCAACTTCTAACATGCTGTATGCAATCACTTTCCAGCGCAAGCCAATAGTAACCTAGTCTCATGATCTTCTTGGCCAACATGTGCCCATTCATGTGTGGGCCACAAACTCCTTCATGCACCTCTTGCATGATTTGGGTAGCTTCTGCTTCATCTACGCACCTCAATAGAACTGAATCATAAGATCTCTTGTATAAATTCTTACCACTGACAAAGAACTTTGAGGCCATCTTCATTATGTATTTTCTATCGGCTGGAGTGCTCCCTTCAGGAAATTCCTGCTTTTGAATATAGTTCATGATGTCATAATACCATGGCTTCTCATCAAGCTCTTCATTCACGGCCATGCAATAAGAAGGTTTGGCTAGAACCTCAATTTTCAAAGGCTCAACTTCTAAACCATCAGTAACTTGCAACATAGATGACAACGTTGCCAAGGCATCGGCGAACTGATTATGGGATCTAGCCAAGTAGTCAAATGAAATTTCATCGAACTCCTTCACCAACTCTTCGAGGTACTTATGATATGGCAGTAATTTGGCATCCTTGGTTTTCCATTCACCTACAGTTTGGAGTATGATCAGTGCAGAATCTCCATATGCTTTCAATTTGGCCACTCCTATTTCAATTGCAGCCTGAAGTCCGAGAATACAAGCTTTGTATTCAGCTATATTGTTAGTGCATGGGAATATTAATTTCGCGGCTACTGGGTGGTGTTGTCCGTCTGGGATATCGATCGCGCCAAATGCAGGAACCGGACAAGTTCACGGCTCCATCGAAGAACATGGACCATGCATCTTCATTTATAGCCAAAATACGATCATCTAGAGGACAATCATCATCATTGAAGGTTCTAGGATTCTCAGCCAATATATCAGCAATTACTCGGCCTTTAACTGATTTTTGTGGCATGAACTGCACGTCGAATTCCGAAATCAAGACCTGCCATTTGGCTAGCTTACCCACCAAAGCTGGTTGATTAAATAAATACTTGATGGGATCGTTCTCAGTTACGAGAAACGTCTGGTAATGCAAGGTGTACTGTCGCAGTCTATGCAATACACATACTAACGCAGCACAAGTTTTTTCAGCATCAGAATACTTTAGCTCCGAGACAGTGAACTTTTTACTGAGGTAATAAATGGCTCGTTCCTTCTGATCCACGGGACTTTTCTGAGCTAACATCGCACCAAGTGACTCACTATGGATTGTGAGGTACAAAATCAAAGGATGCCCCGATATTGGTGGGACAAGAACCGATGGATTCATCAAATATTGCTTCAGCTTATCGAACGCCTCTCGACATTCATCATTCCACTCAACTCGTACATTTTTCCTCAAGAGTTTGAAGAATGGCTTAGCGGTCTCCGAGAGTTGGGAAATGAATCGTGCAATGTAATTCGTCTCCCTAGGAGACTCGGACCTCCTTCACCGTCGACGGAGGTTGCAGCTCACATATTGCCTTGGCTTTAGATGGGTCAATTTCGATCCCTTTGCTACTCACCATAAACCCAAGTAATTTTCCTGATGCTGCCCCGAACACGCACTTGGCAGGGTTTAAACGGAGTTTGAATTCGCGGAGTTGATCAAATAACTTCCTGAGGGTTTCAACATGACTTTTCCCAGGTCGGGTTTTTGCAATCATATCGTCAACATATACCTCGATTTCTTCATACATCATGTCATGGAACAACGTAACCATGGCTCGTTGGTAAGTTGCCCCTGCATTTTTTAGTCCGAAGGGCATGACTTTATAATGAAAGGTTCCCCACGGGGTGATAAATGCTATCTTCTCTTTGTCTTCATCCTTCATTCTTATCTGATTGTAGCCAGAAAAACCGTCCATGAAAGAGAATAGTTCAAATCCGGCAGTACTATCCACGAGAACATCGATATGTGGCAATGGGAAGTCGTCCTTTGGGCTAGCCTTGTTCAAATCATGGTAGTCAACACACACTCGGACTCGACCGTCTTTCTTCATGACCGGTATTATGTTGGCCACCCATTCAGGGTATTGCGAGACTTCGATGAACCCCACTTTGAGGAGTTTCATTACTTCCTCTTCTATCTTCTTTGAGAGCTCCGGTTTAGTCCTCCGAAGCTTCTGCTTCTTAGGATGCACATCTGGATTAGTGGGCAAACAATGTTCCACAATTGATGGATCTAAACCTGGCATATCAGCGTATGTCCAAGCAAAGATATCTTGATATTCCTTTAGCAATTGAGTCAGGTGCTCGGCCTCATCTTTGGGAAGATTTGCCCCAATCTTTATCTCTTTGAGCTCCTCGGCATCACTCAGATTGATAGTGATGGTTTGCTCAGAGGTGAGAACTTTGGGTTTTTCATGTTGCTCCCAACTTTGTCGTAGTCCAATGGAGTCACCATTTGGATCATCAGGGTCATCACCGCCATCGCTCATGACAATGGATTGGACCATTTTCTCCTCTTTACCTATCATAAGGCTGCTCCTGAAACATAAAATGGATAGTTCAGAAAGACAAACAGAGCTAAAAGGCATGAATTTCTTTTCTTTTTTTTTTTTTCGAATCTTCCTTTCTTTCGAATTTTTTGATTGATTTTTTTCGAATTTTTATTTTATTTAAAGAATTTTGGCAAAATCTTTTGGAAAAAATTTTTGACACGAGGAAGCATGATGAAGCCCAGGCCTCAGAATTCTCCTTGGATTTTTCTTTTCTTTCATTGGTTGGATATCATCAACGGGCTGGTTTGGTATACCCCATCATGCCCTCAAAATAAAACTTGTAATCATAATTGATATTCATCAACCAAATTACATTTATTGGATTGAAAAGTACGACAATCAAAGTGAAACGAAACCCTAACAGTCAAACCATAGCAAACAACCATTCCTGACAAACGATATGCAAAATACGATAAGCAAACCCTTAAAAGCATCAAATCCTAAAAGCGATAAGGTTCCCGCGCAGGGGAGTACAGAAAAGTAAACATGTTACTCTTGTGGGCTAGCACCCATTTCCTCCGATGGTTCTTCATCAATGGCACCTATGAGGAGATCATCAAATAGAGTCGTGATCCCTTCCATCCCATCATCTAGATCCTCTGTCTTTGAAGTTGTCGGGTTGTCCATACCATTCCATCCATCGAGCACGATACCTCGGGTGTCGATCATTCCTCCCTCATCATGCATCATTCTAGCGGGGCCGGGAATGTCTCGCGGATATCGAGGAGTAATGAGTTTTTCCTCTCTTGTTCATGTCCTCCACCTCTTCCATGGTACCCTAATCCGGCGGAACGAAACCTTCGAGGGGCTTCAATAGGATTCCGAATGCCCTGTTCTTGTCTACCAAGTCCACGGCCAGGAATAAAGCCATTTCCAACCATCACTCTTGCTACCATAACTGCTGCATTTGACACATCAGGGATGGGTGATCTCGATCCTCGAGATGCATGGATAGTGGATACGAGCTCAAACGATTGGTAGCTCGACTCCTCCCTACGTTCCGGCTCGACATAGGGGATAGCCGTCTCATGATAGATCCGATGATCCTCCTCGCCATGAACAATGACTAGCTTTCCTTTGACAACAAATTTCACACTTTGGTGGAGACTTGATGGCACAGCTCCAGCAGTATGAATCCAAGGACGCCCTAATAGAAAATTGAATGCGGTAGGAATGTCCATCACCTGGAAAAGGACGTTAAACATCACCGGCCCTATTTGCAGATCAAGGTGGGTCTCCCCTATCACCTCCTTTCTCGTACCATCAAAAGCTCGGACGGAGGTCTTTGCAGCACTTATTTTTGAAGGGTCTATTTTCAGGCGGTGAAGAGTTGCCAATGGACAGATATTCAAGGCAGACCCATTATCAATGAGTACTCGAGCCACATGGGAAGCCTTGCACTTGACGGATATATATAATGCCTTGGTATGTCCCCTCCCCTCAAGAGGGAATTCTTCATCGAGAAAAGGCTATTAAATCCTTAAGAAGAATCGATCCTACGAATTCCTCCAACCTGTCTACCTCGATCGTCTCTGGTACACGAACTTCGCTTAGAACCTTCATTAGAGACTTTTGATGTGTAGGAGATGTTTGCAAGAGTTCAAGTAAAGAGATCTGAGCAGGCAATTTCCGCAACTGGTCGACCACGTTATACTCACTTGTTTTGATTATAGCCAGAAATTCTTTGGCCTCTTCGTCGAATTGGCTTTGCGGGTTGGGCATTAGCTTGAGCATAGGTCCGACCAGACCTTGTAATCGGTCAACATCTAGCTCGTATGACCAAGGGACTGCTTTGTTATCCTTGTACTCATAAGCTGGGGCATCTCAATAATTATTTCTTCATCAGTTGAAGGTACTTCCACTATCAATCCTTCATGGTCGGAGGCATCCTCAAGTGGGGGCATGTCCTCGATCAATGGATCTGGTTTACTCTTTTCCGCACTTAGCTTAGCAAATTCCTTCTCCCAATCAATGACGACTTCGAAGATAGTTGACACTATTCCAGCTTGGTCAGCATATATGATCATGCCAGCCTTAACCATTTCTTGAACCCTTTCTTTCATGGTAGGTAAGGGAGGATTCTCATCTTGTCGGATAATAACCAACTCTAACTAATCCGCTATAGATATCTTTGACGAAACCTTCAAGTTTATCTTTTTGCTAGCATTGAACTCGAAGATTGCATTCACGTTTCCCGATGTTCCGGCAACGGATTCTTCTTGACATTCGGTTGGGTGGTACGGAAAGAAAATGCCTTAGTATCCAACAAATTTTGGATCTTGTGCTTCAAAGTCAAACATTCATCGCTTGAATGGCCGACCTCTCCCATATGATACTCACATTTTTTGGAGGGGTCATAGTTGGAGAATTTTTCAGCATTAGGCCGCTTTGGTTCGTGAGAGATCAATCCCTTGTTTCGGAGTATCGGTAAGACCTGAGATAGAGGGCCAGGAAGAGGAGAGAACGCCTTTTGGTGAATTGCCGCTGTGCGGGCACTCGGCCTCCATCTTGCTGATTCCGGGGACACAAACCATCGGAGGCTTACTAGGGGCTGGTTGCACATATGCAACATTGACTTCGTGGTTGGTTCTTTATCTTTCTTCATGGTGAACCTTTTGCCCTGAAGAGTTGGTTCATTGAACCATCCATCCCTTAGGCCCATCTCGATCTGTTCACCCACTGGGATAAGCTGGTTGAAGTTCTCAACATATGTGCTAGCCATCCGGTTACGGAACTCATATGGGAGAGTCTTGACGAACAACTTCATCAACTCCTTGTTTGTAGGCTCAGGAGTGATTTGAGCCGCCAAGTTTCGCCACCTTACAGCGTACTCCTTAAATGACTCACTTTTCTTCTTTTCCATCCGCTCAAGATCCTCTCAAGAAGGTGCAATGTCCATGTTGAACTTATACTGCTTTAGGAAAGCGTCAACCACTTCATTCCAAGTGTCGAGAAGGTTTATATTTTTCATTATGTACCAGTTGAGTGCGGGCCCAGTCAAGCTTGCATGAAACGATTGGATCATGAGAGGCTCATTCTTGACGTATTGGGCCATGCGTACGTGGTACATCTGCAAATGTGCTTTTGGGCAGGAAGTACCATCGTATTTCTCGAACTCCGGCATCTTAAACTTCTTCGGCACTTTGACTTTCTCATAAATTGACAAGTCGAACGGGAGTGAATTCTGTGATTCTTGCAATTGTTTCAGTTTCTCTTCAAGTTTGGCAAAGCGTTCATCTTGCTCCGCCTTAGGGACATTATCGGGCTTAGCCTTTTCAGCTGTGACGAACAGTGGGTCATCCTCCAGTTCCGGCATGTCATCATCACCTATTTGGGCCTTGTTCGTTTGCTTTGGGACTACTATCTCGGGGAGAACGGGTGCAAGAGTTTGATGCACTTGGAGGGATTGCATTTGATCTGTCATAAGCTGCATAGAGGTGAGCAACTGCTGGAGTTGATTTTCCACAGCGGTCATACGATCACGCATTTCAATTTGGTCGGCCATTTTTGCTCTTGATCGTGTAATGATGGGTGAACGTGGAGGATCCGTTATCATCTAATTTTGAAGAAACGGACAAAAATAAGTATCTCATATGAAATATACCGATCCATGGCAATGGTCTAAAACTTTTATTCATTAACGGAGTTTTTGACAATCCTAACAAAATAGAAGCAAGATTGATTTAAACACTTCATTAATGAAATAGAAGCTCGAAATGCCCTAAACAAATATACTAGGAAAGCAAATGACTCAACTTCCTAAACATTAATCTAAAAATGAAACAACAAGATTGACTCAAACACTTCATCTAGCTTGATCAATATACACTCGGGACACCACTCGGCGCAATCGCTTATTCTCCTCTTGAGCTTTTTCAGCAACCCTTTTGAGGCGTTTATTCTCAGCGCGGTTGGTGATCTTCAGCGGCACCTCTGGTATCTTTGGAAGTAATTCCTCTGGAATCTTGTGTTGTTGAATGTACTTAATTGAGGCATAGTACTTCATTTCTTTGCCCTTGAGCTCTTCCTCAGGCCACTTGAGTTTTCGTGGCTGGCACATATCCCACATTGATTTAATTGTGAGAATGGAATCTTCATGGCCTCGGTCTCCATCAACGAAGTTGGCTTGGAGTGGATCTGCTTGCAATGCCGGGGGAAGCTCTTGCACAACTTGATACTGACGGGTTACTCTAGTTAGATAGTACTCTGTTGCTCCAGTGAATCCCAGTAGAGGGATTAGGCCAACACCTCCACATGAAAGTCTCGCTACACGAACTTGGAACCACTTAGCATGCCATAGGAAACCCTTGGAAGTTGGTTTTTTCATGAAAGCTAGCCATCTAGAATAATGGTAATCCGGTGCATGTTTTTGGTTGTTCTCAAATCTCATAATAGGGTGATTAGAGTTATTAACATCAAGTATAGTCATTGAACCACCAAACCCTTTTATATGAGAAAGAAACCAAATTTGTAAAAGCTCAGGAGAGGAATGGAATGTCTTATCACCGCTTCCTTTAAATCGAGTGAGGGAAAGAAAGGTTTCAGCCAAAATAGTGTTTATGAAATTTTTTCCTCCCAACACTTGTCCAACTAAGTGAGCCATCAAAGGGTTAATAGCATTCTTGCAATGAGGAAAAAGTATAAACCCAAAGAAAGCTAAAAGGAAAACCCTTCTCATTTGAAATGAATTGCCATTTTCAAAACATTCTTTTAGAAAAGATAAATGACATGTATTGCGGTGAGCTTTTAAAACCTTTCTTACATTATCCTCCTTAATTCTCAGAAAATTGGATAAGGCCACAACGGGATCTATTCCGATAGGTGGATTAATTAATTCAGCTTTCAAAGATTTTCCTATGGCAATGCTATATTCTTCCAAGGTGGGCGTGAGTTCATGCTTACCGCCGAAGATGAAAGTAGAAGTCTCGGGGCACCAACAATGAGCAAGTGCTTGGATGAGGCCACCATGGATGTTGATATGCAGCAATGGAAGTAGTCGACTAATGTGTGACTCTACAAATTGACGGCCAGCTTGGTCTAACTTGTCCCACCATGCGCTAAGCTCTTCCTTTGGAGGGAGAATAATTCGAATGTCCGGTATTCCCATTGTATATTGATCAAGACTCAGGACAATCCTAATGCCATGGACCGACAAAATAATACGGTAGAGTAAGTAAATTGCAAAGGCGAGAATTTAGAGAACTTACTTTACCAATAAACAAAGGACAATCACATAGACATGCGCATGGTAAGTGGCTCGATTTCTAGTCTATAAGGCTTAACAAAGTGAAGCCACAAGGATGATCAGACTAGCCACGGGCGTGCGGACTAAGTCGGGTCCTCATGGCTTCGGCTTGGTCAAAGAGCCGACTTGGGTTGCGGGCATGCGAACCGAGGTGGGTACTCTTGACACCAGAAAAGAAACTTCGGGATTGAGATGGGCGACTCGTACCGCGGGCATGCGGTCGAAGTGGTATCCATCTCAATACCATCCTAGATGATCCTATGCGGCCCAGGTCCGGCGGCGGGTTGTGTGTGCAATAGTGTAGTGCTAGGTGCAAGGCATGCACAACAGTTTATATCAAGCAACACTTCATAAGTGAAAGTAAACCATACATTCCTACACCTCCCTGCAAAACAAATGTCAGCAAACACTTCCCCTTATACCTCCCATTCTGCAAAAACATTTAACACCTTAAATGTTAGGGACATACCTAAGATCCTCGCTGCCAAACAAAAATATTTTTCAAAAAGAAAATTGGCCTAAGTCCACTCAAAGTTTCAACTCAAGTCCCCAGCGGAGTCGCCAAGCTGTCGCAACCTCCCCGAAGCGGGTTTGGACCACCTAAGGGTTCGGCTAATGGATTGCTAAGCCTAGACTTAGCTCGGGTTCTCCCAAGCCCATACCAATTCGCGACTTATGGTTTAAGTTCTTAATATGCAAATGATTTTTATCATGGAGTCGCCACTAATCTATTTTTGGTGGGTCGATTAGAAACCCAAGTAAAGTAATGGGAGAATTACTTCACTCCTACGAACCAGAGATTGTGAGTTCGGGGACTTGGTTACACTAGAATTCTCTAATGCCCTTTCGGTACCATTCTTTTTATTTCCAAAAATGTTTTTGCAGGCAGCTTGAATTGATTTTAATTTATCTTCCTAACATGTGAGGTGATCATGCGGGTGCGCAAACCACCAATTTAACACCCAAGAAAGCCATGAATAAATTGCAGGACCTACCTCGTAGCAACGAAAGCATCTGCATTGTTAAATCAGAATCCACATCAACAGACCTAGATGTGATTTCTAATTAACAGGCAATTTCCCATTTTTTTTGTTTTCACTTATTAATATGCAATGCATGCTACTAATCTTGCATGGAATGGCATGACAATGTGTCCTAAACTACATGACATGAGTAAAATATTATTATTTTTTTTGTCTTTTCTTAATGAACATGCAATAATCAAATATGCAAATCAAAATGACCTAATTATAATGACGGGCAATTTTTAATTATATGAGCCTAATTCTACATGACGTGCACATGATATTTCTATTCCTAAAAATGCAATTCATCCTAAAAATTGAAACTAATTTATCTAAAGACAAATTTTTTTGTATTTTTCATGATATTCGAAATTAAGAAAAATGCAAAGAATACCTAGCTAAATTAAAATTCCATCCAATTTAAACTTAGGATTAAGTCATGCTAAATCCTAATTTAAACTATGACGTTATTTTAATCTAGCAATTTCTAACCTAAGATGCAAATTGATCTAATCTTAAAATGAGGCTATTCTAAAATGCATGATGATTTTTTATGGAAATTCGTAATTAAAAAACACTAAAAAAAAAAAAAAAACTATTAGAGTGAAAATTAAAGGGACACGTTATCTCTTCTAAAGCATGCATTTTAAAAAAAAAAAAAACCTATTATGCAACCTACAAAAAAAACTAACAACCTAAATTAATTAATTTTTTTGGATTTTTTATAAAAAATTGAAGTAAAAGTCTAATTCTAGATTGACACGTGCATTTCTAAAAAACTAATATCTTGAATGCATTTTTTTGGATTTTTTTTTTTTAACAAACGAAATAACTAAATACGCTAGCCCTAACCCTAATCTAACTTGCATTTTTTTGAATTTTTTTATGCAAAAACAAAAGTTAATTCAAATAACCCAATGTCCAATCCAATCAAGATAAGATTAATACCCAAAATTGACGAATCATATCTCGCGCATGAGATCGGATTGGTCAATTTTAAATTAAATCGCGAATCAAATCTCGGGCATGAGATTGGATTGTCGATCTTTGTAAGAGATCGTGAGTCGGATTTCGGGCGCGAAAATCGGACTCCTAATCCCTAATTTGAGGGGTTATTTCACATTGGAATTTCAATCATGCATTAATGAATAATCACACTAAGAAACTATATAAAAACAAACTATAAACTATAAAAAAGAGGATAAAATAATAATAATAAAAAACTACCTAGTCCTCCCCTTTTGCTTTTTTCTTTTTTTTCTTTGTTTTCTTCTTTTTTTCCTTTCCCCACGCTCGGCTTGCTCGTGGGTCCCCGAGGGGAAAAGCCGGTCGTCAGTCCGGAGGGGCAGCTCCGGCGTTCGGGACTCCGGCGAGGACCGGTGGCAGGTGGACCGGTGAGGGGATCCGGCAAGGGCGGCGGGCGGCGGAGCACGGGTGCTGGGCGTTGCGGACGCGAGGCTGGTGAGCAGCCAAGGTGAGGCGGTGGCAGCGCGGGAGGTGCGGCGGGTGTCGAGGACGGGCGGGGGCGCGGGATTGCATGCGGGATTGCGTGCGGAACTCGCCGGATGGAGGAAGGTGGCGGCGGGGGTTGATGCAGCATCGACACTCGGGCTCACCAGCGGGAGGGAGACGATGGCGCGGTGACGGTGGTGTAGGCGAGGGCGGGCGTCGAGGTGCGAGGCGTTGGGCGGTGAGCGGGATGGAGCGATCGTCGGGAAAGCTCGAAGCAACTGGATTAGTGGGTGGAAGTGCAGCAGATCGGATCGGAAGCACGGCTCGTCGCGGCTCGGATCTGGAACAGCAACTTGTTGAAGGCGAAGCAGATGCGGAGGCGCAATCAATCGAAGCTGCAGGGAAATTGGGGAGTCCGGCATAGCGGGACAGCCGGGCAACCGCTCGGGAAAGCTTGGAACAGGCGCGGTGCAGGGGATGAACTTCAGATCTGGTTCGAGCTCGGCTCCGATGGGCGTTGCAGGGACCGGTGGAGGTGCGGCTACCGGCGTGCGAGCAAAAAACAGCGGGGGTTGCTGGTGCGGGCGGTCGGAGGCACGACTTTGGGTGTGGGCTGGAGGGTGCTCGCGTCGGGACGGTGGCGTGCGGGGCGAGAGGGGCGGCGCGGGCTCGGAACTCTCCGGAAGGAGGAAGGTTGCTTTGCGTCGGGCGCGGGTTGCTGCGCGTCTACGTCCGCAGATCGTCGGACGGATGGAGTTGGCGGCATCCAGCGGGCGAGGTGGCGCGCGGCGGAGGTGGAGATGCGGCGGTGCGAGTGCGGCAACGTGGGCACGGACGCGGCAGTAAACCCGGAGGAAAGTCCAGCCAAGAAGAAGAACAGTGGGCGCTCCTTTTTTCTTCCCCCCGTGCAGCCGCACGTCCCTCCTCCCTTAAGAAGACAACCCTTCTCTTTTTTATTATTTTTCTTGCACGTTCTTTTCTCTTTCTTCTTGCCTTCTCTGACTTCACTTTTCTTTTCTCTCTGCAGGTTCTCTCTCTCTTCTCCTCAGAGTACTTTTTCTGTTTTTGTTTAGCTCTTGTACCTGATTTGTTTCTTTTTTTTTTCTTTCTCTGACAAACCCCTATCTTTTAATCTCCCCACCTTTCTCTCCGCTTGCGTGAACGAAGGAGAAGCCCTCCACCATTTTTTACAGACCTCTTCCAGTGAACTTTCGTTCTCCCCCCTGACTTTACATTCTTTTTTTATTTTTCTCTGACACACTCCTTTCCCCCTTTGTCTGACCGAAAGGAAAACCCCCCGTTTTGTTCTTCTTCGCAAGGACATCTTTCGTGCGTGGATGTGCATGCATTAATGAGGAGGTTCCTTCTACGGTGAATTTTCATTGCATCATCAAAGCTGACATATTATATAATATTATGGGCATATTATAATAACACAATATGGGCATATTATATAGTATGTTGTGAGCGGCTTTTGCTTCTTTGAAGATTTCCCCCGAACCCGCACTCCAACGAATTTGTGTATGCAATCGACCGCGAGCCCCTGCTTCTTGTTGTCCTCTTAGTACCGATGCAAATGCGACTACATGAGATGCAATTTTAATATTTTTTCTTAGGGGTTAAAGATTAATCCCTAAATTTTTATGCAATTAATTACTAAATGATTAGTCAAAATTTAGGTGTCAACAGTAGAATAGATTGATT
Organism: Eucalyptus leucophloia subsp. euroa; assembly: GCA_017140325.1. Lineage (NCBI taxonomy): Eukaryota > Viridiplantae > Streptophyta > Magnoliopsida > Myrtales > Myrtaceae > Eucalyptus > Eucalyptus leucophloia. Next base: position 18,853,606 of record CM029471.1, on the reverse strand, counting down.
TGTTCTTGCTCTATAAAAGGGGGAGTTCTCTTCATCGAAAAAAAAGAAAGAAGAAAAAAATTCTCTTCCGGTAGAGAAAAGTGAAAGTCTCCTGCAGAGTACACGGGGGGGCTTCTCTCGGTTAGAAGAAGAAAAAATCAAAAAGTCAAAAAAGTGAAAGAGAGAAAGAAAAGGGGGATTTTGACCGGTTTTGCGGGAGGAAAAAGCGAGACGTCCCGCAGAGGGGAGAAACAGTGAAGAGACGTTAGGAGACAGGAGGAGAGAGAAAGAATTTTTTTTAAAGGGGGGAGAAGAGCACTATTCATCTTCCCCGGTGGGCTCGTCTACCGCCTGCCGCGCTTTACCTTTTGCCCGCCGGACGCCGCATCGCCGTTCCACCGCCCAATTCCACCCGCACCACCGCTCGAAACCTGACGCCGCCTCGCCGGACTCACCCTCGCCGCGCAGCAACCTACGACCTGCAACGCCCGTGAGCCCCCTCGCTGCTCACCCGACGCCCGCGCCTACACTTCCACCGCGCAGCGCCGTCGTTGACACCTGCTCCGTCTCTACCAGCAACGCTTGACAACCCGCATCACTGTTTCTGCTGCTGCTCGTCACCCCGATCACGACCACCGGTGCTTCGCCGTCGCAACGCCTCCGTCCGCCATCGGCACCGCTGCTCTCGTGACACGCAACGACCGCACCCATCGTTGACGCCCGACAACCGCACCCATCACCGACGCCCGCGACCTCGCCGCCACCGTCTCCTGCAGCTCTGCCCGAACAACGACGCCGTTGCAGCCCGAGCTGATCCGGGAACCACCTCGCCGCTCGCGACGCTCACCCTTGTTGCCGACACCTCCACCCGTCGGTTGCCGCACACCGCTTCGCCGCAACTCGCCGGCCGTCTCACTTTGTCCGAGATCTGCTTGCCCGATCCACCCCCGCCAAGCCGCTCGATCCGTTGCTGCCTTTCGCCGGTGCACTGACGCCGGTCATCCTCCAGTCGGCGCCGACGAACTTGCTGCCCCCATTTTCCTTAGGTTGCTCATTTTTCTTTTATTTTTATTTCTCTTATTTTATGTTATTTTACTTTATTTTTAGTTAGTTTTGGTATTATTGTTTAAGTTTGAATATTGAGAGTTGACCTTTAGGTTATGGATATTGTAGGCATTTTCGGCAAGAGTTATCTCCAAAATTATTGTAATTATTAATTTGATCCGTAAGATGTCGGGTCATTTTTTAAATTATATTAATTCTTGGGATTTTTTTATAGTACTTTAATTTTTGAATCAATATAATTATTAATTTGATCCATAAGAATTCGGATAAAATTTTTAGTTATTTTGAACTCTTTGTCGTGATAATTAGGGTTAGGATACTCGATTATTTTAATCCTTTATTTGATTGAATGTCCTGATTAGGTTAAATACAATGTTTATCTAATAATTGCTTGTTTTGGAGAACCACTAAAAAAAATCCAAAAAGATATTTGAATTAGGGTTAGGATACTCGATTATTTTAATCATTTATTTGATTGAATGTCCTGATTAGTTTAAATACAATGTTTTAATTGCTTGTTTTGGAAAACCACTAAAAAAATCCAAAAAAATATTTGAATTAGGATTCAGTTTGTTTTGGAATATTTCTTGAATAGGGATTTTAGTTTGAATTTTATAAAAATAAAAACACAAAAGAATCATCATGCATATATCATATAGAATTAGGGCATTCTTTGTGCGTCATGGCATCTTAGGATAAAATTAGCAAGTTTCATTTTAAATTCACTTCATTATTTAGAATAGATTGCATTTTTAGGATAACAAATCATATGCATGTCATATAAAATTAAGTTCATGAAATGCAAGTCATATAGTGATTGTTGTTAAGTTCATTATATTAGGAATTGCTCATCATTAGAGTAGGTCATTTAATAAATGTCACGTGACATATAGCTCGCATATTAAATTGCATGTTGCATATCATTTTAATTGAAATAATTTTGTATGTCATTACATTGCATTGTATGTCATTAGAATTAGGTCATTTAGATTGCATTTAATTATTGCATTTCTTTATGTCATAGGTCATGTAGTTAAAATGCATGTTTTTATAAAAAAAAATCTAAGAAAACCCAAAAAAAAATTGTTTGCTTTGTGTGATGCAACTTATTTATTGAATGTTTGAGCATCCGTGTGGTCACTTTTTGCATGATTTTAATTTAGATTAAAATAAATCAGCTGCTTGCAAAAAAAACATTTTTGAAAATAAAAAGAATGGCACCTAAAGAGCATTAAAGAAATATAATGTAATCAAGTCCCCATACCCTTAGTCTCTAGTTTGTAGGAGTAAAGTAATTCTCTCATTATTTTACTTAGGTATCTAATTGACCTACCATAAACTGATTAATGGCGACTCCTAAATAAAATCTATTTGCATGTTAAAAATTTTGAACCTAAAGTCACGAATTGGTATGGGCTTGGGAGAGCCTGAGCTAAGCTTAAAGACTTAGTAATCCATTAACCTAATTTTATGTGGTAAACCCGAAAAATTGGGTCGCAACATGGTGTTTTGTTAATTCGATCCAACAGATAAATGCGTCTTTTCGAGCTTTCGAGTCGGATATAGGTTTCAAGGGTGCTCTAAACTGAAACAGAATGACCTCGACTGAGATGAAACTGAAGCTAACAATACCTGCGAAGCAAAGCGAGATGAGGCAAAGAAGGCCGACGAACAGACAAACTCTTCCCGAAGCCATTTGATGACCTTTTTTTCTCACTTTTATTTAGGTAATGATTATATATTTGGTTGTGAAACATTACATAAGTATATGTATACGTAAACGCAATTCGAGCACCGCTAGAATAGCTACCTTATTTATATATATGGAAATTTACGCCATACACTAGTTAAGACTAGCAGATTTGGTATGGATATCAATCACCATATATGAATATCTAGAGTCCAATTTATGGCAAGATAGATCTACAATATGAACCTGGCAGAGATTTCTTTGAGGGCATATAATTATTTCTATATAAATTGCATCCGTTTTGATAAGTTTTTCGTGTCTTTCGGAATATGTATTTCGTGGATATTGCACTTCCACGCATTTCTTCGGAATTCTTTCTACTTTTGGGGATTCGGTGTAGATTTGTTGTGGACTTATTCGGTAATCAACTAATCTCTGATCAAAGGCAGGTTATTTACATTTATTAGTTACTAAGAAATTCGCTGGAAACTATATTATATCACGAGCTAGTCTTAGCAAATTTACACCCATTGATAAAATCTTGTGAGAATAAGCCGTTTATAAAAGATAAAAGGAAATATTATTTTTGGGAATACAAGCTCCATTTCTTTTACGAAAAATATAAAATTTCTGAAAAATATTTTTATTTTAAAAAACGTGGCAATATTTTTAATATTTGGCTAAAATTTGAAAATAAACTGAAAAATATTTTCCGTTATTTGGTGAGGGAAACTTGTTTTTATGTTCTTAAAGAGATATGCACTATTCAAGCACTAGTGATTTAGGCATGAGTAGCTAGAAGACTCATCACGAGCACTAAGGTCTCAAGCCTAGCCTCTATGGACTTGGCTTGACCTCTATGGACTTGGCTCGGCCATGATGAACCCAGCCCAGTCACCGAGACCACTACAACAGCCACCTTACATACATGGAAGTTGAGGCCATACAATGGTGAATACTTGCAGATTTTGTATGGATATCAATCACCATATATGAATCTCTAAAGTCCAATTTATGGTAAGATGAATCTACAATATGAGCCTGAAAGAGAATTCTCTGAGGGAATATTGTTATTTTTTATATAAACTGCATCAAGTTAGCATTATTCTCAAGTCCCTCGTGTTTGTTATGCCTAAATCGCCATGAACCTCTGCTTTTGCTCTGATAAATTAATACTGTGTATGGGCAGACTAGTGATTTGGCTTCCTACATTAAATCCGCAGTGATTATTTGTCTCATCTTCTTCCATTACAAAAATATTCCAATGTGATTGATAAGTATTTATCGTTCAAATTGTCTAAAAGACATGTCTATTCACATTATTTTCAAATTAAGTTATGTTATATCACGTCGCGTCACGTTGCCTTCTATCAGTGAATTGATATTGTGTTTGAGTCATGTTGCCATATCATGTCAAGACTTGTCATGAGCATAAGTGTGGAGTAGGAGAAAATAGCATAGGAGTGTGATATGCTAATTAAATTGAATAAGCACCCAAGATGATGACCCCATGTGGATTTTACTGATGTTTTAAAATTCATACCGGAGAGCGGGCTAGTTCAAAATAGATGAGTTAAGAGTTACATAGCAGTCAGTATATGAATTGCTCATAAATTGTAGGTGAGTGGCTCAGCGCACCAAATACGAGCTTTTAATATGTATCGAAGACTCAAATTTAAGTCTCATGGCCTTTGACTTCGAAAATTTTTTTAAAAATGAGAACTAAACTGACTTTACGTGATTGCCAAATTGCCTTCCATCAGTGCACAAGCTTGAAACTTCGCTCCACTCAATCTCTTCTTGATTTTGCAAAATCAAGGACCCTGTTTTAAACGAAACCGTATGACCGGCCAGATTTGTTTTTGGCTAGTTTCACCGGTTTTGATTACAACCGGCATAGGATCTAAATCGGATCGAAGGACATGTAGGTACTCTACTAAGCCCGTTAAAAATATGTCTTGGGTTTAAGTGTGAAGTGGAAACTTTCTTAATCTTAGTAGGATTCCTATTTTGAATTGATTTCTTAGTTGAAGAAGTTTTTCTATTTTAGTTCACTTCCTGCCTACATATAAGAAGTGGATGCTCATCCAAAGAGGATTCAAGAGATGGCTTCTTGTGAATTACACCCAAAAACAATCCGAGAGTGTTCAAGTCGATTAAATATTGTGGTGAGACTTTATGAATTAATTTCTGAGATTAAAATAATATTTCATGAGGAATTGTTAGGCTAAACAGTGTGTGAGTTACTAGATGTAATTAGGAACTAGAAAATACTTAGAATGTTTGAGTTTCTTGAGATGGTAGTAACCTCCGTTGTATCGTTTGATTTATAGTAAAATTCTTTGTTGCTCTCCTTATGAATTCTAGTGTCCGTTTATTTTCTTTTTCTATATATTTTATTGTTTGATCTCTTGCCTTTGCAACAATTAGTATTAGAGTCGATAGTAGATGGGTCCATTCTGTTCCAATGTTTGGTGAATATTCCGAGAAAGGTTTCCCTATTTGGTAAACATCTCAAGGAACAAATCTAGTGACCAACTCGATTTCCAAGTAGGTAGGCGTTCTTGTATATCAACATGATCTTGATGGTAGCCTTCATGGATTGGTTCGGAGAAAGAAACTATGTGAAGGCAAGCTTGAGAAGGAGATTGTTGATATGCATGTATGAGGAATGTTAGAAAAAACCCAATAGATAAGTGATGTGGTTTGAAACAGTTAATATATCTCAATTAACTCTTAACTCACTAGCTTAAGCATTTGAGTGAAGGTAAAACCATTTGTACACATTGACGTACTCAAACTTGGGTTTGCTTTTAGTGATCTCCTCGAGCAAAGATATCACGGCTTCTGCTACACTCTCCTTGTAAAGACTACCAATCTTATCCAAATTTTAAAATATTTGACCTTACATGCGTCCAATCCGATCACATAATCTAGATCAAATTCAGTAGGGATAAATGCATTCAAATTTCTAAAACTTGTCACAAGAATACAATCAAATCATAAAACTTTCAAAAAAGTATAATTAAATCTTAAAACTTGTCATGAAGTGTAATCAAATCCTAAGATTTATCAAATTGATCCCTAAAACTTTTAAAAAGTACAATTAAATTCTAAAACTTGTCATGAAGTACAATCGAATTATAAAACTTTTAAAAAGTACAATCAAGTCATTGTCAAATTAATCCAATTAAGTCCTTCTATTACTTATGCTTTTTAAAAGTTTTATAACTCGATTACACTTTCATTGCAAATTTTAGGACTTAATTACATTTTTTTAAAAAGTTTTAAAACTTTGATTTCGTGATAAATTTTAAGACTTTCAGTGGACGTTTCCCAATTTAGTATCATGCACTAAGTTCATAAAATATCATGTCCGTAATAAAGAGTGAGCACGTTTTATGATTTTTTTTTTTATCTAATTACATCGTTTGGTTCTGAGGAGGGTCGTATGAGAGGCAGGTTTAAACACTTTTATTAGTATGTTCATGAGAGGCAGCTAAACTGCAATTACACTTAAATAAATTAAGGGGAAAAAGATCAAATGTTTGTTTAAATGCAGATGGGTTGACCAAATCCATGTTCTATCTGCTGTTTAAAAAAGTTGTTTGCATTCGAGGATTCCCTGAAAATACGCGGATGAGGAAAAGTTTAAAATAAGGGGGAAAAACTGAAACAAGCATGAAAATCAGACCAAACTTTAATATTTATAAATTCTGGTTTCACGTGATCTAAATTCTTGTTCCTTCCAACAGTCCGATTATTATTCAAATCGATTATCTTTTGTTTTGACAAATGCAGGAGAAAAACAAAATATGTTTGGAATGACGTGGCTTGAGATAGTTTTAATTGATTTCGCGTAATTATAGGGGATTCTATTTTCATAAAATAATTTACTCTAAAGTTCCGATTATTTGCGGTTTTTTCTGTTGCAGTATAATAAGGGTCTGCTGACGACTGTATGAACATATATTACGAGGATGGCTTCAATTTTCAAGACACCGATCATACACTTTACAGATAATTAATGTAATAAAAAATTATAATGTTATCTTAATTAGTTATTTGGCAAGTACTATTGAAGCATTTATTAACAAATTCCATGTCTCAATAACCTTTTTGTAAAAATGCTTTCCGGGATTGTAGGCGTTTTGGAGCTGCTATTGTATGAAGCACAGGACCCATAGGGTCATTTTAGTTTGAAAACCCAAGCGAAAATATTCAAGCACAAGAAGTTGAGTGGAAAATCCAGGGGCGTGAATGGATGGGGCCTAAAAGCCATTTACAAGCTTCTTTGAGATATAACGGTTTTTTTTTTTTTTTTGTGTGTCCAGAGATACAAATAATAATGTTGATGAGCTTTACCAAAAATAAATAATAATAATAATAATAATAATAATAACAATAATAATAATAATAATAATAATAATAATAATAATAATAATAATAATAATAATAATAATAATAATAATGTTGACGAGCTCAATAAGAGTAAATAAATAAGTTAAACATATGCAAGCATCTTATAGCTACTTGTAAACAAATCCCTTTATTTCGAGCATTATTCGTTGTGTCAGAAAATAGCAATAAGGTAAAATATCATATTATCTCAATAGAGTTCCCAGGGCAGGAATTATAAATATGAAATTTAGAGATTTTTAACTGTTAAAGTTCTCTATAAGCCATACTGAATTTTGATCAGCGGGCAATATATCCTTTTTTTTCTTAACAGAGTTCCATCAAACTTTCAAGTGTCCCTTTCTCACTTCCCTCTCGCCGCACGCCGATGCCTCTCGCCGAGGAGCCTGTTGTTGTGGACAACCTCTCTCTCTCTCCACCCTCAAATGACTCGCCAGTTATAACTTGAGAATAATTTCTTGATCACGGACTTCTATATATTCTATGATATGTATCTGTCTCATGTCATACGTTAATGTTTGACACAAAAAGCAAGTGGGTCAAAGCAAAGATGATCATACACAATCTTAGATTATCGACTCTAGTACGTTTTAAATGACACCACAACACTCTCTTTTACACAATCCATAAAGTGTCGAATGCTCGCGAAGATTTTTTTCCCTTCTAAGGAAGACGAGGACATCTCCAAACACTCGAGAGATTGACCCAAAGGACACTCCAAAAGGAATATGGGAGGGAAAAAGTTGAAGAGGATAAAAGTAGATGCCAAATCATGATTTAGAAAAAGGTGTCGAGATCGTAGAGTAGGGATGTCCCCTGGATGTTGCCGCAAGCCTCCGCCGCCCTGACCCTACTTTTGGCCGCATTAACCTTCTCAAATCACGGATAGTATTCAATTGAGCCCGTCCTCCCAAATAAGTCTAGAGGAAATTCTATAATTCAAAAAAGTCGTGGGTCTTGCGTAAAAATGAATTTTCCAATCTGACCATCTTTATAGCATGAAAAAGAAAATTTGAAAGGGGACTTTGATCTCGAATTTTCTTTGGAAATAGTTCATGTAAATCCATATATATTTTTCAGATTAACTTTTAAGTTTATGCCTAACTAATCGATAAAATCATTATTAAAAAGTTAGAAGTTAGTTTATAAAATGTCTCGTGCTTGTCGCAACCTAATCTTCTTAATTTTACCGAATTTGAGTTCATAATTCTAGAATAGATCAACTTTCATGTTTTTAAATTAGCAGCAAGATATAAGGTTTACTTGGTGAGTATCTTATGATTATATTCCTGATGGTCTCCTTTTGCGGATTAGATGAAGGAACTAACTTCCCAAATAATAGAATGCCGTTGACCAAGTTGGTGTGGAATTTAGGTATTAACCGATCCTATTTCTAGATGTCTGATGACTTCTTCACCATAACCCTTTTAGCAGATCGAGCTGTTGTCATCCTTCTTCTCTCATATCGATTTTCTAGAAATGATCACTTGATGTTATTAGGTGACGGTCCATGGTGATGACGAATCGTGTAAGGATCATAGGCATGTTATTCACGAATTAAAAAGTACCAACCGTGGTCAAACAAGCTGCCTCTTCAGCTCCATGTCGAATTTAAAAGATAATCTCCAGAAAAACACGGTTTCAAGCGGTTAGATAGCTCGTGAAATTTATTTTATTTTTCAAGACTCGTGCGCCAAATAAAAGTCCTTTCAAATCATGAGAAATAAAATAAATTAAAAAGTGGGATTCGGTGATAATCTGTGGTCCTTTACAAAAAGGGACAAGTTGGTTCACATTATTAAAGGTAATGTTGATGCGCGTATGTCTACAATCTGGTTGGCTGTTCAATGATTATTTGTCCCACATAACTTTATACCGGAAAATTCGAACATGAGTTTTGAAAGCAAACACACAGAAAATCCAGGACAAGCTTATAAGTTATAGGAACCTTACCCAATTACGAAGAACTTAAAATACGATTCGATTTGGACCTACTACTACCAACAGAGCATTCAAGATGAAGAGGTCCTCCTCATTTTCTTTCCAGCTCAGTATAATAAATTAATCCAATAGTTCGATTTGTGGTGGGATTAAAGGACAATTAGGAGGCTTGCATCTTGAATACATACGTAAAGGAATAAAGCACCTTGTATATCCATTCTGATGACTATGCTGACTTTACCATATATTGCCAACCTATTGAGAACTTGAAAATACAAATAAAACTTAGCATGCGGAGGGAAAAAGTAGTGCACTACATATTTTCCGCTGGACATGGATCCTCCCAATTTAGAATTACAAATCAATTTTGTGTTTACAGTACCTCAAGAACAACGAACATTGTTGTTTGTCACTAACGTAATATGATTTTAATGCTCGGGGAACAAAAAGTTTGTAAGGATGGATTATAGAAAGACTCAAGTGACCTACATCATTTGCTTGCTGTCATGATTTAAGCTAAAACGACAAGTTATGTATCATCGCCTAGAACTTTGTATGCCAATCTTGGTCGATCTTTTTAACCAACCATAACTCTCCCCTTGAAAATTTGGTAATTATCAGCCGCTGGATCTCAAGGAAAAAAAAATGAAATAGTATGACGTACGGTGGGTTAGATATCAACTGCTGTCGTCATACCCTTGCCCCCTTTATTCAGAAAGAACAATATTCTTTATCGACGACCATCGTCCAAAAAAGACGACCAAGATAATTATAAATAGACCCCAAGATAACGACTATGTGAAAAAATTATCTTTTTATAAGCATATATGCTTAACAGTCTAATAAATAATTCTATTTTGAGGGTATTTGCCCTGCTTTGAAGAAATGAAAACGCATAACTTACCCATCAAAAAAGTACAATAATATAAAATATATAAAAAGAAAATTCCAGCAAAAAATGCCTGCTCTTTCTCATTCATCTTACCGTCCCTAGAAATGTCAACCGGGTTCAGCGTTTCAGCTCCTGGTTGTATAAATTCAACCTACAGTTGTCTCAGAAAAAGACCGTCGTCTTTTCAAGACCATTACAAGGAGATATAGACCAAAAAGAAGGCAACAACAGGTAGACATTCTTGAACTCAAATCCTTTTTGTTTTGATTCGTTGGCGATGTCGGAAGATTTCGAGATGGGGATTCACAGCAACAACTGGTGGAATCCGCCGAGAGACTACGTGCTTCTCTCATCATCCCCATGTTCAACGCGAGAGCCAAATGGTATTGACGGCAGAAGTTTCAGAGACTGCTCAGCAGATATGGTGGAGATCATCAAGGTTGGAAGGTCTAGTGAGGAAGTGAATGATGATGACGCTGGTAGATCCATAGCTTTCCAAGATGATTTCGTGCAAAGATCTCATCAAATAGATTGTATGATGGACTCCACAAGCTTGCATATGATGGGGTTTGATCTTTTTTCTGCATCATCTAATTGGAACCTTGCTGTACCGTGAGTATGAACTTCCTTATACTTTTAGTTTTATCACTCATTATTAAGTTTCTTTTATGGAGGAACCAAACTCAAATAAGATTGGATCACTACTAGGTAGATCTTGTAAACACCTGCTTGCCAGGACAACTAGTAGGACATCGATTCACACCAACAATTGAGAAGTTATAGCTACGTGATGTTTGTCCACAAAAGATTATGAAGACACTTGTTTACATGGAAAGTACTTTATGAGTTCAAGGAAGTCCTTTCCCCATGATATTTAAAGTGTGAAAAACAATAAAGGGAGAAAAAGGGGCCATATATAGATGCTGAATTTAGGGAATTATGAATAATTATCAAGCATGTTATAACTGAGCTTGTATTATATACTTCGATGCTTCTGCAGGCAATATAGTGTAATTGACGAACACAGTACCACTGCTTCCAAGCTGCAAGAAGAAGACATGGCGAGTTCAAAATTCAAATATGACAAAAATCAAGCAAAGGATGCGATGATTGATGATTCTTCGCATCAAATTCAGACTGATTACTGGGGGAGTCATTGTGCACCCACCTGTCATGGTATGTCTACCAATGGGTCTGTTGTTACTGATCAAAACAGTAAACAAGAAAATAGAAAACCAGAAGCTATATTTTTCAGATGAGGAAGAGAAGCACAGAGAAAACAGAGGACAAACTTACGTACGTTTGTTCTAAAGGAAACCGTCAAGTACAGGACAACTTAAACAAAGCAAAAACTGCTCACGTACGTGCAACACATAACTGCACACAAACGTGCTATTAACTTCCTAGAAAAATAGCAAAAACACTAAATACGTAACTAAATGAACTTGCTGTTTTTTTAATAAAAAAACAGAGTAAAACAGAGAAAAAAACAGAACAGAAAACAGAGTAAATAAAAAGAAAACAGCAACTTGAGACATTATAATCCAACAAACTCCTCCTTGGATCAGTTGCTGCTGCATACTCCAAGTGGTTTTGTGAACATGTCTGCAAGCTGATCTTCAGATCTACAATAGACCAACTTAACTTCGCCACTTTGTTGCACCTCACGCGAAAGAAAAATTTGACTTTGAAATGCTTGGTTTTGCCATGGAAAACTGGATTCGTGATATTGCTAAAGCCGCCTGATTATCCACGTTAACTTCAATGCAATCACTAGAATTCAACCACAGATCTTTCATTATCTTTTTTAGCCACAAAGCTTGATTTGCAGCTGCAGAGCTGCTATAAACTCAGCCTCTGCTGTGGACCGAGCTACAATCTCTTGCTTTTTGGAACACCAGGAGAAAACAAGCGAACCAAAACTGAAACAGTATCCAGACGTACTCTTCATGTCATCTACTGAACCAGCCCAGTCACTATCAGAAAATCCTTGCAAATTAAACTTGTGACCTTTCTTAAACTTCACACCAAAGAACAATGTTCCTTTGAGATATCTCAATACCCTTTTTGCTGCAATCAAATGTAACTGACTAGGACTATTCATAAACCTGGATAAAACACTCACAGCAAATAGAATATCTGGTCTGGTTGCTGTAAGATACATGAGACACCCAATCAGACTTCTATACATAGAAGCATCTCATCTGTTCCATCATTCTTCTGCAGCTTCTCTTTAGCAGCCATAGGAGTGCTTACACTTCGACAATCCTCCATCTGAAACTTCTTTAGAATTTCCTTCATGTATTTTTCCGACGAGATGAAGATCTCATATGAAGCCCGTTTAACTTCCGGACCCAAAAATAAGACATCTTTCCCAAGTCTGACATCTCAAAAACTGCAAATAAATCTTGCTTCACCTTCTCTATCAATTCCATATCATTCCCCGTCACTAAAAGATCATCTACATAAAGTGACAGAATTACAATACTGTGATTCACCTTCTTGACATAAAGAGAACTCACTTAAGCTTTTTACAAAGCCAAAATCCTGCAAATATCGATCTATCTTCCCATACCAAGCTCTTGGAGCCTGCTTCAATCCATATAGAGCTTTCTTCAACTTGTATACACTCTCTTCTTGCCCTTTGATACTAAAGCCTTCAGGTTGTTCAACAAAAATCTCCTCCTCAAGCTCTCCATTCGAAATGCAGACTTGACATCTAACTGAAATATAGGCCACCCCTTCTCTGCTGCAATAGCTAACAGTAGCCTTATTGTATCAAGTCGTGCAACAGGAGCAAATGTTTCAGAATAGTCTACTCCCCATATTTGTGCATAGCCTTTCACCACCAGTCTAGCTTTGTGTTTATTGACAGAACCATCAGGATTAAGTTTTGTTCTAAACACCCACTTAACCCCAATCACATTCTTATCAGATGGTCTGTCAACAAGCTCCCATGTGTGATTTTTCTGGATCATTGCAATCTCCTCCTGCATTGCTGCAATCCACCTCTGATCCTCCTTAGCTTCCACAAAGTTAGATGGTTCGAGCATTGCCACATTGCTTCTTTCATAGATTTCAGCAAGTGACCTCGTACCTCTCCTTTGGTAAATCATCAACACTGTCTTCCAATCCATCTATAACTTCATCAACCTCTACATCTCGCAGGTTGTTTTTCAAACTTATTCTTTCCGCACTCTTTCCTTCCATCCAATTCCACTCATCATCCTCTAAAAAAACAACATCTCTGCTTACGAGTCACCTTCCTTGTCATAGGGTGAAAAATTCTGTAAGCCTTTGATTGGAGATCGTACCCAATAAAGATTCCAAGCTCTGCCTTCTTATCCAGCTTGTCCCTCTTGACCTCGGGAACATGAGTGTAACACAAACACCCAAAAACCTTCAAATTTTTCACGAAGGTTTAACACCATACCAGACTTCAAAAGGTGTTGACCTCTCTAAGGCCTTTGTAGGCAATCTATTCAACAAGAACACTGCAGTATTAGCTGCTTCAGCCCAGAACTTCTTAGGCAACATCTTCTCCTGCATCATACATCTGGCCATCTCCATAATACTTCTGTTTTTTCTCTCACTAACCCCATTCTGTTGAGGTGAATAGGGAGCAGTGAACTGCTGCACAATTCCTGCTTGCTCACAATTCAACTTAAACTTATGAGCAGATATACTCGGAACCATTATCAGACACGAGCATTTTAATTTTCTTCCCACTCGATTCTCAACTAAGGCTTTAAACTTCATAAACACATCAGCAACTTCAGACTTGGCTCGCAGAAAATAAATCCAACTCATCCTAGTCATATCATCAGTGAAGGTAATGAAATACCTGCTACCATTGAGAGAAGACTCGACATAGGTCCACATAAATCTGTGTGAACTAATTGCAGCTTCTCACGTGCTCTCCAAATTTCTCCTCCTTTGAAAGGAAATCTGACTTGCTTGCCAAGAAGACAAGTTCTGCACCGTGGAAATTCCTCCTCCAAACTTGGCAAGTCATCTGCAAGCTATTTTTCTGCATAAACGACATGCTCTTCCCCGTGAACATGCCCAAGTCTTTTATGCCATAACTCTGCATTTTCTTCTTTGCACTTTAAAGCCATTTGTTGCATCTCTTGTGGCTTGAAAATGAAACTCTTGTCCTCCATTGGAATTCTTAGCACTTCTTTGCTATCTCGCATTATTAATAAGACATTCCTTCCCTTCGAACTTCACTTTATAGCCCTTCTCAACTAATTGACCAACACTTAACAGATTATGGTCAATATTTGGCACAAAGAGAACATCACTGATCAGCTTCACCTCCTGACTTCCTTCAATAGCCACTGTACCCTTCCCTTGCACTTCGATATACTGTCCATTGCCAATTCTGACTTTGGACCTGACTGACCTGTCTAAACTTCTAAACAGTTTCGAATTGCCAGTCATATGATTGGTACAGCCACTATCCACCAGCCATGTATCATTCCCAACAAAAGATTCAGAAAAAGAGGCTACAAACAAGTGCTCTTCCTCAGTTTCATTCACTGCTACCTGGGCTTTTCCTGCTTGTTGGTAATTTTTTTCTTTGCAGATGGCTTCCATGTGACCCAACTTGTGACATTTTCTGCACCTAGCATCAGGCTTTCTCCAACATCTAAAAACCTGATGATTAGTTCCACCACGGTATTGACAAGGCTTTTTGTTCATCTTCCATTTGCTAGACCCACCAGAATTTCCTTCTTTTGCTACAAACTTGGAGTCACTGGCATTTTCTCTCGGACTCAATCCATTTCTTCCCTTTGCCTCCATCATTTGATTTCACTCTAGCTTGTAGCGCACCCTCTACAAACTCTTCTTTTCTCATCAGTCTTCTGTGCTCCTGTGCCTGCAACGCATTCAACAATTCTGCAAGCTTTATATCAGGTAAGTCTCTTGTATTTTCCAGAGACGCTATGGTGGCTTCGAACTTCTCTGGAAGAGACACCAGAATCTTCTGAACAAGCCTTTCATCCTTCAAGTCAGTCCCTAAAACTCTGATTTTATCAGCTATCCCAACCAACCTATCGAGTACTCCTTCACGACTCGAATCCTTCATCTGCTGTCTCTCAAACTCCCTCAAGAGATTCAGCACCTTCATTCCTCTTATCTTCTCATCTCCTTCATATTCTTCCTTCAAGAAGTCCCATATAGCCTTTGCAGAGTCACACTTCATAATTCTGGTAAAGATGGTAGGCGAGACAAAGCATACAGGCAAGATTTTGCCTTGGCTTTTCTTGTGGTTCTCTCTTTATGAAGTTTGATTTGATTCATGGTTGGATTGTCTGGAAGTGGAGCAACCTCATAATCATCCTCCACAGCCTCCCATAAATCATGACCCTCCAAGAATGCCGTCATCTTGACAGCCCAAGCCTGATAATTTTCTCCAGTAAATACTGGAGAAGCCATCGCAGAAAAACCACTTGACCCTGTCTCCATCACCCTTTAACTTCTTTACACTTCGATACTTGCTTCACTTCACAGTCCCTCAAGATCATACACGCTCTGATACCACTGTTGTTACTGATCAAAACAGTAAACAAGAAAATAGAAAACCAGAAGCTATATTTTTCAGATGAGGAAGAGAAGCACAGAGAAAACAGAGGACAAACTTACGTACGTTTGTTCTAAAGGAAACCGTCAAGTACAGGACAACTTAAACAAAGCAAAAACTGCTCACGTACGTGCAACACATAACTGCACACAAACGTGCTATTAACTTCCTAGAAAAATAGCAAAAACACTAAATACGTAACTAAATGAACTTGCTGTTTTTTTAATAAAAAAACAGAGTAAAACAGAGGAAAAAAAACAGAACAGAAAACAGAGTAAATAAAAAGAAAACAGCAACTTGAGACATTATAATCCAACAGGGTCATCCACTTCTTACGCTTACCCTTCAAATTCGATCAGAAGTTCTTTAGAACCAGAACATCACCAGCTTCAACCATCGCCTTTCAACAACCAGGTAATTGTTATTTTCTCACCATCAACAGCAGATTAACTAGGCAAAACTATTAACATGACGATGGAAATGCTGCTCACTTGTAATTCTTTTTTTTTTCAGCAGCAATTTAGTGGCTTGCACTCCAATAACTCGTCCCTGAATGAATCTAGCTTCATCAATGCATCATATGCACAATTTGTCCATCCTGCACTGGAAGAGAAACAACCCTCTTGCCCAAAGGTGAGATAACTCTTTGTGATTGGTAAAATTGAGTTACATAGGGGGTATTAGCAAGGGTTTTGAGACTGAATATGCAGCTGTTTTTCTTTTTCTGTTGGAACGTGTAGACCAGCTGTGAAGATGTTGGAAACTTGGGTTCCATGGCGAAGAATATTGGCGTTGAACCTGCATCTAAAAGGCCACGATTTGAGACACCATCACCGTTACCCACATTTAAGGTAAGGACATTGTGGACCGATTTAGTAACAACTTGGATAAAGATCGATGCAACCTCAAACCGGTTTAAATCTATGTCTCTTTAAGATATCAGGAGCTTGAATTTAAACACAAGAATCGGTTAACAGGTGCGAAAAGAGAAGCTAGGGGACCGGGTGACCGCGCTCCAGCAACTAGTTTCGCCTTTTGGAAAGGTTCGCTTCAGCATTATACGCTTCCCCTTTTTGATACAGGAGTACAAAAAGGGGAGTACTTTACTTTATGGAGATGAATAATTCTCAGCTCCAGCCACTTTATTCACCTCAAATTGATTTGCTTCTATCACTTTATTCTCTTTATCAGACCGACACGGCATCTGTTCTCCATGAAGCCGTCGAGTACATCAAATTTTTACAAGATCAAGTCAGTGTATGTTTTGTTCTTCATTTCGTTAAATCCATGTTGTTATGAAGAAAATATTCGTTTCCCCTAGCTAACAGCAAATGCTGGAGCATGTCCAGCTCTCGCATCATTCTGATAATATGTGTTTTATGTTCACAAATTTCAGGTTTTGTGTTCTCCATACATGGGAAATGAAGCGCCAGTTGAGGTACAATGTTCAGCTTAAAAATTATTTCATGTAACATCTATACAACACCAGATATTAATGTGATGTGCATTACATATTACCATCTGACAATGTATTCATGTGCTTCGTATAACAGCTTAATGACAGTATGGTACTATAAGTAGAAAATGTAATGTCATGTTTTTGCCAAGTAGTCATTCGATACGGAACATGTCATAAGATATAAGTGTAGCATAGAATCCTTTTTCATTCAACAGGCTTCTACAATCATTTCATAAATTAGCCACATGGTTATATGGTCTGGATACTTATGTTGCATACGTTAGTTCTAAACCCCGTTGTTACAATCAACCAATCAAAGAATTTAAAATTTAGAGGATTTAAAGTTCACCAAAAAAAAAAAAAAGAGAGAGAGAGAGAGAGAGAGAGAGATATTTGTACCGTAACTAATCATGTCCATCATAGATCCAAACTATTATATAAGTTTTTTTGGCAGGCTCTAGGAGAACGAAAAGATGAGCAGCAAGGGCTTTCTAAACAAGACCTAAGAAGCAGAGGCCTATGTCTGATGCCGATTTCCAGCACATATCCAGTCGCTACCAGCGCAACGCCTCATTTTTGGACGCCGACTCTGGAAGGAAATTTCACTTAGGGAATGATGACTCAGCCAGGAAGATAAAGGGCGCTTTAACACTAAGACAGTTAACTACAGTAGCCCATCACTTCCTCAACAGTCATTACTTGGAGACACATTGATTTCAGTTCGGCCGAGAAAGGAGAACAAGAAGACACAAAAAGCTGAGGGACCTCCAGCTTGGCTGTCTTGAGGGGAAAAAGAGGAAAAGCAAAAGGAATTGGAGAGAGATAAAAGATGGAGACAAGCGATGGGCCATCTACAGAGAAGACAATGGTGATTAGGTTAGGAAAAATACCTTTAGTAGCTGCTGATCAAGGTTTACGAAGGCGGTCAACCGAAAGCATTCCTCCGGTTTGTATGTGAAGGTAGGTATGGAACCGGGAATATAAGGTGCTTTTTCTGGTGGAACTGTTGGCATTAGTTTCATGATTTGTGAAATTTATATACATATGCATGGTCATATTAAGAAGCTGTGTATAAGGTGCTATACATTAGGAACTGACACTAAATAAAGGTGCTATACATTTGAGACGTGTTTGAATTTAAATTGTTAATGCGTTTGAAGATAGTGAACAGGCTCATTCTATTATCGATTAATGTGGTAGCTGAAAATAATCACACGAGTTGGTTATCTTTTTTGTTCTTTATTTTCGGGTCTATGCGATTAATCTCACTAGACAATTCAACTTATAAGTCCAATTAATCTGGTCAAAAACAAGCTTACGCAAACTTCTCATAGGACATATATATCGCTAATCAAGATCCAATCCTCATACACGTGATATATATCTAATCATTTCAATGCCAGCATCCATAGCTATTGCCAAATCTTAATTTATCATCGCACATAATATTCTTCCTTGATGTTTCAATTTTTGTAATTCAAGGGCACAAACATAAAGAATCAACAATGATGTTTATAATTAACCCAATAAAAAAATCACACGACATGACATCTGAATTTTTGTTCAATGGAATAGCGAGTCTTGAATACTTAACGGTTCACATCACGTCATCAAGCCCATCATAAGATCGCACCATTTGCACCACCACAAGGACTTGCCACCTTAGCTTGTCCCTGTCATCACCACGCCACCTTATCGTTGTGTCACCGCACCACCACCACGTTGCCGCACCGCTTGGCCTGGCCGAGTCTTCTCCAGTTGGCGCTTCAATTGGCCGCCAACTATGGCAAGACGATGCACCAAAATTTCTGCCGAGTCTTTAGCCCCAAACCCACGTCACCTCACCCAGCCGGCTTCTCCTTGGGCTGCCACGAGTGGGAGTAATGTGGCAATCAAATGTTGACCACGCCCATGAAGCAGTGAAAGAGGTAAATGAAAATTTACCCGGCCAAGCCACGTTCCCCTCTAGCTGTCTTCTCCTTGGGGCTGCCACGGGTTGAAAATGTTGACCAAGACCCTGCAAAGACGGTGGAAAGAGAGAAGAACCAAAAATTTAAATCCAGCCAGCCCATGTTTCTTCATTCATCCTTCAGCATCGCCCAGACACGCTCACATCCCGCCCTTTTGGTTCAGTCCCTTGGCTGCGCGACACCACAACTCGCCACCACCTTCGCCGGCGATGCGCCCTCGTTCAACCAGCCAACCAACCATGCTCTTCCTGTTCGTGTTTCTCGGTTTGTCTCAAACTGCCAGAGGATCAATCGTAACTCAGGTTCTCAAAACCTTGCTAACTATTGCGAGACATGCCTATGGACTTGAGGCAAGTAAATTACTTGCTGTTTATGCTACATAGGTTGATTTCCATACGTCAAGGTTGATTTCCTTGAGTTTTAAGCGTCTCGATTGATTTAAGTGTCTAATTATGTTCGTCAACGGTTTCCAGCATATATGTGTTGCAAGGATTGTTGAATTTCTAGTTCATTGAAACTATGGATATGTTGTTGGAACGCTAGATGTTGAAATATGTACTGATTTGAGCTTAATTGACATGAATTGTGGATGTATCGAAGGTTATGACGGTTTTGGGTCAACATACTGTAGGCCGAATTTAGCCAATTTTGTGTAGGTCTTTGTAGTACAAATTTGATGGGACTTTCTTCATGAAAATTGTGTGTTATGCCTTGTTTTACGATATACTTTAATTTCAAATTTTTTTCAGACTTTGTATGTTCAAAATATATTTCAAAAACTATGCAAGTCCGAAATTGTTTTTATAAGCCATTTCCAAACCTTTGCTTAGTTTCCATTTGCTACGGGATTTTTGATAAATAATTTGGACTAGCGTCCTTCATAAAAGTTTTAGACCACATATTAATCATACACACTTCTGCATACTTACAAAGTGAAAAGACTTTACTAAATATGTTAATCGTGACATACTGAGGACATCACAAATGATGCCGAGTAATAGTTTGTGAAAGAAAATAATCCTAGAGAAAAGGACATTGACAAATATTAATATATGCACTCTCAATTCATTATTGCCCACCAATTGGCATGGTTTTGGCTAGGAATTGACAGTTGATTGATTGATGGGGGCATAAATAAATTACCAGAAATGAAAGCAACATGGTCTAAATTGCACCATCTTAATGAAAGCAGCTATTATAATCATACTTTAGAAGGAGAAGGCTTTAGTTATACTCTTGTTTTGGCAAAGGATTGCCCCGCCTTCGTTTGGGCCCTCCTAGAGTATTGTGGTGCTACTGGACCGACAAAAAAGCAATTAGAGGACGGAATGGAAATAAAAATAATAATAATATTCAATTTTTTAAAAGTGCTTTGATTTTTGTTAAATTATTTTCTAAAGGGTAAAAAATAATCTGTCCAATTAAAAGCCATATGCCAAAAGTCATTGTTAACTCTATAATCTATATCACCCTAATTTTTATTTCTACCATATAAAAAATTGAGATTTTTATGCTTGTAATACAGGTTTAGGAATATCGTCGTGTACTTATTTTTTACCGATCAAAGTAAATAGGCAAATACTATCTAACTTGTGATTTGTAACATGTGAATGCAATCAGCATTTTAATTTTTCTTTTTCTATTAGTCAGAAGAAATTGAGAAAGGGACTCCAAATATTTTCCCCATATTATGAAAATGAGAGCTTAAATGAAAATTGTGTGCGAAATTTTTCCCTTGACAAAGTTGCCACCATATGTAGGAAAAAAAGAGAGAATAAGGTCCAATAAGATAGACGGTAAAAATAGGATATAAAATAAACTACACAGACCAAAACATTCAATACCCAAAATAATGAAATATCTTAAAAAGTCGTTACAATATGAAAGTTGGAAGCCAAGGCTATTTGAAGAGAACAGATTATTCACTGAATCATCGGATTATTCTTTGAGTTTCCATTTCATCATAGCAGAAATTCAAGCAGTGCCCTTGAGCTTCTTGGCGATGTCGGCGAAGTACTTGCCCTGGTGGAACGCAAGCCCGAGCTCGAGCTCTGTTGGCAGCCTCGAGCCGTCGCCAGCAAAGGTCCCGGCACCGTATGGGCTCCCGCCCTTCACCTTCTCCATCTCGAACATGCCGGCCCCGAAAGTGTACCCGACAGGGACGAAGATCATACCATGGTGGGTCAGCTGAGTGATCGCGGTCAATCTGATCGAACCAAAGGAAGAACAATGGAAAAATCACGCTACGTGTGAGTGCGCAAGATAGACATTGAAAACATTTTGAAGTCACTTCGAAATCAAATGATGCTCGCGAACTCGATCAGCGAATCGGCAACTTACGCAGTGGTCTCCTGTCCACCTCCTTGAGACCCGGTGCTCAGGAAGATCCCCGCGGGCTTGCCCGCCAGCTTCTGTGAGCCCCAGAGGCCGCCGGTCGAGTCCATGAAGGCCTTGAACTGCGCAGCCATCATCCCGTACCGGGTCGGGAAGCCGAAGATGATGCCATCGGCCTCCGCGAGCTCGTTCGCGGTGATTATCGGCACATCGCTCTTCTTCGGCGGGGCGCCCATCTTGCCCAGAACCTCCTCAGGCAGTGTCTCGGGAACCTGCCATTTTCGCCAACACCATTCAATCAGGCGGAAACGGCAGTTGAAAATGCTTCTTTAGGATCACAGAAAAACTTATGGACATGGTTAAACTCAGGACCCCGCTCATATTCCAATCAAAATCTCGCAGGGTCGAACCCTAGAAGTTGCCAGGCATTCTTCTATTGCAGATTTGCACACGTTAGACTACAATAACTACAGCAAAAGATGTGAACTTTAACATAAATTCATACCTGCCATAATGTTACTTCTACTCCTTCCACTGAATCGGCTCCTTTCTTGATTTCTTCAGCGAGCTTCTCGACGTGACCGTACATCGAATAGTAACTGCATCAGGAAGAAGAAATTCCGCAGATCATTAAACGAAATTAAAGAAACTCGGTGGAAACTGGAACTTGGTCACTAGTCACATTCAAAGCAAGGTTTAAAAACACCATATTCTTTGCTATGTGACATTTTCTCCAAGGAAAACAAAGATCCACGTCAACTGTTTCTGGCCTGACTAAGATTGGTTATTATAATACATTAAACCAGCCTTCTAAAAACACCATTCTGTGCATGCCGTGAGCCTAGGAGAGACAGAGAAAAGTTGCAAATACTGTTCAAAACGGAATGAAAAAGGGAGAGCGATTGCTGAGATTAGTGTCACGTTACAAATATTGGAGTGCAAGCGAATCAAAAGAATGATGAATTGCAGGGGACCACGTGGGCTCGAAGGGCGAAAAGAAAAGCACGGGCAGCCGGGTGTTGCATTTTCTTCCTCCAATCATGATTCAAAAGTTTGGTCAGACTTCACTATCACTCGTCAGTTTGGCTTCTTGCAAATTAACAGATCGATACCACACAAGGACTCGAAATCGCTCCGTGAACTTGCAGCCATCAAAGAGAATGAATCTTGTTCTAGAAAATAGCTTTATCTTCAAGTAGATGCCAAGCTGTTGACATCCTCCAAAAGAACAGGAAACAGAGTAAAACCCAGAATTTTCTTGAGATTCACAAGACAAAACTGTCGAAAGAACTCTAACCCACGAACAATGGACCGAAACTACATACGAATTCCGATCACCAAGAAACAGGAACGAGCCAACGAAAGAGTCGCGCAAACAAAATTCACAGTCGAACAGAGCAAAACCAGAGCATCCGAAAACAGAGCAGCACAAACAAAAAAACAAATCCCCCACCAAGAAAGCCAACGGAGCAGCGTTTAAGGAGGCAACTCGCGAGACACGGTACTCACACAATGTAGACTTTGGCGGCCATTGATGACAGCGCTGCTGTTGGCGTCTCTTCTCCTGAGTGCAACGAGCGAAGACGGTGGTCGATTCGATTCGTAGAACGGACTGCGAAAGCGGCGTTGGCAGATGAGGGAGGAAGAACGAGGAGGGGATCCCGTATTTATAGTGCCGTCTGCGCAGAAGGGGGTCGCTCGAATCCAGTCGCGACATTAAAGGCGTGGATCGCAATCGTGCGTGAGCTGTGCTCCTTTCGGTCCATTTATGTTAACGTGGGTTGATGTCATCCCGACATCACGTTTCGAGTAATGAGAATCTTGTATTGGTACACGTTTGACTATCTTCCACTTATCCATTTATGAATTTTATTTATGAAAAAAAAATTAAAACCACGAAAAACCTCAATACGATCTGGCACTTCGTGATAAATTTTATCTCATACTAACCAAAAGCTCAAACTGAACATCTTTAATAAATTTATCACAAACTAACGAAAATCTCAAAACTAAGATTTGCGACAAAATTACCGTCCATTAATTTACGTTAAATTGTTTTAATACCACAAAAAACCAAACTAACCAAAAATATCAAACCAATACATTTGTGACAAATTTACCCTTCGTTAATTTATGTGAAATTTCTTTAATACCACCAAAAAAACCACAAACCAATATACCTATGATAAATGGAAGATAAAATCTCAAACCGATATATCCGTCAACTGCTACTTGTTATCTAACCAAACAATTTCACGATAAAATCTAACGAAAACTAACGAAAGGTAAATTTGTCCAAGGGTATCAATTTAGGATTTTTAATGGTAAAAATAAATGTATCATAAGTAAATCAGTTTGGAATTTTTCGTGTTATTAACCGTTGCAAAAAAAAAAAATGTATCAACGCTTATCGAGCATGACATATTCTATGTAAATTCCGTTGATCATCGGAGGAAATTTCATTTCGATTCCTCTTCCATTACTTTCGTTATATTTGTATTTGTAATGATAATATTTGTGCTTGGAACATCGATATTCTTTTAAAGGAATAATCCTTGCTTTGAGGTACACATATTTTTAGACAATGTCGTTTCATTTTTATAATTATTGACATGTTCAACCT
This sequence comes from Eucalyptus leucophloia subsp. euroa, assembly GCA_017140325.1. Lineage (NCBI taxonomy): Eukaryota > Viridiplantae > Streptophyta > Magnoliopsida > Myrtales > Myrtaceae > Eucalyptus > Eucalyptus leucophloia. The sequence goes on along the minus strand of CM029471.1, from coordinate 18,829,647 downwards.
CCTCCCCCCAACGATACATAGGTACGTAGACATTGCCGATGTCATCCCAGCGTCATTCTTAGGTAATAATTCCTAATAACCTGTGCATTATGATATCGTGGTTTCTTGATAAGTTCATTTTGTATTCGTTTTCTTGCTTGCATTGAGCTTCATTATTTTACCATATTTGCAGACGTTCCGGATGTCAGCAATCATGTTCTCAAGCTTTTTTTATTACCTTATTCATGTGGAAACGCTGTTGACGTCATGCCTGCGTCGTTCTTCAGTCATTTACAATCACCATCTTAAACTTTTCTTTGAGCTAAGCCATGGTTAATAATCACTATTATACTTTTATAATCCACGATATTTCCTTTTGAGTTGTTATTATAGTAAAAGGCTTAATTCCATAAAAGCCTAATTTGAGGTCTAGTTCCAATTTTGTCTGGAATTTTTTTTTTTTACTAGAAAAAAAAAAAGCTCCAAACTTTAGATTTAGTCCAAATCTGCCTTAAACTTTTCTATTTAAAAAAAAAAGAAAAAGAAAAGAAAAGACCCAACTTTAGGTCCAATCCCAATCAAGAGTCTCAAAATATGTCTCCATTAGCCCTCTTGTTTAAAAATTACTGTAAGTCGTCCCTAATTTTAATATTTCAAAACGTTTTCATTTTGAAAATAATTTTCCATATCACCTTGCTGATATGGATTTGTTATAATCGTGGAAATGCATTGTTTGTTAGGATTAGGATTGGTTCACGGGAGTAGATTTAAGAATAGATTGAAAATAGATTAAAAGTGATTTTTTTTTTCTACAAAATAAAATTTAATGTAGATTTAGGACTAGACCTAAAGTTTGATTTTGTGAAAAAAAAAAGTTCAGTGTCAATGTTTGGGGAATTTTAGGGGAATTAGCCCCATAGAAAAATAATGTTTTCTTAATAACATTAATGTAAATTATGGTTGGCACTATACATAAGTACCCACATGCTACGTATATGTAAAAAAATTGACATTTAAAACATCTTGCAAAATTATCTTATTACAAAAAAGTATTAATTAATAAAAAGAGATTATTGACGCAATAAATGAAATTTTTGAAAAATGTCACTTTTTAGCCTTTTTTTTTAAGATTTAAAAATTTAAAAAGTATATAAGATTGAAAAGATTCAAATTTTAAATTTTAAATAAATGACAGATAAAAATTGAACTATTAAATAACAGATTTTTATTTTTTAGCAAAAAAGGTAACTCATTACTGTGTGATCAGGCTTAATTATCTTCTACTTACCCATTTAAGAATTTTATTTATAGAACAATAGCACTTTTCGATCATGACTTTTTTTCGACATAATTATGTTGATTATTCGAGAATTTTCTTTTTCAACCCCTGCCTTAGATTGGTTATGGTAGTATTTGTAATGTTAATATTCGTACATGTCATTCATCACATCGACATTGGTCTAGTACTAGCAATTTTTCTGGCCACGTTTTTAAAGAAATAATCATTTGTTTGAAGTACATGTATTTCTTGACAACGTCGTTCGATTTTTATAATCATTGACCTGTTCAACCTCTTCCCCCCCAACAATACATAAGTATGTAGACATTGTCGATGTCATCCCAAGCGTCATGTTTACGTAGTAATTCCCAATAATCTGTGCATCATGATATCATTATTTCTTGATAAGTTCATTTTGTATTTTTCTTCTTGCTTGCGTTGAATTTCATTATTTTACCACATTTGTAGACGTTTCGGATGTCATTTGGTCCCATCTCAATCTCTGCAATATATCTAATAAACTTTTCTTTGACCTACCAAAGAGAAGGCAAATTAGCCATGGTTAGTAATCTCATTTAAAGGTCCTTCTACTGACATCATACTATTTTTATCCGAAATCTTTCCTCATGAGTTGTAACTATAATAAGACTATATTTTGTTAATAATGTTCTTGTTAATTATGATTGGCAGTATACATATTAGTAAAAGTACCCACGCATTGCTTGTTTATAAAAACTTGACAATTAAAAAAAAATTGCAAAATTGCCTTATTGGAAAAATTTTAAAATATTAACTAATAAAAAGAGATCATTGATACAATATGAAGAATATGCATACCTATAAAAAGAGAAAACTCTTTTTTCCGGAAAAAAAAAATGTCTATAAGATTGAAAAGATTCAAATTTTAAATTTTAAATAAATGGCAAATAAAAATGGAATCATTAATTTATGGATTTTCATGTTTCCTTTTCAACAAAAAAATATAATTCTTTCCTGGATGAAAGGATTAATTATTTTCCACTTACCCATTTATAAAGTTTATATATGAAAGAATGTACCGGCACTTTTGGACCGTGACTTTTTTTATATGATTTTGTCAATTATCCGAGAATTTCCGTTTCGAGACTCCGCGCCTTAGAGTCGTTATATTTGTATTTGTAATGTAAATATTCCTACATGTCATTCATCACGTCAACATTTTTCTAATAATCGCACTTTTTCCGTGCCATATCTTTTAAAGAAATAATCCTTGCTTTGAGCTACGTGTATTTCCTTCGACCAAAAAAAAAAAAGAAAAAAACTACGTGTATTTCCAGACAATGTCGTTTGACTTTTATTATTTTGACACGGTCAATCTCGTCCTCCCAACGACACATAAGCACGTGCCGATGTCATCCCAACGTCATTTTTACGTAATAATTCCTAACAAAGTATGCATTATGATGTCATGGTTTCTTGATAAAGTTCATTTTGTATTTCTCTTCCTGCTTGCATTGAATTTTACCGTATTTGTGGATGTTTCGGATGTACACAATCACACTCTCACACTTTTTTTTTTTATTTTTATCACCTTACTTATATCCAAACCCTGTTGATGTCACGCCTGCATCGTTCTTCAGTCACATTTCAATCTCTGTCGTATATCTCTAAACTTCTCTTTGACCTTACCAAAAGAAAGGCATATTAGCCATGTTTAGTAATCTCATCGAATAATATCATATTTATATTATCCACAATCTTTCGAATGAAATTGTAACTATGATAAGACAATATTTTCTTAATAATGTTCGTGTTAATTATGCTTGGCACAATATATATCAAAAATTGACATTTATATCCTTTTTGCTAGATTTTTTTATTACAAAATTTCTAAAGCATCAATTCACAATAAATAAATAAATAAATTGCACACATACATTCAAAGAGAGAAATAATTATAAGATGCCTCTAACTTGTTTTCGATTCCATTGCCGATTTATATGATTAATGGGATGAGAAGAAAGTTAGGGCACACATGACAAAATTTTTAGAACATAAGTCATTTTCTGGTCATAAATTGATTTATTAATTTGTATTCCCTGACCGAGTTTCTGAGTAAAAAAAACATATTTGATAATGATTCAAAATTCCTGTTTTAGGAATAGAAATTCATTTGATAATAAAATAAAATTTCTATTTCTAAGATGGCAGTGACCATTGTGTGGTGTTTGTCAATCGGCGTTCAGCGAGTGACTGGAGTCTAGTGTGTGGCCCACATCTGGTGTGCAGCATTTGACAACGAGCGGCTGGCGACAAGCAACGGGTGTCTAGCGGCCGATGTCCAGTGGTTGGTGACCAGCAACTAGCGTCCTAGGGGTGACAGGTAGGTAGCAGGAGGTGATAAGAATAAATAATAAAAGAGTTTTCATTTCTTATTTTTGTTCCATAAATAAAAAAAAGCTAAAAATTTCAATTTCTGATTTTTACTCAAAATCTATTTCTAGAATAGAAATGCGTTTAAAAATAGAAAAATGAAATTGTATTCCAAAATGGATTTTTATTCCAAATCTATTCCGAGAATAAAAAATAAAGAAGTAGAGGAATAGAAATTTTGTCATACACACCATTAGGAGTCATAACTGATTGAAAGAAGGACAACAAGAGAAGTTCTCTACCATGAGAAGAAAACCTTCGAATCCGTCTTTTTTGGACGAAAAGGGCAAATAGAACTAACACCAAAAATGCTCTATCAAGGAGCTGAAAAGTCCTCTCTCTCTCTCTCTCTCTCTCTCTCTCTCTCTCTCTCTCTCTCTCTCTCTCTCTCTCTCTCTCTCTCTCTCTCTCTCTCTCTCTCTCTCTCTCTCTCTCTCTCTCTCTCTCCCATCATCTTCTGCAACCTTTAGCCATGGGGTAGGATTTGAATTAGTCTCACCCTCCTCCATTTCTTTTGTTGATTTTGTTTGTGTTTTATTGTTCTTTTCTTAATTTTTCTTCTCTCCGATTTAGATTTGGGAGTCCTTTTCTCCCAGTCTAATCTTCGATTTGAGAGTTCAAACTTTCTCTACCTAGCTCTAGATTTGGGTGCTATCATCTCCCTATCTAAATATGAGAGTTTGATAAATATATCTTTGGGGATCCGATGCCTCTCTACTTTGTTCATGTACAGATTTTCTACCTCCAGCTTCAATGATGATTGTAGGAGTTTTGACGTGTCATTAAATTATGAAGACTTACTCTTCCACATCTTATATATGTATTTGTTTAACCCGCTATGGTTGTCTTTATACAATAATGGTATTGAGGAAGCCGAACCTAAATGCACACCGCAAACTAACAACGTCATAATTACTAGAGAAGGAATTTTTGACATGTGCCTATCACTAACAAAAACATAAGATCCAGTGATGAGTTGTTGATTTTGTTTGATGGATTTATTCTTGTAAAACGAATTTGTGCTTAACTTTGCTAGTGCTTGTTGATTCTCCTTATTTCATGGATTTGGTTTTGTTTTTCAATATCCATGCTTTGTTTCTCTTTGCTTTGTCACAAATACTATGTATTTTTGTATTCTTTTGAATAATAAATATAATTTTCTTTCAATCAAGGTAAAAAAAAACTAGCACCAAAACTAAGCCCCTATGATCGAGGGGTGGGATCATGAGATTTCAATATTTGGAAAATAGTTTCTTTCCTACACTTCCTGACAAATTAAGAATTCGAATTCTCCATCAATAGAATACTCTTTATAAAAAAAAAAAAACTACTAAAGGATATTTTGGAAAAGAAGAGAAGAATTGCGATCCTCGTGGGTAGGAGGTCATCTTTGCTTTATAGAATAGATCAAATATATCTATGGAATATATGGGTAAGAAAAGAAAGGCATTAAATGAATATTCGACAACAAGTTTCAAATCAGAGGGCGACTCATTAATTTTCTCGTGCCCTATGCATGAACCTATAATGACCTTATTTTACTGCAATTTTGCATATTTAAGTGAATTTTCTATTTTGATTGTGGTCCTACCGTACACGGGATTTTTTTTTTTTTAAGGCAATAACATCTGCCAAACGGCTACAATAAGGAAAATTCGTATTCCTCGCGTCACTGTCCAAATATAACAAATTTTATTCCATACCTCACTATTGCATCATTCTATCGTCACCTAAATATTTCTCATGGTCGTGATGTATCACATTGGGATGGTAGACTTAAAATTCAATCCCTATCAATGCGACTTTGAATTCAAAAATCCGAGATGAATTTTTCATATGGGAAGTCCCAAACCAACCAATTAAGTAACCCAGATTCAAAATACACTTAAAAACATGCAAAATATATCCAGTCGAGTTACATAATGATTTAATAATGCTTTAGTGACATCAAGTTAGGTTGCATAACAAGTTGCCATCAGTTGCTAAATTCATAATTTTTTTTTTTTTAGAATTACACTCATCCCAAATCGATCTAGAAACTCATTTAACACGATGTAAGTATAGGATTAAGGACCTATCTCACCATTAAATTTGTGCATATTTCAAAATTGAGCTAATATTGAAATTTCATAATCCTCTATATGACATGGGTATTCACTCCTCATATGTTGCCAATCTATATATACTTGACAATTAACTTCATAGGAGAAGATCAAATGAAATTAAAACCAGGCTACGGGAAGTGAATTTAGTTGTATGTCAGCGGGCGAGCCGGCCGTCCAAATTTTTTATATATTTTTAGAACAGGAAATAATTCATTAATTTTTCAGATCAAATCCTCCGCTTTTGGACGGCGGCGTCGTCTAGATACAACAAACCACACAGCTGTTGAGGCGTCGAGATCCCTGACTTTCCATAAAATAGTGGGCGAGTCGTGCGGACGCAGCGAAATTAGATATAAAATATATATACGAAATTAGATATAATAATATATATATATATATATATATATATATATATATATAGAAACTGAATAAATTAATAGGATTTTAAATTCCAAACATCTTCTGAATGGCTTGCCGGGTACAGATCACCAGGCTCACATGACAAGTACAAATCGATTCTAAAAAAATCAATAAATTAACAAGACTGCCGGGAACCGTCCAAATTCGCATTCGGTTTTGCTTTTCCTTCTCCTAGTAAACGGATTTTCTTGTTTGATTATTATTTTTGTCAATTATTTTTTTTTTTTTGTTTATTTCTATACTGTTTGTGCGCAGGTTTGAACGAGTCGTACGACGACCTTGCAAAGCATCAATTGCTTTCAGGTCATTGTGCCAACTAATTTATTTTTTTAATGTTATTAAAGTGGCATGACTCGTCATGACAAAACTTTAGGAGGGTGAAGGTAAAAAAGGCATCGATTCGAAATCCTTCCCATGGAATATTCTTAGTTCGTAGTAATTCAAGACTTCAGCTGAGGTTCCACAAATATCTTCCTGCATTTAAAAGAATTGACCTGCCAACCTTCTGTCCGCCTTAGCCGAATATCGATATTTTGGCCATTTAGGGCTGGCTTGATTGACCTTTAATTTTTTATTTTTAAATGTGAACATAGATTTTGCAAAAGATTCGCTTTGGATTTCTTTAACCTGTCTGAAACTTTCACGATATTTGGATTAACACAGAATTTTTTTATGCAAATTGGATAATATCTTAAAATTTGATGAGACCTTTCTACTCTCACTTAAACCTAAATAAACAGGCCCTTATGTTATGTCATTTGAAGTTGTTAGAGCATCGAAATATTAAAAGTACTTCTTCATTTAATAGTTTTATTGTGGGAAAGGTACCATAAAAAACCTATGATATTAGTGCCAATTTAGTCCTAAATCTTTCAATTGGGCTAATTTAATCATAAATCTTTTCATATTGATACTAATTGAATCCATCCAATTAATTTTAGTTAGCTAACATTGATGTGGACGCCAGTTGACAAGCGAATGCTAACATGGCAATTTTGAATTTTTTTTTATTTTTCAATTTTTTTATTAATTTTTTCTTTTTTTTCAAAAAAAGAAAAGGAAAAAAACAAAATTCTAAAAATGAAAGTATTTAAAGGTTCTCACGTCAATGTTCGCCGACCGGCCGGTGTCCACGTCAGCATTGGCAGCTCAAATTGACCGAATGAATTAAATTAATATCAATATGAAAAGGTTTATGATCGAATCGGTTCAATAAAAAAGTTTAAAACTAAATTTGTATAAATGCCATAGATTTATAACTTTTTTGGTACTTTTTCCATTTTATTGGAGTATTTAACTAACAAATCACATCTTCTTTTAATATCCTAATAATTTTTTAGAAGGTGAACAATTTCCCTAAGAAAAGTTCTGAAATGTTGCATTATATATCATTAAAGTTAGTTGTAGGGGTAATCATTTCTAGAGTGGGCAACTTCCACCTTAGAACCAAGAACTATCAATGGCTAGTTTCAAAAAACTAGAATTGAAAACCGTTTGTCCATGGATCTAGTTGAAATGACCCCACTTCAAAAAAGGTATGAAACTTGAGAGCAAGCGATGAGGTCAAAGGCCAAAGGTGATCGAGAGTAAGAGTGACAAAAGGAAAGACGAGGCTAGAGGTGATCCGAAGTGAGAGTGATAGAGGGATCGAGGAGGCCGAAGGCCATCAAGAGTGAGGGTGAGAGAGGGAGACAATGCTGTGAGATGATTGAGGTGAGAGACATAGATGAAATTAAGGTTTTGATCTAAAAGTTAAAACATAAAAATTTTAAAAGAATTGTATGTCTACCGATCCAATCCAGGTAATTAAGCAAGCTAGCAATTCCACATCCGAAACTGGGAACTGAACCGATCCTCATGGAAATCACCGATTTTAAGCCCATCTAATCGGATTCTGAGCCATTCCTAGTTATTTTACACACTCCCCATTAATTATTAGCTTGAAATTTTGTTTTTAGTGTATTAGGGCTTGTTTTTTACCCCCAAAAAATAAGCCAAAAGTACTTTTACCATATGTGAACTTTAAAATAGTGAAAGTGCGTAGGTTGTAAGATTCAGATTAAGCAAAGTGTAAAGATCAATCAAAATAGGTACTTAGACTTCTATATGATATATAATATATAAAATTCTTACAAGAATTTGATTAGACCTTTTAGTATGAAACACGAGTATGGTCGCTAAACTTTAAGGAATATTTCCGTTCTTCGGTCAAATTCCTAACCGACTATTAATTGGACCTGATGAAGCCTCTCAACCATCCTGGAAAAAAAAAGAGGACGTCACATCATCTCCAAATTCAGAAGAGACAAAACGAACATAGTGGTGACGGACGTAAACCTCTCCAAAGTAGGGGTCTGTGCGTTGCACAAAAGTTTATGAGAGCCTTCTAGAAACCCAAACCGGTCATCATGTGTCAATTCGAAAGAAAAGTCTTAACTTATCGGGACCAACTTAGATGCAAGGAAATATCGTAGCAAGGAAGAATCTTGGATGTCTCTCGGCATATGCCAGCCAAGTGCCATGAAGCTTCATCGGTGTTCCTTTTTGTCCTTCTTGAGGTCGCGGTTGGGTGAGCCACCCATAGCACGGCCTTGCCCGACAGGCACGAGATTGACCGACTGACTTCGAGTTCAATTCTAGTGGAAAATTATGATTTCCATGGAGACACTAAGAAAAGAAGGCAAAGCCCGAGTGAATGTGAACGAGTGATCGACAATAGAAAAGAAAAAATATATGAATACTATAGGAGTGAGCATATAGACAACAAAGCGATGACATAAGCATGATCACAAATAGACACGATCAATTAGCGCTTGGACTACATGCCACAACATAGTACGGCATGACATAGACTAGCGAGGCACAGCTTTCCACATAATTTGGTCAATCCAAGCACAACGTTACAATAGATTAGACCGATATCCAACACAATTGATCTCCTTGAAGAAAGGCGAATGGCAGGTTTATCAAGAACTATAAGTGCACTCTCAAGGAGTAACAATGATCAACTCAATCTCGAAAAGTGTAGCCATTCAAGAAAAGTCGAGGGGACGACCCCTACTAGCCAAGTATTAACTTAGGGGCACCATATGCACGAGCTACTCAGATACAAGCAGCTTATTCATGACTTGTTAGGTCCAAATAGCAGGCTGTAAGCCTGTAACCCAGTAATGGTGGGTCACCAATTGACTCTAGCGATCAAAGTCATTATAGTCATTATAGCCTAAACGGTTCCTTAGATTCTATGAACTACTCATGCGTAATTACGATTCCCATTTCTTTATCATCTTCCGCCTGCATAATCATGCTTCGAGTTGGCTTTTTTGGGGAGGATACAATCATGAAAAAGGCTCGTGTTCCTGCGTGCGTGGTAACATCACATGATTCATCTCAACCCACATCACTTTCCTGTTATCTTTTCTCTTTGCTTTAAGAAGAAAAAGAATAAAGGGAAAATCAAAGTTGGCCGACCGCTAGCAAACCAGTTGCTCCACAGTCAAAGGTTCAATGTCGGGATCCACCACTTCGTCTCGACATGTTGAAGTCCTATTGCAACATTCATGTGTTTGGTTTTTTTCCGGCGAGTTGAGGGTTGTCCATTTTGAGAGCTTTCCTAGGATTGCCTATTTGGACACGAGATATATGAAAATGATCGAACACGATACGCTAGATATTTTCAGCCTGCAATTCTACTGGGGTTTTACATGATTGTATTGGAAATTGGCCCGTGCCAGTAACTTAACTAATGATAGAATTCAGCTGAATAATTCATAAAGAGTCTCACACGTTGCCACAAGTTTCTAAAGTAAAAAGAAAAAGGAGAAAGTAAGAGTTGACACTTTTCTAGAAAGGTTACGCATATTTTGCTCTTGAATATAATCTTTAGCCTGCATAAGAGTTCGATGGAGGTAGGGTTTGTCAATGAGTTTCAAATGTATTGTTTCTATATTTTAATCCATTTCAACTAATGTTTGTCTATTAACAGCAAAAGTGTTACGATGGTCCACTTCACCTATGTATTGTGCCTTGCATATCCTTATCATGTATATAGTACCAATTAACAAGTTGAAATTTTTAAATTTCTTGAGGTTGTCGAACCTCCGGAATGAATTTAAGGATAAAAGAAAAAGTCAAGTGGATCAATTCTGAAAAGTAGGAAGTCCTCTTCCCATTATATATATGTACTTGATAGATACTTCTATGATGGGTTGTGCTTGGAATTACAGTGGTCCACTTCACTTGTGGATTGAGCTATTCATATCTCGTTTGTATTTCCAATTAACAAATCGGGTAAATTATGCTAGGAGCAAAGTTCTTGCATGCATGATTAATTGAATGATCTACACATAATGAAGTTGAATGGCCATGTCGGGATTATATTACTAACATGATGCTCTAAGTTTCTAACTTGACCCAACACGAGCACGATCCGCGACTACAAGATAGGGTTGCTGGCAAGAACTAAGAAGCAATCTTGACTATTTGCTAGGCTCAATTGGGCTTCTCGGCAAATTGCAATTCACCTTCGACAATTTAAGAGTATAATGAGCCGGCCCAAATGCTGGGATAGCAGGCCTGTATGTAAGCCTATATGTGAAACAAAATCTCTAATTTAGAGCCACTTGCACATATTAAATGCCCAAATTTAATCGAATTTAAGACTTGTAAAGTGTTCCGTGATCTTCCCGTCTAGTCTCTATGCTTGTCCCCTTGCAATTCAAAGAAATAAATAACGATACTCGCTTTTTATCATTTGACCTGATTTATGAGGTTTTGACAAAAACTGAAGGAATAAATATATTGGCTTGCAGTGCCATGATTGGCAAGACTAGCAAAGAATCACTTCTTTGTAGATTGCCTAAAGAGGTTGCGATCGGTCGAGTGACGTCAAACCTAAAAGTTCATGCTACGGGAAATCCTTTTTTTTTTTTTAATCAACCAGATATTGAACCTATTTGAATTATAATTCGCGAGCAGCCCGTCTGGTTGTGGTAATGAAATAAGCACGTGAATTATGCGGTAATGTAATAGAGTTGTAATACCTATTGTACTCTTTGGTTTATTTATGTTGCTTAGTTTCATGACTGACATATGTAATAAGCGGGAGAAGCACTAGAATTCTCTGATTATCCCTAAAATCAGGATTGATATGGTCGGTATGTGTAATGGCTCCCGTGTATTATTAGATGCAAAATTTATTTTTGTCAAATATTTATTTATATTTGACTTTGAAGAGTTGGTGTAATTAGTTGGGGCATTGCCTAATTTGCAAATCAGGAAGTGAAGTCGTCCATTCAAATTTCATCAACCGTGTGCAAACTATCTAAATCAGGGCACATGTACAGGCTAAAGTCCTAGACTTCACCAATTCATGGGGCTTGCAAGGCATTTCATGGGTCTTCACGTAGCTGTGCCTCCATGCCTTAGCCCCTGGATAATTAATCTTTTTACATTTCAATAAATTATGAACAGAATTAACATTTAAGCACATAACATATGACTATATAAAAATAACATTATAAATAATAATTATCATTTGAACAGCCAATCATGGTTTTAATATCCTATATATTCAAGGTATTGCATTTTGATATATAACTTTTTTATTTTTTGATAATTAATTTATAATTATCATAAAAATTTAATTATATATGGGATTATGTTAAAACACACATTAGTTATTATAACTAATAGTACGATGGAATCTGAAAAGTAAAATTTTAATACAATTTGAAGATTAATCAATGTAATTAGTAATATATAATCATTATTACGGATACATTCAAATATATTAAATTGCGATATATTATAAAAGATAACATCATTATTTTTATCAATGTTTTACGTGTTCACCATTATATCTATTAATCATGTATTTGGTGTTGTTGTTATACAGATCCAAATAAGTTCAGTAATAACCAACGTAGCTTTTTATTATAATTAATAATCAAACGTAGATAGGTGACATTAAACAATTAGAAACTGAAGTCAAATTAGATCAATTGGAAAGTAGGTCTATAGAGCCTCCTACATAAGATAGGCATATTTTCAAGTCTGACTTTTCTGATCTCAAATGGTGAATGGCATAATCATACTTCCTTGAAAAAAAAAAATGCCTCAATTAGTCAATTGGGACTAATCTAATACAATAGGATTACTATATTTACCATTGCATCCCACATATAGCTCCTCCAATTAGGTAACTGCTAATTTGTCAACTCGAATTTGGCCCCAATTGAATTCCATGGCTTATCTTTAGGAATTTCAAGATATCTACCTTTCAAAGAACAGTTAGGTCCGCGCGAAATAAAATATCGTCAACTTATGTGATAAAGCCACCTTGATCATAGGGTGATAAGTATTCTTGAACATATCCAATATTTGATTGGAGTTTCATGAACAGCACGACACTTGGTTATGGCAAGAATGGACCATATAATCTATTGATGAGATACTCATTCATGGGATATCCAAAACTTTGTTATATTAGGAGAATTATCTAAAAAGTCCTAAATATTTTACAATTATGCCAATTTAGTTTTAAATTTATTTTTTTGACCAATTAAGTCATAAAATTTTTATAATTGTGCTAGTTCAGTCATTCCAACCAAAATTGTCAAGGTCGATCATTGCCAGCAACAATTTTTTTAATAAATTTTTTATTCTTTTGAATTATTTTATTAATTATTAATTTTTTTACCTTTTTTTTTTTTTTTTCTTTTATTTTTTATCCTCCCCTTCCTCCCTCCTTTCTTCTTTGGCTCCGACGACCAACCAGCCCTCACCGGTCGCTGGACTCGAGGTAGCTAGGTGAGCTCGCCTTGCTATCGCTAGTTGAGGGCAAGCTCACCCGGCCACAAGTGAGGAGAGCCCTCGCTTGGCAATGGGTAGCTCCCCCAGCCACTAGTGAGGCAATCCCTCGCTGAATCTAGCAAAGGCTCGCCTCGCTAGCCTGAGCGATAGTGAGGGAGTCATCGCCTCTCGCTCATAGCTTTGGCGAGGGCTCGCCCTACTAGTGGTTGGGCGAGCTTGCCATTGCTGGGCGAGGCAAGCTCATCCAGTCCCCTCAGTCCGACGACCAACGAGGGCTAGTTGGCTGTTGCTCAGACTAGCAAGGCAAGCCCTTGCTAAATCCAACGAGGGCTTGCCCTGCCAATGGCTAGGGGAGCTACCCCTTGCCCAGCGACAATGAGGTGAGCCCTCACCAGATCCAATGAGGGGGGCCTCGCCGTTGCTAGGTCTAGCAAGGCAAGCCCTCACCAGATTCAGTGGGGGCTCACCCTTGCCCAACAACGGCAAGGCAAGCTTGCCTGGTAGCCTTAGTCCGGTGACTGGCGTGGATCACTGTAATTCTACTAGGGTTTTACTTGATTGTATTGGAAATTGGCCCATGCCAGTAACTTAACTAATGATAGAATTCAGCTGAATAATTCATAAAAAGTCTCACACGTTGCCACAAGTTGCTAAAATAAAAAAATTAAAAAAAAAAAGGAGAAAGTAAGAGTTGACACTTTTCTAGAAAGTTTACGCATATTTTGCTCTCGAATATAATCTTTAGCGTGCATAAGAGTTTTTTTTTTTTTTTTTTTTTTTGACTTGGCGTGCATAAGAATTCGATGGAGGTAGGGTTTGTCAATGAGTTTCAAATGTATTGTTTCTAAATTTTAATGTATTTCAACTAATGTTTGTCTATTAACAGCAAAAGCTAGGTGTTACAATGGTCCACTTCACCTATGTATTGGGCCTTGCATATCCTTATCACGTCTATAGTACTGATTAACAAGTTGAATTTTTTAAATTTCTTGAGGTTGCCAAACCTCCCAAATGAATTTAGGGATAAAAGAAAAAGTCAGGTGGATCAATCCTGAAAAGTAGGACGTCCTCTTCCCATTATATATATGTACTTGATAGATACTTCTATGGTGGGTCGTGCTTGGAATTACAGTGGTCCACTTCACTTATGGATCGAGCTATTCATTTCTCGTCTATATTCCCAATTTACAAATTGGGTAAATTATGCTAGGAGCAAAGTTCTTGCATGCATGATTAATTGAAGGGAAAAAGCCACCAAAAATCCCAAACTTTACCTCGAGTGACAAATTTACCCCGAACTTTATTTTGTGACGTGAAAAACCCTGAAGTTTGTTAATTGTGACACATTTACCCCAAACTTTTATTTGTGACACAAAAAATCCTAAACTTTCATTTGTGTGACACATTTACCTTAAATCATAAGGGCGTTATGGTCTTTTTAACTTTTAAAAACTTTTTTCTTTTTTTTCTTCTTCTTCTTCCTTCCCTCCGCCGGCCATGGCAGAGGGAAGCCAGCGTCCGGCGAGGGCCGCCCTCGCCTACGTCGGGCAAGGGGGACGCCGGCGAGGGCACCCCTCGCCTGACGCAGGCGAGGCGGCCCTCGTCGACGTTCGCCCTCGTCGGCATCGGCGCGAGGGCCTCCTCGCCATCCGGGCGAACCCTCGCCGACGCGGCGAGGGCACCCCGCCCGACGCAAGTGAGGGCGGCCCTCCTCGGCATCGGGCGAGGGCCTCCTCGCCGATCTGGCGAGGGCATCCCTCGCCCGACGCAGGCGAGGGCGCCCTCGTCGACGCCGAATGAGGGCCGACACCGGCGAGAGCACCCCTCGCCGGATCGGCGAGGGCACCCTCACCCGGCCGCGAGGGCACCCTCGCCCGACGCGGCGAGGGCGGCCCTTGTCGACGTCGGCGAGGGGCCTCCCTCACCAGATCTGGCAAAGGCATCCTCGCCCGACGGCGAGGGCACCCTTGCCGGTGTCGGGCGAGGGAGGCCCTCGTCCGACCCGAGCGAGGGCCTCCCTCACCCGACACCGGTGAGGGCGGCCCTAGCCAGCCCGTGAGGGCGACCCTCGCCGACGCCGGCGAGGGCAGCCCTCGCCGGACGCCGGCTTCCCTCCGTCGGCTCCACCATGGCCGGTGGAGGGAAGAAAGAGGAAGAAAAAAATTAAAAAGAAAAAGAAAAAGAAAAAACAGAAAAAATAAGATGAAAATACCCTTAATGGGGTAAATGTGTCACAGTTAGTAAATTTCGGGGTTTTTTGCGTCACAAAATAAAATTCGGGGTAAATCTGTCACTCAAGGCAAAGTTTGGGGTTTTTGGTGGCTTTTTCTCTTAATTGAATGATCTACACATAATGAAGTTGAATGGCCATGTCGGGATTATATTGTTAACATGATGCTCTAACTTGATCCAACACGAGCACGATCCGCGACTACAAGATAGGGTTGCTGGCAAGAACTAAGAAGCAATCTTGACTATTTGCTAGGCTCAATTGGGCTTCTCGGCAAATTACAATTCACCTTCGACAATTTAAGAGTATAATGAGCCGGCCCAAATGCTGGGATAGCAGGCCAGCATGTAAGCCTATCGTCGCAGTTGATTAACGAAATTCCTGCTTGTTTCCATCCTTCTTTTGCATGGTTGGTGCATCAGAAATTTCATTATTCAAATCCTACTATGTGAAACAAAATCTCTAATTAGAGCCACCTGCATATATTAAATGCCCAAATTTAATCGATTTTAAGACTTGTAAAGTGTTCCGTGATCTTCCCGTCTAGTCTCTATGCTTGTCCCCTTGCAATTCAAAGAAATAAATAACGATACTCGCTTTTTATCGTTTGACCTGATTTATGAGGTTTTGACAAAAACTGAAGGAATAAATGTATTGGCTTGCAGTGATTGGCAAGACTAGCAAAGAATCACTTCTTTGTAGATTGCCTCAAGAGGTTGCGATAGGTCGAGTGAGGTCAAACCTAAAAGTTCATGCTACCGGAAATCCTTCTTTTTTTTATCAACCAGATATTGAACCTATTTGAATTATAATTCACTAGCAGCCCGTCTGGTTGTAGTAATGAAATAAGCACGTGAATTATGCGGTAATGTAATAGAGTTGTAATACCTATTGTACTCTTTGGTTTATTTACGTTGCTTAGTTTCATGACTGACATATGTAATAAGCAGGAATAGCATTAGAATTCTCAGATTACCCCTAAAATCAGGATTGATATGGTTGGTATGTCTAAAGGCTCCCATGTATTATTAGATGAAAAAATTATTTTTGTCAAATATTTATTTATATTTGACTCTAAAGAGTTGGTGTAATTAGTTGGGGCGTTGCCTAATTTGCAAATCAGGAAGTGAAGTCGTCCATTCAAATTTCATCAACTGTGTGCAAATCATCTAAATCAGGGCACGTGTACAGGCTAAAGTCCTAGACTTCGCCAATTCATGGGGCTTGCAAGGCATTTCATGGCCTTCACGTAGCTGCGCCTCCATGCCTTAGCCCCTGGATAATTAATCTTTTTATATTTCAATAAATTATGAATAGAATTAACATTTAAGCACATAACATATGAATATATAAAAATAACGTTATAAATAATAATTATCATTTGAACAGCCAATCATGGGTTTAATATCCTATATATTCAAGGTATTGCATTTTGATATGTAACTTTTTTATTTTTGATAATTAATTTATAATCATCATAAAAATTTAATTATATATGGGATTATGTTAAAACATGCATTAGTTATTATAACTAATAGTACGATGGAATCTGAAAATTAAAATTTTACTGCAATTTGAAGATTAATTAATATAATTAGTAATATATAATCATTATTACGGATACATTCAAATATATTAAATTGCAATATATTATAAAAGATAACATCATTATTTTTATCAATGTTTTACACGTTCACCATTATATTTATTAATCACGTATTTGGTGTTATTGTTATACAGATCCAAATAAGTTCAGTAAAAACTAACGTAGCTTTTAATTATAATTAATAATCAAACGTAGATAGGTGACATTAAACAATTAGAAACTGAAGTCAAATTGGATCGATTGGAAAGTAGGTCTATAGAGCCTCCTACATAAGATAGGCATATTTTCAAGTCTGACTTTTCTGATCTCAAATGGTGAATGGCATAATCATACTTCCTTGAAAAAAAAAATGCCTCAATTAGTCAATTGGGACTAATCTAATATAATAGGATTACTATATTTACTATTACATCCCACATATAGCTCCTCCAATTAGGTAACTGCTAATTTGTCAACCCAAATTTGGCCCCGATTGAATTCCATGGCTTACCTTTAGGAATTTCAAGATATCTACCTTTCAAAGAACAATTAGGTCCGCACGAAATAAAATATCATCAACTTATGTGATAAAGCCACCTTGATCACAGGGTGGTAAGTATTCTTGAACATATTCAATATTTTATTGGAGTTTCATGAACAGCATGACGCTTGGTTATGGCAAGAATGGACCATATAATCTACTGATGAGATACTTATTCATGGAATATCCAAAACTTTGTTATATCGGGAGAATTATCTAAAAAGTCCTAAATCTTTTGTAGTTGTGCCAATTTAGTCCTAAATTTTTTTTTGACCAATTGAATCATAAACTTTTTATAATTGTGCTAATTCAGTCATTCCAACCAAAATTGTTAACGTTGGCCGTTCTTTGGCAACAAATTTTTTAATAATTTTTTTATTATTTTGAATTATTTTATTATTTTATTATTTTTTTACCTTTTCTTTTTTTTTCTTTTTTATCCTCCCCTTCCTCCCTCCTTCTTTCTTTGGCTTCGGCGACCGGCCAGCCCTCACCGGTCACTGGACTGAGGCAGCTAGGTGAGCTCACTTCATCATCACTAGTTTAGGGCAAGCTCACCCGGCCACAAGCGGGGAGAGCCCTCGCTAGATCTAGCAAGGGTTCACCTCGTCGTTGCTAGCCGATGGGTAGCTCCCCCAGCCATTGGTGAGGCAAGCCCTCACCGAATCTGGCAAAGGCTCGCCTTGCCAACCTGAGCGATAGTGAGGGAGTCCTTGCCCCTTGCCCAGCTACGACAAGGCGAGCACTCACTAGATTCGGCGAGGGCTCGCCTCGCCAGTGGCTGGGTGAGCCTGCCATTGCTGGGCGAGGCGAGCTCATCTAGTCTCCTTAGTCCGACGATCGGTGAGGGCTAGCCGGCCGTCACTCCGACTGGCAAGTTAAGCCCTTGCTAAATCCAACGAGGGCTTGCCCTGCCAATGGCTAGGGGAGCTACCCCTCGCCTAGCGACGACGAGGCGAGCCCTTGCCAAATCCAATGAGAGGGGCCTTGCTGTTGCTAGGTCTGGTAAGGCAAGCCCTCACCAGATTTAGTGGGGGCTTACCCTTGCCCAACAATGGCGAGGCAAGCTCACCTAGCAGCCTTAGTCCAGTGACCGACGAGGGCTAGTGGATCGCTGGAGCCAAAGGAAGAAGGAGGGTGGAGGGGGAGGAGGAGAGAGGAAAAAAAGGAGAAAAAAATGGTAAAAAAAATTTAATAAAATAATTCGAAAAAATAAAATATTATCACAAATTTGTTGCCGGCACTGGTCAACGGCCATGTTAGCAATGGCTGCCCAATTTTGGTCGGAAGGACTGAACTAGCATAATTGTAAAAGGTTTAAGACTCAATTAGCGAAAAAAATAAGTTTATAACTAAATTAACACAATTACAAAATATTGAGGACTTTTTTGGTCATTTTCCCTTGTTATATCATATGGTTTTCATGCAAACCCAATGCATTTAAGCATCTTTGTCTACCGAAACATGCATAGGACATAAGGATTAACATTCGCAGACAACATTTTTCCAAGAAATTATACAACCCATTGTTTGCTATCTATTATAATGTTGCGTGTTTAATTGAAAAAAGGGAAACTACCAAAAGCATACGTTGTCTTCCATCCAATGATTACTTACACACCTTTACTTGTGAAAAATACCAAATACATACATACATACCTCTAGAAACCTATTTGCATATTTATATCAACTACTCTCCCATCCCTAATTACAAAAATATCATCTTCTTCGAAAGATGCTCGCTCCTAAATCCTTAATTCTCGCACCCACACGAAACATATAAAACCACTTAAATCCTAAATAAGATACTATAATGAGTTTGCAAGAAATGATTATTTGATCTTTTTCAATATAGGGTTTTTAGAAAGTTACGAGCCCGAACCTTTCCCACATCTAATTCTAGTTAAATTGGGCGTGGGTAACATTCATAATGTGTTAATATTAAAAATTAGAAGAATAGTTGAAGAGAGTTTCTTTCCATAAGGATTGGAAGAATATATTGAAAAACAAAATAGAAAAGAAAATGTTTCCCTTAATCGCTGCCTCTTTATCGACGTGAAATCACTAGGACTTCAGAAAAATTACCAATTCTAGATTAAAAAACCACGAAATAAACTATTACAAGTATGCAGTTAATTTATAATAGACCTGTAACGTAATAATCATTATTGCAATGAACGTTGCTGTAAATTTTACTGCCAAGTTGCGCACTAATTACCGTCCCGAGACCATAAACTTCCGAAAGGGAAAGCTGTAGAAAAGAAGGTGATGGAAAATATAATCTGACAGAACCTTCTTATTCTCAAGTCAAGCACCAAAAGTGATTTTATCAATTCACAAAGGCTAGATAGGTGACATGACGCCATTAGAAACTGAGGTCAAGTTGATCCAATTGGAAAATAGGTCCATAGAGCTTAACACATAAGATTGACTTTTCTGATTTCAAATCGTGAACTGCATAATCACACTAATTCCTCCATTAGTCAATTCTGATTAATCCAATACATAGGATTACTATATTTACTTCCAGCACCCCACATGTAACTCCTCGGATTAGGTAACCACTAATTTGTCAACTCGAATATGGCCCCCCAATTGAACTTCGTGACTTACTTTTAGGAATTTCAAGGTATCTACCTTTCAAGAAAAGTTAGGTCCGCACGAAATAACATATCACTGACTTACATGATAAAGCCACCTTGATCACAAGGTGGTAAGTATTCTTGAACATATCAAAATTTCGGTTGGAATTTCAGGAACAGCATAACGCTTGTATTGGTAATGGCAAGAATGGACCACATAATCCACTGACGTGAAAATTTGTTGTATCCTTAGATGTCTAAGGATCTTTGTCTACCAAGACATGCATAGGATATAAGGATTAATATTCCCAGACTATTTTTCCGAGAACTTATTCTACCTCCTCTTAGTAATCTATTAAATGTTGTGTGTTTCCTTGAATTAGGAAAACTACCACAAACGGACATTATCTCCCATCCAATGATTGCTTACATAACTCTATTTATGAAGATACCAAATACGTACTTAACTTTGGAGACCTGTTTGCACATTTATATCAATTATTCTCATGCCCCATTTACAAAAAAAGAAAATCATTTTCTTCCAAAAATGCTCGTTCCCAGATCCCAAATTCTCGCACCCGCGCAAAACATTCAAAACCGCTTAAATTCCAAGCAAGATACTGCAATGAGTTTGCAAGAACAAATTATTTGGTCTTTTCCAATAGAGGGTTTTCTTTAGAAGGTTACGAGAACCCACGTTACCCACATCTGATTCTAGTTAAATTTGGACGTGGGTAATATTCATAATGTGTAAACTCGTGTACAAACAATATTTTAGGCCGGTTCAACCCTTTGGACAAAACATGCCAAAACCTTTCATTACCCAACGATGGTGGCTTCATGACCAAGACCTTTCTCTTGTTGACCACATCCCTCTCGTCCGCCAGCAACCACTGCCAAGCACGACGAATAAATGAACCAATCAATGTGAACATGTTGCAGAGAAAGAGAAGACCAAATCAGGTCAACCAAGGGCAAACTCGTGCGCCTCTCCAGTGTCTTTTTAAAGTAACAAGCACAAGCCTTTTTTAATGCTCTCTTCAAGCTTTGGCAGTTGAAGTGAAGCCAACGACAGAAGATGAGAGAGACCCACCAAACACGGATTGACCAGAGGAGAGAGTTTCAAGTCGGGTGACCCAACAATTGCCTACAGTAACCAACCCGCTGCAACTCCTATTTGCACCGCAATGAAGTCGAGCAAATTGCTAAATGAAACACATAAAGGAAGCAGGAGAAGTTACTGCACTTACTCACTTGGGAAGGGTTGCGTGGGACAGCCGAGTTAAGGTCTCCAGCACATGTACTCGTACTACGGGAAGCCAGTCGACTGAAAGCTTGCCAAGGAACTCTCAATATTGCAGCAATTGACATTTATTTGCAATTAGCTTGATGAGCAGCAATATACAGGGTGAAGAGAGAGAGAGAGAGAGAGAGAGAGAGAGAGAGAGAGAGAGAAAGAGAGAGACGTTTCACTATATCCTTTGTCACCATAGTCTGTATAAACTATTTCTACATCAGGGTCAGCCTTGAATTTCTATATGCCAACTGGGTAAATGTCGATCATCTAAAAGCATCGCAAGGCGAATACAACTGATAAATGTTAAGACGGGGACAGTGGATCTAAGTGAAAAGAAAATTCTCCCTAAATTTCCTTCACTATGATATAGAACATGTGGGGTATGAATGAGACCTTAGCTAACTCAAGGCCATTCAAAAGAAGCTAATCATGGCCAGACCAGATTAAACCATGAGGAGATAATGTACAGAATATCAGAAATCAAGCAGGCGAACATCTTTGCACAGTTTGAACACGTTGAATTGGACAATTGGAATCACACTCATTTCAGACTCCCTCAATTCTACCATCAGAGAAACAACTAATTTGACAAAACGGGTAACACCCCTAGTACAGAAAAATGCCTCCAGTTTCCTTTTCTTCCAGTCGCAAGCTTCAAATGGAAAAGCAAAACTCACCCTCTAGAACTAGCTTTCCTTCCATTACTAGTATTACCAAACAACCAAAAGAAGAATCTATTAAACTATCCAAACAGATTTCTTGAAGTCATTCGATCACAAATTGAAGAAGAATGAACTTTCTTCATACCAGAAAATACAGAGCAATCAAGTAGAATTGGAGCAACAGCCCATGCTTGTTATCTTTATTCAAATATACAAGATACAGAAAACATGTC
The DNA here is from genome assembly GCA_017140325.1 of Eucalyptus leucophloia subsp. euroa. Taxonomy (NCBI): domain Eukaryota; kingdom Viridiplantae; phylum Streptophyta; class Magnoliopsida; order Myrtales; family Myrtaceae; genus Eucalyptus; species Eucalyptus leucophloia. The sequence goes on along the minus strand of CM029471.1, from coordinate 18,807,509 downwards.
CATCAATAAAATCTAACCCTTTTTTTTTGCCCTGTACAGAAATCTATCCAACAAAAGGTGAGAAAGACACAGGAACAACAAACCTGACTCGCCTATGCATCATTCAAAAACCGAACCTTGACCACAAAACACACGTCCAATTTCATGTCAACCCCTCCAAAATCATCCACAAATTTACCCCCTCGAATGATCATCTCATGATCAATTGGAATCACCCTGAAGAAGCTGAGCCAAGCTGGTGGCGTTCCTCCTAATCTTCTCGTTATCATCCTCCACCAAGTTAATGCACATCTCCAAAACCCCAAGCCTCCTCACTTCCACACAAATTCTCTCACTAAAACAACAGAGCGAATACAGAGTCAGCAACGCACATTGAACTCCCTTACAGCCCCCATTCCTCAGCACCTTCACCAAAACCCTCACACACCCATCACACCTCCCCATCTCTTCCCTCCCTTCCCTGCACTTGGCCAACATCGCCAACACCTCGACCGCCCTCTCGATCCCCGAATCCGCGGCCCTAATCAGAACCGGCACCGACCCGTTCGCAGCCGTCCGCTTCCGGTTCTCCGGGAACGAGCATATGGCGAAGAGCGCCGTCGCGGCCTCCTTCTTCTCCCTGACATTCCCATCCCTCAGAAGCGAAATCAGAGCACTAATCGCAAAAGGGTACTCACCGATCGTGGCCTTGTTGACTTCCACGACCGCCAAGCTGGTGATTATCGTGGCGGCCAGCGCCCTGCAGTTGGCCGATTCCGCCCTCAACGCGCCGACCATTTTCGAGACCGCCCCTTCCGCCACCAACCCCACCTTGTTATCATCGTCCAAGCTGAGATTGAGCAGCAAGCTCAGAGCCCTCTCGCGCATCAACCCATCATCCGAGTCAACGCAGCTGAGCACCACCGACGCGGTGCCCGACTCGGTGAGCCGCCGGCGGAAGACCGGGTCGCGCTTGGAGAGCTTGGTCAGCCGGGCCAGAGCCTCGAGCTTCGCCTCGAGAGGGGAGGCGTGGGAGGTGAGGGCGGCCACGAGGGCGCCGGGCTCGGGCCTCGGACCCGGGTCGGGTCGGGCGCCGGAGGCGGGGTGGGGGGCGAAGTTGTAAATGAGGCTGCGGAGGGCGTGGTTGGGGATGAGGGAGGGGCGGTCGGGGAGGGGGAGCTTGGTGATGGGGCAGGTCCGGTGGCCGGCGTCGAGCCACCGCTGGATGGAGGAGCGGTCGAAGGTGTGGCCGGAGGAGAGGATCACCGGGTCGGACATTATGTCCAGCGAAATCGGGCACCGGAAGTCGTCCGGCAACTGGGTCGTCGACATCTCCTCGCTCCTTTCCCTCTTTCCCTCTCTCCACCGAGGTCCGTCAATGGCGTTCTTGCTCTGCCGTTGCAGGGTTTATGAGGTTTTTGGCAGAGAAATTCTAGAGAGAGAAGCTATATAGAGAGAGAGAAAAGACTCGAGAATTCGAATTGGAGACTGCTCCTTCTTCCTCCATGGGTATAAAGATTAAGCAGGAGCTTTTCTTTTTTCTTTTCTTTTCTTTTTTTTATTTTTATCTTCTTTTGGCCCGAAGCAGGTTGACGAAACGAGCTCGGCTTGCGGCTAAGCTCGTTTCGGCAAACGTTCGGAGGATTTTGCCCGAATTGCGCTTCGGGAACCGCTTAGATTCGTCAAAGGTTCGACAGCATTTTTTAGATTACGCGTAGGTTTTCGCGACGGTGCGGTGATGTGTCGCGAACACGTGCGTTCGGGCGAGTTAGGTCGTCCTGGTGCATTTGAAGATCGGCGGAATAAGAAGGTCGTATTCAAATTTTCGTTTGACTGATATTCACTTCGATGCATCATGTTTTAATTGCAAAATGTTCGAGATTTCACACTGGGTCTTAAATCGGTTGTGCGAAGCGACCCATGGTAGCGACTTGCCTTCAAAGTTCAGTACATGGAGCTTGATCCACGTGGATCTTGGACCAATACAATGAGAAAAGACCAACTTCCACAATAGGAAAATCATCTGATATAGCGTTACATGGTCCATACAATGAGTGGGATGTAGATATGGTACTTTGCTAGCTCACTTGAACGATTAGAATTGCTAATAGATGCATGAATGACATAGTAAGACCTACTAAGTCATGACACATTGATGGGCTCGAATTCAATTTTTTAAGACTATGGTAGCAAGAACGGTCAGTTTATTACCCCCGTCACATCTCCTTGATATTTTAAGTTATGTCATCTACAAAAAAAAAATTGCAAAAGCAATAACATTAATCGCTATCCTCAACGTTCAGTTTGCAAACACAGTCATTTAAAGCGGAATTGTCGAATCTCTTTAAAGACGGTAGTTTTCAATGACTACCCATTTGTCTCGAACCTTTGGGAAGCAAGACAAAAGAAGAAACTGCTAGCATATTGCCCCACTTCCTTGGAAGTTACTGTTGGGTTGGTCGGCACGGCCTCATCCCTCTAGCAATGGAACAAAAGAAAGGACAATTTCCAACGGCTCCCCTTATTTCGAAGTGTGTCTTTGTCTTTCCCACCTAAATGGGAGTACTTCTAAATTTTACATTTCAAAATTCAGGCGAACTCATCCTGCCCAACGGAACAAATGAAAGGACAACCTTGGCATACAACATGCCTGGGAAATAAATTGAGGAAGAGGTTATTTCTCGCGATGTCAATCAGCAATTGGTGCTTGTCGGTCACTTTGCCGAAACAAAGAGAATAGGGGAAGGGGAAGGGGAAGGGGGAGCGAAAGTCATCATACGCTCTCGACTTTTTCATTGATGACAGACCCAAAAAGGGGGAAAAAAAGAAAAAAAAAAAAAAAAAAAAGACAGAAAAAGCCAAGAAAAGCCCTGTTCTCAGCAGTTGATGAGGGGGAAAAAGGGCGAGGGGCAAAAGGGTCATTTCGCCCCCGCTTTCCGGGTCCAACGGTCCGTTTTAATTTAATGCCCATTATGGGAAAAAAGAAAAGGGAGAAGAAAAAAGAAAAGAAAAGGGAGAAAAAGCTTTCAGTAACGTAACGAAAGTGAAGGTGGGGCCCGCGGCTGTCACGGGGAAAAGTCTACAGTCACGGCCGGTCGGGGGTTGCGTGGGGGTTTGATCGGACCGCTGGTTTTCTCCCGTGAATGACGAGTTTTCCTTCGTCTTTCTTTTTTTTTTTTTTTTTTTTTTCAAAAGGTGGTCCACAGAAAAAGTGCCGTTTGAAAATTACGAATCGCTCTATCACACAACAAAAAATTATAAAAAATAACCGCTTATATTATGTCAACTATATTTATAATAATGAGATTATGGGGGACGAAAGCATAATTTTTCTAGAAGATTGAGCTGATAGATGATAAGAGTCAACATGATTTCAAAGTAAACTTGAGAATCTGAGAACTAAATTGAAGGAAATCATTTTAGTTTTAAATTCTAAGATATGCATAATAAGACTCAGATTTCAAAATGAGGAGTTTGTTCTAACAAAGTCTAAGTGGAACCGAAAACCTAGTATCGAAAACAAATCTATGTTGTTCTTGTTCTATATATTCACGTGATCATGTGCCATTTCATGACGTTCAATAATAAGTATGTGATCTAAAATCATTAGTCTGAGTTTCCATCTCCGGAGATATCTATAACTGAAATTTTTACTTTATTAATATTTCATAATTTTTTTATATCAAAATATCAGTCATGATTAATAAATTATAATAAAAGGATAATCATTCAATTTATAGTATAGGTAAAAATACAGTAGATTTTAAAACTGAATTCGGAACCACTAAATTTCACGTTATTGTGTATGCATAATAGGTTTAGAATTCTAAAAATTGTAAAATCTATTCCAGCAAGTAGATTCTGATAAAATCTAGAAACATTCACCCTCCTTATATGAACATGTAATTAATTCACATATTCTAATGGCTATTTACTACCGGTAATGCCGAATTAATGCAAACCCATAAAGGGGAAGCTATTTACTAACGGTAATGCCGAATTAATATTGCATCCCTGCAAATAAAGGAATGTCCGTACAATCGAATATTTTTGTGATTACTGGTGCAATGCATTTGCCACGTGTCGGTCGTTGGGCGCGATGCCGTTGGAATAATGAAGGGGGTTTATCCCATGACGACCGGGTGGGTCAACTCCTCTTAACTTCCGTCCAATCCGTGGCTCTCTCTCTCTTCATGCCTTCGCCTCAAGCAACGCGTTTCTTCTCCAGTTTATTGATTTCCTTCGGCCCCCACTTTTTCTCTTTTTCCGAATTGGCTAAATCGTGGAATTAAAAGAAATGAGCCAACGAAAATGACATTTGGAGGAAATACAATAAAAAAAAATTATTTAAGATTGTTTGTGGGGTCAATTCGTAATCTCAGGGAAATTTTGCTCATTGTAGTTAGTGATTAAGGCTCCGATAGTGTGTTGTGAAAAATAAATAATTTAATAAAAATAATCATTTGTATCGTTTGAAATAGTTGGTTGATGAAAATTTTTACATTAACTAACGATAATTTATGTTTAGACATTTTTGTGGATAAAGAATATATTTTTCATTTATTCAAGTTTTGTCAACGATACAATCGATTATTATATTTTTCCAAATCATTCATTTTTAGTGAAATAAACGAAGTCTAAAAGAAAATTTTGTATAATGTTTAAATACATGATCAATAATTCTAATGTTTTTGAGCTTGTAAAACACATGGAGAATCTGTCCAAACCTATCCTACGGATTTTAATTTAGTTGCAAATTTTTCAATTTTGTTGACTTGGTGAAAAAACTTTGTGTAGAAGTCTAATGTAATATTTCCAACCACTTTTTTTGTAGTTGACATGACAGTGTACCATATAAAATGACTGACATGACTGGATCCTAATAATTTTTGACAAAATTGGTCGGAATAATTATGTGAAAATTTTACGTAAAAAATTAAGACTAAAACTGAAGAAATTCAAAAATTCAAAACTGATTTCATAAACGTGTGATATGATTAGGATTAGTTGGGTGATTTTTTGAAAAAGAAAATAGTTAGACGTTGGAGTCGTCCTAAAGATAGGTCAATGACTTAGATGAGGATTGTCTTGGAATTAGGCGCCTTTAGAACGTGCATGTATAGTGCAAACCTCGTGCTGCAGCACATGTTCAATGTTGTGAATAGTAAATTGCGATGAGAGGATTTGACCCCACAAAAAAAAAAAAAGAAAGTTTTGCAATTAGAGAGAGATGTTGTGCATGAGAGGTTGTGAATAGCACATGTTCAATGTTGTGAACGTGTTTGTTCCACTCGTTCAAAGTTGACAGAGATCACATCTAGCGATATAAAAAACCTTGAATAAAATTGAGATTTCCAGCGCAACATGATTCTTTAGATCTTAGCCTTAACAAAATTATATATAACAAAAAAAAAAAAAGAGATTGTTTTCATTGCATTTGTTTTGCAAAAAATAAAAAATTATTTAAAAATTATTTCTAGAAATAATTGCATGTGTTACTCATAAAAGTGAATGGACAAGCAATATTTTCATCATTCACAACAGTATTTAGACATAAATTGTTGTTGATGATGAAAATATTTTAATTGATTGATTATTTTTTGTGATATAAATCATTATTTTTAGAGAAATTGGAGTCTATTTTCATTGTTTAAATATTGTCCTCATTCCTTAACAATATAGTGTAGGTCAAATTGTCGTCTAGAAGTAAACTTTGTGTGGTTGTACCCCTTAGTTTTACATAGATGGGTGCTTCGCTTTGTCTTGAAATTCGGCGGGTTAAAAGAGAAATCATGACTTAGTATCCCTCCTCATGTGACTTTTCCCTAATTTCATAGATTATAATAGAAAAAAAGCCATAAAAAACTTTTAAATTATGTCCACCATAACATAGTTGCTATAAACTTCTTTTTTGTGATATTAAAAATTCCAAATTATACCCACTACAACACATTCACTTTGAACTTTTTCTTATTACATACAAAATCCCAAACTTATACATATGTGATGTATTTACCTCCATTAAAGTTTCGTTCAATGAGTTTTCAGCCAAAATAATGTCTTTTATATTTCAATTAAGCCACGTAAGTGTCACATTAACACTAATTGCTTTCTAACTCCATTTAGACAGATTTTTAACGGTTTTCATTGACAAAATTTTGAAGGAGGGTGAATGTATCACATAAATAAAATTTTGAGGTTTTTCATGTCACAAAAAAAATTAAGGTGAATGTATTACGGTTAGCGTAGTTTAGGAATGGCTTTTGCCTTGTATAATAAGCATGTCAAAGTTTTATGAGGAAATGTTCATTCTTCTTGGAGATTGGCAATGTTCGTGGGTGAGATATGCTCGAATGGAGTTCGGCAATGTCCCGGATGGGTATATACTCAGACATACATCAAACTTATCTACTCTAAATGAAATAACTCAACTCAGGAGAGATGATGAGCTTAGATACATTAAAACAAAAAAGAAGGGGGAAAATGGAAAAATGAACAATCTATTGAGAAGGGAAGAGGCAGCGGTCTCTCTCTCTCTCTCTCTCTCTCTCTCTCTCTCTCTCTCTCTCATGCGCGAGCGACATCCCGCACAAAATTCCGCGGAGCGCCACCTTTTGTTTGGACCTTGGAGATCAACTTGTGGCAGTCACCCTAGAAGATGTTCTATATATTTGTTTGAAATCTATGATAGATATGTAAATTGGTACCACCTCGTGGTGGTGTCAATATTCCTCAAGTGACACGCATCATGAGGTGGTCACTGTCTTAGGTGACAATGACTATGTTTGTGTCACTTATGATGAAGTGGAATTGGCCGCGAATGGAAGGTATTTTACATGATCATCATCACACTATGTGACAATGACAGAGAAATGCTAGGAAATAATTAAGCAGCAGGCATTTAAAATTCAAAAGCAAAAAATTAGTTGGGATGCATGCCAAAAAATACTGTTCAGGGATATGGGCTAAGGAATAAAAATGTGCATTGAAATGAGGCATACTAAAATTTCAAGTGGTTAATTGATTACATCACATCATCAGTATAACTAATACAAATAATACTTTTATTTGTACATGGGGATCTATAAGTTTCAAGTTGATAACATTTGTTTTTTTTTCTTTTCTTTAATCCCAAAAACATAAATTTTTTACATTACATATTTAATATGGTTTTATTCCATATGCATACAATACTCAATTAAATGTCATATTCATGACATAATCTGAGAAGTGAGTGCTTTAGTTATTTGCAAACACTTCGAAAGGCAATTCTCTCAAGTTTTCTGACTCTTTTTTCGATTCTTTTTCAAAATGAAGGAGCTTTCCATCTACACTTTGCAATGCCTTCTTCTCTAGCAATGCATACATGTTGATGGAGTGTGCCTGACTCTCTCATTGACCTCAATTTCCTAAGAGATGGTTACTTGTATTTACTACCTTACTTAATCATCATTGACAATCATCATTGACTAACAGTCTACCTATTTAAATGTTTAACCCAAAAGACGTTAACAATCCCAATTCTACTTCTTTAGAATTGAACTCTCATAATATATAACAACAATCTATCGGATCAATCACCTGCTTTCTTTCTATGCATAACCAATCGGCTTCACGCAATGTGTCCAAGCTCTAACGTGGGATGTGAGAACATTTTATATCACCTAATAATTTAATTTTTATTAAGGGTTAATATCATTAAAAAAACCCTCAAAATAATATATTTGCAATATATTCACTTCAAATTAATTTTTTGACTACCAATACCCTAAATCGGTATACTCAGTGACATATTTACCCCAAATTAATTTTTTGAACACTAAAAGTCACAAATTAGGAACATTTATGATAAATTTATCATTTATTAATTTTCGCTTAAATTGCATTAATATTATGAAAAATCATAAGCCGGTATACATGTGACAAAAAAGTGTAAAACCTTAAATTGATATATTCATCAACTATCACGTGTTATTCAACTTAACAATTTAATATAAAATTTAATGAAAATTAATAAAGGAAAATCTATAAGAGATGTACAAGTTTAAAGTTTTGATGGTCAAAAAATTAATTTTGAATACATGTATCATGAGTGTACTAATTTAAAATTTCTCATGATATATATAGATTTTATTTTATTCTTATTTAAACACCCTTATATTTATCTGCATGGCTATTTTTCTTTGCCGAACGCTCTTTTAGTTGGTGCCATTTGGGGGGTAAAGAACTCCAAATGAAAATGACTTTTTTTGGGGGTTTGGGGATGGTGGTGGTGGTGAGCTTCCCTCCCCTTGAGCCCCCCCACTCCCCCACGTTCGCACAGAATCACGCTGCCAGCTGTCACGAAAGCGATGGCTCGAGGCGACCGACATGGACCGGTTCAACGCTCTCGACCTCACGTTCAGATTTTACCCCAGCGAGGCCATGAATAAAGAAAACCACGAAAGTGGCCCGCTGACGTGGCAAAACATACGAAGAAAATAAAAAAAATTGAAAGCTTAGAACGTGATCCACGAGAATTGAAAAGTTCTAGTGGCATGGTAGTTGGGGCCGTTGATATGGGTTAAATTGATTTCTTTTTCCTTTTTTTAATAATATATTTTTTCAATTTTAATTTTAATTTTTTTTTTTTTTTTGGGTTTGGTTTAACTTTATCATCGCGCACGCAAACGACTTTGAGTAAGTCAATTTCGGCATCTTTTTTTTTTGTCCCCCGGTTTTCCATGCTTAATAATTAACCTTTTTCTTTGCTTTCTAATCTCTGGAAGATTCGCACCTTGCCTTTTAACTTAAGCCATGTCGGAAAAGCCCACTTAGTAAATTTGTATCAGAATCGACGTGGTTGTAACTATTGCCTTCTTCCGTTTCTTTTCTTTTCTTTTAATTAATTTTGGGTTAGTGAGTAATGTTATTGAAATAAAAATAAAAACAAAAGCAAGAGGATAAGCATCGCTATCACCCCCGGTCTTTCATGATAAAGCATCCAACAACACATCAAGGGTCTATATTAAATTATATAATACAGATTGGTGTTAACTGTTAATGTGTAAGTGAGATGCCTTAAGAATCTTTCTATAATTATGTTTTTATCTGTACCTAGACTGTAGACCCATTAAAATGGGTCATAAACCCATTTGGTTATCCAAATGGGTGTTAAATAAATTATAAATGAGTTTAAATACAATATGAGTATTAAGTGAATCATAAATAGGTTTACAATTTACTTAGACCTAATTCATTTTTATAGTTCTTTCTTTAGTCTTGCCTTCACTTGATCTTACACTCACTTATTTCGCACTTTTATCTCAGTTTGGCTATCAAATTGGATAAAATATGTAAGTGTTTACCAATATGAATTGAGTTGGATATGAGTTGGGTCAGATATGGGTTACTAAGGGTTCGCATGATAAAATCTATACTTCTTTATTTCCCTGCTTCTCTATTTCCCGGAACAAGTTTAGAACAGAAATTCGTTTGGTAACACAATTTGATTTTTCTATTTCTGGAATAGATTTCTATTCTAGAGATAGATTTGAAGAAATCAGAAGCTAAAATTTTTAACTTCTCAATTTCTATTCTAGAAATTTTGTTATGCTCACCCTAAATTGCATTGCATACAAATGTATCGAAATGGATCAAAATGGGTCTATTTGGGTTGGGCCATTTATGACTCGACCCAAACCCGAACTGATTTACTCATTTGACGGGCCTACCTAACTGTATTGATTACTATATCTTAGGCAATCACAACTAGCCACTAGGTCATTATTTTTTATTTGACTCTAAATGTTAACGTGATATCATAATAGGAGGTCCATAATAAAATCTTTCAAGTCCCTTATTTTTATCAATTATTATAATTTTCCGAGATTGCTCTTAGGCCAAATTTCAGCCTATGCATGAGGGGTAATGTTGTAACATTTAAATATTAAACCATGTATACATCATACATATTTAATTTTTTAGAGTAGTAGGTTATTGTCTCACAACATTTTTCGTGGATTTACTTCTTTTAGTACGACTGTGCATATCAGATCATGAGAATAACCTAAATGGAACTCCAATCCTGGTATTTATAAGCGAAGTATCGAAGTTAACTAAAAAGCAAGCACCATGCAATTTTCAGTTTCCAAAACATATCAAACATTATGAACATAAGGATTCCATATCGGTTTGACAGCCGAGCCATGCAAATGATTCTCTTTCGGACTTTTGCCGGCTCAAAACACGTTTGGCATTCTAGTACCCAATACTTGCATAAACTACTTGGGTTTTTGAAGAGAATTTGTGCTATATAACCAATCTAGGGCAAAATCTCTAGAATTATTGCAATATATTTTAAAGTGAATTTGTATCATAAAACTAATCTATGGCAAGAGATGGCATAATTAGCGGCCTTCGAGCATCGAAATCGTAACGTCATTCCCAGAAGCTGGTTTGTCATTTGTGGATAGATTCGCGCCATGGTGCTTGCTCTTGAAAACGTATGCAGGTCGTTTTGGGGATGCAAGAACCACATCTTTATTTGCCAACATGAACACAACGGTGGTCATGTCCGGCCTATCATCCGCGAATTCTTGCACGCACAAAAGACCGATCTGGATGCACCTCAAGGCCTCTTCTTTGGTGCATGAATCACCCATCGACTCGTCGATAAGGTCCTCGCAGTTCCCTTCTTTCCATAGCTCCCATGCCTGCGATTGTGTAGTGAACAAGCTGAGTATATTAGGCTATGTATTATGTATGAGTCCAGTCCTGTCTCTTGTACTCATTCAGAGTTCTAGTACTTACATGGCCTACCAAGGAAGATGGACTTTCATGGTAATATGCACCGTTCCTTTTGCCACTAATGACCTCCAACAACAAAACTCCAAAGCTGTAGACGTCGGATTTTATCGAAAATATACCTTCCATTGCGTATTCTGGCGACATGTACCCGCTGCCGTGCAAAAAATGAAGCAGAAAAAAAGGGGTTTTGACTAGTTAGTTGAGTTGAGGCTCTTGGAATCAATAAGTGGGTAAAGCATTGCAATGGCAAGAATTCTCACTATGTTCCAACTACTCGATTTGTGTTTCCTCGGATTTGGTCCCCGCCGCATACCCTAGCCATACCGAAATCCGATATCTTTGGATTCATCGCAGCGTCGAGTAGGATGTTGCTGGCCTTTAAGTCTCGGTGGATGATCCTGAGCCTTGAATCTTGGTGCAAGTACAAGAGTCCTCGAGCCACCCCAGATGCAATTTCAAACCGTTTTCTCCAATCCGGCAACAATCTTTTTGTTTTGTCTGGACCAAGATCAAGACATCAACAAACCATTGTTCGTTGTCATGGGTCGATCTATGAAATCAGAGTATTCTAGCTAGTGGGAGAGCAGAAAATGTACCGAAAAGGAAGGTATCCAAGCTCTTGTTGGGTAAATACTCGTAAATTAGCATTTTCTCGTCTTCTTCGACACAGCAGCCTAGTATTCTCACCAGGTTCCGGTGCTGGAGCTTCGCAATTAACCGGACTTCGTTTTTAAATTCTTTAACTCCTTGTCCTGAATGTTTCGATAGTCTTTTGACCGCTATTTCCATTCCATTGTCCATAACGCCCTGTCAATTATATTTCCAATATGCAAGTCTTTATCAATTTTTCTAACTAGCTTTGTTGTGTAATGGAAATTTACCTTGTATACTGATCCAAAACCGCCTCGACCGAGCTTATTGAGGACGGAGAAATTGTTTGTTGCCGAAGCTACGGTACTCAGATCAAAGAGCGGCACATCTCTGTTTCCCCTCGGTTCATCACTGCGGTCTTTTACACTCTGAGGGCCGTTGAAATACGTTGAACCGGTCATATCACTCATCTGTGGATTATGGCTTCTGCGATCTGTTTCCAAGACAACCACATAAATGCCATTACAACCTTGTGAGATTCCTCATTCAGTAATTCATTTCGTTGAACCGAATGAAAGTTGTAAGCTTTAAAAGATCTTCTTGGTTTATATATTGATGTACTTTATGATTTCATCTCTTGTACCCTGAAACTGGCCTTGTGCTGGTTTAGTTTCATTGTTGAAATGCTGCATCGAGATGTGAAATGGCATAATCGTGCTTTCTTTTGTTCAAGGTTCTTAGATTCGGAATTGATTAAATAAAACATAGAATTCACTCCGTAACTGACTTCCTATAGCTAAGAATAGTTCCAAGATTGAACCGACTAAAATTTGCGTCATTTATTAAGTGGTGAACAATAAGAGGTGATGAATTTTAGCTGGAAAATATAATAAATAGCGCACTAATGTTGAGGACTAAGTGACGCACCCTTTCTCTTCTTGATCACCAAGCCATACAAGAAGAAGCCGGCGAGAAGTAGAGCTGTCAAAATTGAAACTAGAATGATCGCAACCATTGCCTTTTGGCTGAGGGATCTTGTCTTCCTGTGACGAGCTGAAAGGAAAGTACAAACACAGTATTTCAGATTCAATGACCTCAAAAATGCTTGTGCCAAGTAAAGGAAGTAAAATTCTTTCAACCTCGACTTGAAACCATATATCACCAAGTGGATCTCAAACAATACACAGTTTATGGGATCCAAAAGCTCAAACTTGATTCCTAGAATTGTGGATGTGAATTCTTATGCTCATGAATTTAATCTGTTTTGAAGTTTGATTCATCATTTGCTTGACAATGCTAATTTAATAAAACAAATGAGGTTGCCGGATATGCATCACATTAACAAAAGTAGTACTAATAACATAAGTTACAGAAGCAGGAGTACCTAACTCAATGGCATCGACCCGTACATATAAATCTTGACTTGAATCGGCAAATGTTTTTGTATCGACTAAATCGCCATGCCACATGAGGCACCCGGAACCTCCCAGACTGTCACTGGCACTAGCATAAGCTGAGCAAGAGCAATCCCTCAGGCATTCCTCCTCGCACTCCTTCAAGTTCAAGCTCATGTTGGCACGTGCTTTTAAAGTGTCCGGCACCTTCAAACGTGCCACCTTCACGAATCCTTCCCCACTTCGACACACTGACACCCCTCCCCTCCTTACGCACCCTGCCAATCCATCTCTAAGGTACCAATCAGTCGGGGACTTGGGCTCAAACCCTGGCAGGCATGTGCACTCGAACTGGCCCGTATCGTATGGATTGCAGTTGCTGTTGGGTCCACACTTGCCGTAATAATCGCACTGGTCCTTTGGAGCGAACCAGAATTCTATCCACCGCCGGTCTCTGTCGTGCCACGTGGATCGTCGGAGTGACCCCGATTCGTTCACCACCATTCTGGTGATGATCGATGCGTCAATGACGCCATACATAATAGAAACCTCGTCTGGGTCATATACAAAGCTTATGTTGAAGATGTAAAAGCGAGTCATTTCAGGTACACCGCTCCACCGATCTCCAGTCCATGATCCGGCACGCCAATATGGAACCCCATCCTTGTACAGAAGCAATTGAGTGTAGCCCGTTGGGTCGATCCTATAGGAGCAATTGCCGGGCGTCGGGTCCACTGGGGACTTCCATGACGTTAGGAACCGGTTCAAACCGGTTTTGCGGTTCAACCCGAGTTTCATGAAAGGAAGCAGAGTGTCTGTTGGGTAATCAAAGCTTTGCCATATCAACCTTTCGCTAAAATCTTGAACCAGGATAAGATTGCCTGAATCCATAAGCTGGGCTGTTGTAGAATAATTAGATAATGCAGAAGAAACATTTGTGGACCAAACAAGAAAGCTTCCACTTGTCTCATGGAGCACCAAATTTCCATCAGAATCAATCGAAAGAGCTCCTGAAGTGCCACTGATTGGTCTCTCCCGATTAGCAACCCAAACAACGGTTTGCTCAGAAATCTGGGAATACCAAATTCCAACATAACGGTGGCTAGAATTACCCAGGCTGAAGAAACCGAGAGTGAACATTTTGCCACTGGAGACCAAGAGATTGCCATCTTTGATAGTGTTGTTTTGGTTTAGGATGTTTAAGCAAGTACTTACCTGAAGTAGAAAAAGAAGCAGCAGGGCATATACTAACCCCTTTTCTGTGTTCATGTTTTCTTTTTTATTGAGATTATGTGGTATGATGTCTGAGGCAACAAAAGTGACTGAATGAATGACACCTCAAATACCACGGTGTGTAGTTGAGGTTTTTGGTCGAGGTCTTAATTAGTGAGGATCCACCTTTCTCATGAATTTAAGCAAGTAATTGTCACCTTTTTGGTCCACCATGTAAATGAAGTGCAAGCTATGATACCAATGTTTTCCTTTCTAAGCTTCATATGTTCAATTGATATTTCTCAATCGTGAAACAAGAAAATAATTCCTACTTCATGTAAATTGAAGTAATGGATGCGTACCTTGGTGCCTTGCCTCACTTTCCCTTCCCAGCAGCCTTATCCTTTAATCAATGTGGTCGAAAGAAATTGCTTGAGATGTATTTGCTTTCGCATTGAATCGGTTTACGGTGAAAGAATAGGATTCCGAGTTATCATCGTGCCGCTCATCACAAAGAAAACTTGACATTTCAAACTGTTGTGACGGCGAGGGATACCACATCGGTTTCCATCAACTGCGATTTTAACATGGAAACAATTAGTTGAGGCTGAAAGTTCGAATCTTGAATCTTCTATTCATAAGCTCATTGCAGAAACTGTGAAAAACAGAAGAATAGTCCTTCCTTTGAACTCATTAACTTCAGAAGTTGCCAAGAAAGAGAGAAAGGAGAATCGTGTTGTCCACGCCTTCTATCAAGTCAAAACGCCCAGTTGCTTCCACCAAAATAGCCATTTTGTAGGTCTTTTTCAAGGATAGAGTCAGATATGCCATTTGATTTCCTATAAACCCTTTTCAGATTAGTCCTTTATGCTAGGCTAGTATTCCGGTTTTCATATGACAGAGCTTATCTACCATATTATGATTATTCTTTTGATTTTATTCCAATTGCTGAAATATATGGAATCTCTTCACTTTTTGTGCTTCTAATTTGCAGATGCAGAGAGGCTTTGTTTCACGTGCCAATGCCAACAGCTTTTACTAATTTTCTGAAATCTCAAGTAAATGCGTTCCCTTAGGGTGCGTTTCTGACCTTTATTGTGCCTATCATCAGCAATTTGCAATTCTTTGTAAATGATGGCAAGCTACTTATGGATTGTCTATGTACTCTACAAAGAATTAATCTTGGCAGGCTGAACTTAGATAAAGTCACTAAAAGATCATTTCTCTCTTTTCCTAAGGGTTTTCTCATTTCCCTCTAATTTTCACATAGCTTTCTTTTTCAACTTCTATGGAGGGAGGCTTTGAGATAGATCTGGATCCCCCTTCCTTTTTCCGTGGTTAATATGGTTTTCTATTCTCTTTTTCTTACTTTCCACCAGTCTTGTGGAGCTTTTCTTTTTCTGATCTAGTTTAGATCTAAAAACTTATCTCTCCTGTTTTGGGGAGATTTCTATCCCCATCTAGTCGAGATTTTGGATTTTGCATGTATAATTTGGAATTTTTGCTTCTCTCGAGTTTTGTTGGTGTATAAATCGAGTTTCAAAGGAAATCGGATGAGCTTCGTAAAGGTTTTGGTTTCACAAGTGTCTAATTTGTGCTCGTTCAACCTTCTTTCTTTGAATGGCGATAGATGGAGATCTTAATGTATGCTCATTACTGAAGACAAATACGGTGGTCGCTAATTTTGATTAGAAAAAAAATCTTAGATTTGCTCTTCGAGTGGGTGATTTCTAATCTTGTCCTGATAATTCATCTTGTTATCTAGAACTTGTTTTGTTTTGAAATTGGTTGGAATTTGTTTTGGTTTGCAATTAGACCATGATGTTCCTCTCTTGTATTTTGACAGAAATGAATGAAATGTTACTTTGACTAAATAAAATAAAATAAAATAAATTCAGTAAGTTTAGACTAGTGTGATAGAAATCAGCATAAACTCTGTGTAAATCGACCAGTGCAAATTTTGTACACATACTTGGATCGGATAATCAAATTCATGATCCGATCGAACACTCTAGACACCCATGCAATTAAAAAACATTGGCATTTATTTAATCCTGCTCACTTGAACAAAGCATTTTTTTCCCTTCTTTGATGTAATATAGGCCTTTGGAATCCGCAAAATAGAGTAAACGAGAGATAAAACAAGTTGGTCGACTGGTGTCCTTTCGCTTGACTTATAACAGTGGATGCGAGGCGCCTCGAAGAAAGGGCAACTCAAGACTTTGATTCCTCGGTCACCCCATTTGGCCCCGTCTGGAAGGGAGTACTTTGTCATCATCGTTAGATGACTTGGACCACCGTTTCGCAAGTTAAACAAGAGAATAAGCAGACTGTTCAATCATTCGCCAAGAAATTTGACCCCAAAAAGAAAAAAGATAGGCCAAGAGACGAAGAGGAAAGATGGTTAGTCTTGGCAACGTGAGGTGGCGCGTGAGAAGTTGGGAGAAAATTGTTTAAAAAGTTTTAAATTTATTATACTTTTGTCAATTCAATTTTAAATATTTTAATTATGCCGATTGGGTTTTAAACCTTTTCAATTTTGTCAATTGAGTCTATTCGAGTAATTTTAACTGGAAATTGATAACATGGACTCCGGCCGTCCTACGTGACACAACTAGCTTTGACAAGTATAATTTTTAATAATATTTCAATATTTTTTCAGATTTTTTTTTCCTTTCTTTATGCTGTTTACTTTTTTCCCCTTTTCTTTTCTCTTCTTTTTTCTTTTTCCCTTTTTCCCTCCACTGGCCATCACCGGGCCTCATTGATGCTTGACGGAGGTTGCTAGCCCAAGCCTAAGCATCCCTCACCCTAGGTTAGCAAGGGCAGCCGACTTGGCATGGGCCTCCTTTGCCCAGGCCCAAGCATGCCTCGCTTGAGGCTGACGAGGGCAGCCCTTTGCTAGATCAGGCGATGGGGCGATCTTTTGGTGCTCGGTAATCATTTTTTGGTGACCTTTTGCCTAGAAACACAACATAGTGATCACATTGAAAGAAATATTTAGAAGAATGAATATCATGCAATAAGAGATAAGAGTCGGTTGATAACATTAAGTAATTCATATGCAGGTTCCTGTGAAACTTGGAAAGGATTCATCTGATCATGATGCTTTGAAGATGGTGGTTGCCAAGGGAATGAGAAGAGAGGTAATTGTTATGTGCAGAAGTCGATGTATGGAGACAACACATTCTGACATTACCAACATGGAAACTGTTTTAGGTAGCAAGAGCAATAACAGGGCTTGGTGAAGGAAGAGTTACAGTAAATCTGAAATTGTTGGACATAGCAATAAAACTCCACTATATCAAAAACCTTCAAGCAATATGCGGAAGCCAAGTCGAATGTGACTCTCCGCCTCCACTCTACATCAATTCCTTTCCAGGTTCATCGGGGATTGGCGTGTCCTTTGTGTAAGTAGTCATGCACTAGCATATACCATGAGAAAGATGAACTAAGTTGGGATGCCAAGAAATTTTCATCATTCAATGCCTGGTTGGGAAACCTATATAACAAGAGGGGATCAACTTACCTTCTATGCAGATCCAAAACCACCCTGCCCGAGCTTGCTGCGGAAGGACAAATTCGTTTGTAGCTTCAGTGATAGTGCTTGATTTCAAAGAAGCGTCGATCTGTGTTTCTTCTTCCTTGGTTGCGGACGTTTTGCACGTCTGGGATTCCTCAAATTATGTCGAACTTGAAGCAACACTGGCAAGTACTCCACACCCGCTTCTTTCTGCTGTCGAGGCAGTCATACAATGCGTAGAATGAAATCAAAGCAATCATCAAATGCTTCTCTTTTCTGTCAGACCAAGTACCAAATTTCTATGCTCAATTCGAAACTAGTTTTTGTCTTTCCTGAGGGATCATTATTGCCTTTGCATTTGGAATATATGATCTTATTAATAGATGCTCTTAGTTTTGGTCTCAATGTGAATGAGGTTACATTTATGTTCTATTTGACTCAGATGTTAACATGATATCAGAATAGGAGGATTGAGTTCAAATCTTCGGAGACCTCTACTAGTCTCTATTGTTATAATTTTATGAGCTTACCCCTAGGCCGAATTTCAGCTTGTGCGTGAGGGGAACTGTTAGACTTTTTAAATATTATACCACGCATTTATCTGACATCTTTCGGTTTTCAGAATGGTAGGCCATGGTTTGACAAAAAATTTCATTGGTTTACTCCTCTTAGTATGAATATGTATGTCAGATCACGAGAATAACCTAAATCGGACTACATTTTTAATCTCTAAGGGAATTATCAACGTTAACTAAAAAAGAAGCATCGTGCAATTTGCAGTTTCCAAATCATACCAAACATCATGAACATAGTGTTGGAATTCCAGTCCCCAATACTTGCATAAACTACTAGTGTTTTAAAGAGAATTTGTTATATAACTAATTTAGGGCAAGAGAACGGCAAAACTAGCGGCCTTCGACCTCCGAAATCGTAACGTCATTCACAGAAGTCGTCCCGTCGCTTGACGATAGATTCGCGCCATGGTACTTGCTCTTGAAAACGTATGCCGGTCGTTTCGGGAATGCAAGAGCCACATCGTTATTTGCCAACATGAACACAACGGCGGACATGTTCGGCCTATCGTCCGCGAATTCTTGCACGCACAAAAGACCAATCTGGATGCACCTCAAGGCCTCCTCTTTGGAGCATGAATCACCCATCGACTCGTCGATAAAGTCCTTGCAGTTTCCTTCTTTCCATAGCTCCCATGCCTGCGATTGTGTAGTGAACAAGCGAGTATTTCAGGCTATGTATTATGTCTGTGTCCAGTCCTGTCTCTTGTACTTATTTAAGAGTTCCAGTACTTACATGGCCTACCAAATTGGAAGATGGATTTTCATGGTAATATGCACTGTTCCTTTTGCCACTTATGATCTCCAACAGCAAAACTCCAAAACTATAGACATCAGGATTTTATCGAAAATATACCTTCCATTGCGTACTCTGGCGACATGTACCCGCTGCCGCAGAAAAAATGAAGGAAGAAAAAAGAGGTTTCGACTAATTAGTTGAGATGAGGCTTGGACTGGACTCAATAACACATAAAGCATTGCAATAGCAAGAATGCTTACTATGTTCCAACTACATGATTTGTGTTTCCTTGGATTTGGTCCCCACCGCATATCCTAGCCATACCAAAATCTGATATCTTTGGATTCATTGCTTCATCCAATAGGACATTGCTGGCCTTTAAGTCTCGGTGGATGATCCTGAGCCTCGAATCTTGGTGCAAGTACAAGAGTCCTCGAGCCAACCCAGATGCAATTTCCAACCGTTTTCTCCAATCCAGCAACGATCTTCTCGTTTTGTCTGGACCAAGATCAAGACATCAACAAACCATTGTTTTTCGGAGTATTGTAGCTAGTGGGAGAGCAGAAAACGTACCGAAAAGGAAGGCATCCAAGCTTTTGTTTGGCAAATATTCGTAAATTAGCATTTTCTCGTCTTCTTCGACACAGCAGCCTAGTATTCTCACCAGGTTCCGATGTTGGAGCTTCGCAATCAACCGGACTTCGTTTTTAAATTCTTCAGCTCCTTGTCCTGAATGTTTCGATAGTCTTTTGACAGCTATTTCCAATCCATTGTCCATAATGCCCTGTCAAATTAATTTCCACTTTGCAAGTCTGTATCATCGTTTTTTCTAGGTAGCTTTTTTGTGTAATGGAAGTTTACCTTGTATACTGATCCAAAACCGCCTTGACCAAGCTTATTGAGGACGGAGAAATTGTTTGTTGCCGAAGCTATGGTGCTTAAGTCAAAGAGCGGCACATCTCTGTTTCCTCTGGGTCCATCATCGTGGTCTTTTACGGTCTGAGGGCCATCGAGATATGTTGAATTTGTCCTCATATCACTCACCAGTGGATTATGGCTTCTGTGATCTGTTTCCGAAACAACCACACAAATGCCATTACAACCTTGGAGGAATTGTGAGATTCTTCATTCAGGAATTCATTTCATTAAACCGAATGAAAATTTTAAGCTTATTAAGATCTTTCCAAACATTTTTACATCTGTTTTCCTGGTAAATATATTGACATATTGTATGATTTCATCTCTTGTATCCTGAAACTGGCCTGTGCTGGTTTAGGTTCATTGTTGAATTGCTGCATTAAGATCTAAACTGGCATCATCATGCTTTCTTTGGTTTAAGGTTCTTAGATTCGGAAATGATCAAATAAAAAAATAGAAGTTACTCTTTAACTGACTTCCTACAGCTAGGAATAGTTCCAAGACTAAACCAACCAAAATTTGTGTCCTTTATTAATTGGTGAACAATAAGAGTTAGCAGACAAATTAACCGGAAAATATAATAAAGAGTGTACTGATGTTGAGGACTAAGTGACACACCCTTTCTCTTCTTGATCACCAGGAGGTACAAGAAGGAGCTGGCGAGCAGTAGAGCTGTAAAAATCGAAACCAAAATTATCGCAGCCGTTGCCTTTTGGCTTGAGGGATCTTGTTTTCCTGTAACGAGCTGAAAGGAAAGTATAAACACGGTACTTCAGATTCAATGACCTCGAAAGTGCTTGTGCCAAGTATAGAATGAAAAATTCTTTCAACCTCAACTTGAAACCAGATATCACCAAGCTGATCTCAAACAATATACAGTTTATGCGATGCAAAAGCTCAAACTTGGTTCCTAGAATCATGGATGTGAATTCTTATGCTCATGAATTTAATCTGTTTCAAAGTTCAATTCATCATTTGCTTGACAATGCTAATTTAATGAAACAATTGAGGTTGCAGGAGATACATCACATTAACAAAAGTAGTATTAGTAACATAAGTTACAGAAATAGGAGTACCTAACTCGATGGCATCGACCCGTATGTATAAATCTTGACCCGAATCTGCAAATGTTCTTGTATCGACTAAATTGCCGTGCCACATGAGGCACCCGGAACCTCCCAGGCTCTCACTGGCACTAGCATAAGCTGTGCAAGAGCAATCCCTCAGGCATTCCTCCTTGCACTCCTTCAAGTTCAAGCTCATGTTGGCACGTGCTTTTGAAGTGTCCGGCACCTTCACACGGGCCACCTTCACGAATCCTTCCCCACTTCGACACACTGACACCCCTCCCCTCCTTACGCACCCTGCCGATCCATCTCTAAGGTCCCAATCAGTCGGGGACTTGGGCTCGAACCCTGGCAGGCATGTGCACTCGAACTGGCCCGTATCGTATGGATTGCAGTTGCTATTGGGTCCACACTCGCCGTATATATCGCACTGGTCCTTTGGAGCGAACCAGTATTCTATCCACTGGCGGTCTCCGTCGTGCCATGTGGATCGTCGGACTGACCCCGATTCGCTCACCACAATTCTGGTGATGATCGATGCATCAATGACGCCATACATTATAGAAACCTCGTCTGGGTCATTTACAAAGCTTACGTTAAAGATGAAAGAATGAGTCATTTCAGGTATACCGCTCCACCGATCTCCAGTCCATGACCCAGCACGCCAATATGGATCCCCGTCCTTGTACAGAAGCAATTGAGTGTAGCCCGTTGGGTCGATCCTATAGGAGCAATTGCCAGGTGTCGGATCCTCTGGGGACTTCCAAGATGTTAGGAACCGGTTCAAACCGGTTTTGCGGTTCAACCCGAGTTTCATGAAAGGAAGCATAGTGTCTGTTGGATAATCAAAGCTTTGCCATATCACCCTTTCGCTAAAATCTTGAACCAGGACTAGATTGCCTGAATCCATAAGCCGGGCTGTAGTAGAATAATTGGACAATGCAGAAGAAACATTTGTGGACCAAACAAGAAAGCTTCCATTCTCATGGAGCACCAACTTTCCATCAGAATCAATCGAAAGGGCTCCTGAAGTGCCATTGATTGGCCTCTCTCGGTTAGCAACCCAAACAATGGTTTGCTCAGAAACTTGGTAATACCAAATTCCGACATAACGGTGGCTAGAATTACCTGGGCTGAAGAAACCGAGAGCGAACTTTTTACCGCTGGAGACCAAGAGATTGCCATCTCTGATAGTATTGTTTTGGCTTAGGATGTCCAAGCCAGTACTTCCCTGAAGTAGAAAAAGAAGAAGCAGGGCATATACTGACCCCTTTTCTGTGTTCATGCTGTCTTTTTATCGAGGATACAGTGGTATGATTCTGAGACAACAGAAGTGACTGAGTAATGATACCTCAAATACCACGGAGTGTAGTTGAGGTCTTAATTAGTGGGGACCCACCTTTCC
The DNA here is from genome assembly GCA_017140325.1 of Eucalyptus leucophloia subsp. euroa. Lineage (NCBI taxonomy): Eukaryota > Viridiplantae > Streptophyta > Magnoliopsida > Myrtales > Myrtaceae > Eucalyptus > Eucalyptus leucophloia. Next base: position 18,785,321 of record CM029471.1, on the reverse strand, counting down.
CATCAATTTAAGCAAAGTGATTGTCACCTTTTCGATCCCCAAATGGAGTGCAAGCCGTGATGCCGATGTTGTCCTTTCTAAGCTTCATACTCTTCTTGGTCGATATTTCTCGATCGTGAAACAATAAATTAATTCCACCTTCATGTAAATTGAAGTAATGGTCACGCACCTTGGGGACTCGCCTCACCTTTCCCTTCCCAGCTGCCTTATCGCTTTAATTAATGTGGTGGATCGATGTTGCTTGAGGTGTATTTGCTTCCCCATTGAATCGGTTCCACGTGAATAAACAGGGCTCTTGGTTATCATCACTCCGCCCATCCTGCAGAGAACTTGACATTTCAGACTGTTGGGACAGAGATGGATACCGTGTCGTTTCCATTGACAGCGATTTTAACATAGAAACAGTCAGTCGAGCCTGAAAATTCAATATCCTAATGTCATTGCGGAAACTGAGGAAAAAAAAATCCATTTCTAGGTCTTTATTCAAGGCTAGAGTCAAATTGCCATTTAATCCTTTTCAGATTCGTCCTTTACGCTAAGCTAGTATTCTCTGTTTTCTTATGACAGAACTAAGCTACTATATTAAGATGATTCTTTTGATTTGATCACTCTGCAATATACGAAACCTCTTCACTGTTTGTGCTTCTAATTTACAGATGCAGAGAGGCTTGTTTCCCTTGTCAATGTCAACAGCTTTTAGAATTTTCTGAAATCTCAAGAGTGAATGCGTTTCATTGGGGTGTGTATCTGACCAGTATTGTGCCTATCATCAGCAATTTGCAATACTGTCAAAATGATAGCAATCTATTATGGATTGCCAGTCTACCCTACAAAGAATTAATCTTGGCAGACTAAATTAAAGTCACTAAGTTTAGACTAGTGCGACAGAAATCGGCATAAACTCTGTGTAACACGACCCGATTTGAATTTTGTACACTCACTTGTTTTGGATCACCAAATTCATGACCCAAGTGATCATGCCTGATGCTCGTGCAATTGAAAAAGCACTAACATATATTTGATCCTGCTGACTAGAACAAAGCTTACCCAAGACATTGATCACTCGGTCATCCATCTGGCCCCGTCTGGAAGGGACACTTTCCTCCGTTCATTAGATGACTTCGACCGCCGTTTCACGAGCGAGGCTAGAGATTAAACAGTGTTCAATCATAGATCAAGAAGTCTGACCCGTAAAAGAGAAAAAGATAGGTCAAGAGAAAAAGACAAACCGATGGTTTCTCTTGGCCATGCGAGGTGGCGTGAGAAGACGGCAACCCCATGGAACAGACTTCACAATCTATCAACGGTTGTTCGTTTACTCAGTTGTCCATTTGGTCATTTATTTGTTTATTGTCGCCTTGATATGTCACTAGCACAAGCGGGTGTCTTGTAGTTCTTGAAGGGTAGATGAAAAGGTGACTTGGGGAAACCCTGACCAAGTAACCAGGGCTTCTCACCAAAAATGGTGGCAGAAAGTGATAAGGAAAGGAATTTGGATCCCTCGGATGTGAGGCTCGAGAGAAGAGAGATTAGTACACTTTCCTCAACATTAGTCTCGGTGCATTACTATGCTGATGTGAGTTTGAGGCTTCAAAATCAATTTATGCAATATTTTCAAGTCCCTTTTGTGCAAAGCTACTGTCAATGTACTTGGCATCAGGTAATTACATTCAGAGTTTAACATACATATGTACTACACAAATCTTTTTAGAAGTGCCTTTTTTGGAAAAAAAAAAAAAAAAAAGAAAGAAAAGGAAAGTGCATTACAAGTTTAAAAACTTATCACGAAAGTGCAAATGAATCATAAAATTTTCAAAAAATGCAATTAAGTCCTATTATTTATCACAAAAGTGGAATTAAGTTTTAAAACTTTCAAAAAATGCAATAAAATTGAAAGATTTTATCGAATCAATTTGACAAGTTTTAGGACTTTATTACACTTTTTAAAAGTTGTAGGACTATTGTAATTTGTGATAAGTTTTAGGATTTAATTGTATTTTTTGAAAATTTTAGGACTTACTTATTCATTCTTGATAAATTTTAAGACTTTCAATGTACTTATCTTTAAAAAAAATTGTAAACTTATTTATCACACATTGACCATAGTAATCCCAACATCATAAATAGAAGCTGAAACAATGCCATTACTAGACAATGCATTTGCTCCATGGTAGCTCTTCTTGAAGACAAACGCTGGCTGTTTCGTTTCGTAGACGGAAGCAACACACTAGCATTCCCCAACATGAACACAGACCGTAGGCATTGGATGGGAACTCTTGCACCCACAAGACACCGATCTGAATTCACCTTGAAGCCTCCTCTCTTGACATAAATTGCGAATCGACTAGTTGACAATGTTTAGGCATTTCCTCCTTTTCATAGCTCTCATACCTATTAGCCAGTGATGTAACACGGCATTTTAGAGGGACCTAAGCTTTATAAACTTTATAAACTCCCCCCTAAGCGACGCTTGGGCCGTCACACTCTTCCCCTCCCCCCCTTGGGAGCATAGGGTCCTTGCTGTGAGTCCTCTTTAAGCGATGTGGGATAGACGCTCCTCCCTAAGCAATGTGGGATAGATGCGCCCCATGCTACGGCTCTCCCCCCACACGCGGTTGGGAGTGAGCTCTGATACCATTTCTAATGACTCGGCTCTATTGTGTAATATTGTTCGCTTTGGACACTAAAATGTATCATATAGATTAGAGGGACCTAAGCCTTATAAACTAGCCACAAGACTCCCCCTAAGCGATGTGGGACAGGAGATACATCTCCTCGCTTAGGCCGTCACAAGTGATGTGTTAAATTATGTCTCGAGTGTGAGTTTGTACACATCTAACATGACAAAAGTATATAGAACATGACCTGGTTGAAGTATTGCTTGTATTTTGGATGTCTTCTAAGTTGGACTTTATCTCCAAGCAAATTCAAGGGAGTTCAAAATTTGGTGAAGTCTATTTTGGATTAGAGAAAAAAGAAGAAATTGCGGTATTCTAGTTTGAGTTCACAAGTCACGTAAGAACATAAATAATAATAATAATAATAATAATAATAATAATAATAATAATAATAATAATAATAATAATTAATTAATAATAATTTTGCTCGATTACACATTAGAGCATTTCAACCGACGATGAATGAAATCCAAGCTTTAGTTAGGCATATACTTGCAAATTAACAGTTTCTCAGTTTCTCCAATGTAGTACCCTAGAATTTTCACCACACTCTAAAGATGGAGTTTTGCAATCAACGTAACTTCAATCTTATACTATTCGATCCTTTGTCCAGAATATTTGAGAAGCCTTTTAACTGCCATTTCCATTCCATGTTTGTCACACCTGTAAAAGCAAATCAACATACGATTCATTAAAGTAAAATGATGGGGTAACAGTAAAGGTGTGTTTGGTAAAAATTTATTTCCAGAAATAATTTCAGTTCAAAAATATTTTTTTTTCCAATTCTATTCCCTAAATGAGTTTGACCAGAAGAATGTGTTTGGTATGATCCTAAAATTTTGATTCTTCAATTAGAAAAAGAATAAGAAATCGTTTGGCTTTACCTTCAATTTTTTTTTTTTTTTTTTGTGAATTGGAATTTTTTTAAAAAAAATTTAAATAATTTTTAAGACTTTTTTTTAAAAAAACTTGAATTTTTTCTTTTTTTTTTTCCCTCCCTTCTTCTTTCTCTTCTAGCCAGTTGCTGGGCCTTGGCATATACTAATTCTGTTTTCATATTGTCTTTTTGTTTTAGGATACTATGGTATGATGTCTAAGGCAACGTAAGTGACTGAGTGAACAATACCCCAAATATCACAGAGTGTAGTCAAGGTCTTAATTAGTGAGGTGGACCTTTCTAATGAATTTAAGCAAGTAGTTGTAAATTTTTCGTCCACCATGTAAATGTAATTCAAGATGTGACACCGACTTTACCCTTTCTGAGCTTGATATTTTCAGTCAACGTGTCCCAAGCATCAAACAAGAAAATAATTCCTACCTCATGCATATTCAAGGAAATTTGCAACAGTAGTCTATTACATCTAATCTACATGTAAACTTTTCTCCTAAGCACAAGAGCAACTTTTAGCTCATACACAACACGATTAGCCTTCAGGTGTCGTCTATCTACCGATACAGGAAGCATCTCAATTTCTCAAGTTGAGTAGTACCGCAGTGGACTTGTGGTGGCATGTGGCTAGCGAGCTTCAACAGCAGTAATTGTAACTCTGTTAACAGAACATGTTTGGTTGCATGTCGACTGAATATTTCCATTGTAGTCACTCTCGTCGATGAATGCGGGCTGTTTCGGGAACGGAAGTACCACATCAGCATTCCCCAGCATGAAAACCACTGTGGACATAGTTGGTCTGTCCGATGCATATCTTTGCACGCACAAAAGACCGATTTGAATGCACCTTGATACGATTTCTTCAGAATATGTATTGCCAATTGATTTGTCCACAATGTCCATGCATTTTCCTCCTTTCCACAGCTCCCATACCTGGACATAACACATACCAGACACCTCGGATTATGTCAATGCGATTGTAGAGCCTGGTCAAGTTGTGCATAGCGATGAATTATATAAGAGTTTCATACTTACATGGCCAATTAAATAGCAAAAGGGGTTCATATGATAGCACCCGCTATTTCTTTGGCCTGTGATGATCTCTAGCAACAAAACTCCATAACTGTACACATCTGATTTTATAGAAAACTGGCCTTGCATAGCATACTCTGGTGCCATGTACCCACTGTGGAAGCCAAAAAGAAGAAAAGTAATCAGCATCTCATTCATCTTATAAAATTCCTTTTGAAGTTTGGGGGACATAACAAAAGGTTGAAACTTTAGTATGAAAGAAAGAAAATGGTTGGTCGGAGTTCTTTTTCCATGTTCTAATATCTCATTGTTTTTTTTTTAATTAGATGAAGTAGAATTTAATGCTTAAGAAAAACACTTACTATGTCCCGACCACGCGCTTTGTTTCTCCTTCAATTTGGTCTCCTCCACATATCCTCGCTAACCCAAAATCTGAAATCTTTGGGTTCAGTGCAACATCTAGTAAGACATTGCTAACTTTCAAATCTCTGTGGATTATTCTCAAAGTTGAATCCTGATGTAAATACATGAGTCCCCGAGCCACCCCATATGCAATTTCATACCTTTTTCCCAATCCAGAAGTGATCTCTTTGTTTCATCTAGACCAATTTTGGGGATTACCTCAAGTTATTATCCATAAAACTAGCTATAGACCGAAATTCTGGCTACTAGAAGAGATTACTTACCGAAAAGTAATGAATCCAAGCTTTTATTGGGTAAATACTCATAAATTAACAGCTTTTCATCTTCTTGAATGCAGCAACCTAAGATTTTCACTAGATTCCGGTGTTGGAGTTTGGCAATCAACCTGACTTCATTTTTGAACTCTTCATTTCCTTGTCCTGAATATTTTGAGAGCCTTTTAACCGCTATTTCTGTTCCATCATTTGTCACACCCTGTGAAAATGAACACGTTACAAGAATAAATATTTAGACCTGTCGGATGAAGCCGGTGGCTGAAAAGCTGTTAAGAGAAAATATAAGATAGATTAGGTAGTTAAACTTCCTGGGACGATGTGTTGGTTACTGTACCTCCATATCTTGTGAAGTAATCGATAAAGTTTCGACAATTTCAAAATAGACATACTCCAAAAAACTGGTTTTTTTTATTCAAGGACATCAATCCCCACAAGGGACAGACAATTGAAGTTGGTAGAATATACATATTAATATCCAATAACCATTTGGATTCAGTTGAATAGGGAGATTAATTACCTTATATACAGATCCAAAACCGCCTTGGCCAAGCTCATTGGCAGAGGAAAAATTGCTTGTGGCTGCAGCCACAGTTCCAAAATCAAGTACTGGTATATCTGTTTTTCGCCTACCTTCGCTGTCAAGGTCTTTCAGACCTGGAATTTCGTCCAAAGATGTTGAACTTGTGGTAACACCAAACGGATGATTACGCCCTCTTCTATCTGCTGTCACACAGTTGAACAAACGCTTATGAAAATGAAAGCAATTCTGTACTGCTTCTTTTTTGCCGTTCTGGCCAAGTTGGCAATTTTTTGTAGAGGAAGGAACGGTGCAAATTTTTCCTCTTCCATCTGCTGTCACAATTCAGCATTTTTAATTATCAAGCACTGTTTTCGCAGCTTCGTTGATCAAGGTTTCCAGTATTGAATACAACCACCCTGTAGCCTAAAATCCTGGCTAGATTAGCTCCAATTTAAATTTAATGGATTTCTTATCCCTAAACATCTAAATAACTACCTACTTGGAAAACAGACTGGGTAATATATATGGCAGAAAAAGCTTCTATCAAGGCAAGACTACCACACCTCTTTTCTTCTTCAGCCGAAGGCAGTACATAAGGGAGCCTAAGAGCAGCAACACTACTGCAGATACCAACATCGTTGCCACCATTGCCTTCTTGACAAGAGTGCTTTTCCTATAACGAGCTGTAAAAGAAGGCACAAGGACTTGGAAGTTGCAAATGTTATGGAAATGAATGCAACAACTATCAGAAACGAACAGTTTCGTCAAGACAAGAAATCAGGAGAAATAGGACAATAATAACAACCCAACAACAGCAGCAAAAGCATTTCAAGTAGATATTAGCAACAAGTACCTAAGTCAATTGCATCGACCCGCACATATAAATCTTCACCCAAGTTTGAAAATTCTCTTGTATCCACTAAATCTCCAAACCATTTAAGGCATCCATATTCCCCCATGCTTTTATTTGCACTCGAATAAGCTGTGCAATTGCAATCCCTCAAGCATTCCTGCTCACACTCCTTCAAGCTCAGCCTCATGTCAACATGTGCTGTTGTAGTGTCCGGCAACTTCACCCGTTGCACCTTCAGAAAACCTTCCCCACTTTGACACATTGACGCGCCTTGCCTCCTCTTGCATCCATCTGATCCGTTCCCTAGGTACCATTCGGCCAGAGATGTGGGTTCGAAGCCAGGCAGGCATGTGCAGTCTAACTGGTCAGCGGTGTTTGCACCACAGTTGCTATTAGGCCCACAGTTCCTGTAGTGGTCACACTGCTCCCTTGGAAAGTGATTAAACTCGCTCCATTGCTGTTCTTCATCACGCATTACAAAGTATTTATATGACCCTGACTCCTGCACCACAAACCTAGAGATAATCGATGTGCTATACGTGTGAGAAACCTCCATCGCGTTACTCACAATTGTGATATTATAGTTGAAATCATTAGGCATTGTCCGTGGATTCTCAATTACCGGTCCACCCCGCCAATATGGAGCTCGACCCTGGTAAAGGAACCCTTGTGGGAACCCTGTTAATTCAATCCTGAATGAATAAATGCCTGGTGCTGGATCATCTTTGGACTTCCAAGATGTCAGGAACCAGTTCAAACCGGTTCTCCGGTCCATCCCAAGCTTCATGGACGGAAGCTGGGTATCTGTGGGATGATCAAAGCTCTGCCAAATGACCATTTTGCTCAGATCATGAATTAAAACCAGGTTACCTGAATCCAAAAGCTGAGCAGTAGTAGAACCATTAAAAGTCAGGGAGGAAATATTGGTTGACCAAATGGGAAAGCTCCCATCGTTTTCATGGATCACTAAGTTTCCGCAATGATCAAATGCAAGAACTCCTGAAGTATCATTCACGGGTTTCTCTCTATTAGCAACCCAAACGACGGTTTGCTCGGGGAGTCCATAGTACCAAATCCCCACGTAACGCAGGCTTGAATTACCTGGGCTGAAGAAACCGAGAGCAAATTTTCTTCCTTGGGAGATTAAGAACTCACCATCTTTCACGGTATTGTTTGGGGCAAGGGTGTGCAAAGAATCAATCGAATGAAATAGAAGAAACAGAAACAGAATTTGTAATGACACATTTCGAGGATTCATGTTGTACTTAGATGTGGATGCAGCGCGCTTATGTTTCAGGCAAGAAAGCAGACATGTAAGGCTTTTGCTTCATAACCTATAAAACATGACCAGAGCATGCTTGACTCGTCTTCTTTCCTCTCCCGGAGCATTTATTTCCTAGAATTAGAAGTCAATGGAAGACGTTTTAAGAACTGGGGAACCATGGAGAACCGTTCGATTAGCCAGTCAATTTTCTTTTACTTTTCCTTTCGAGAAACCCCGAAAAGTCTAAGTTGATTGAATATCATTGCTCATTGGTATTGGTTGCTGAGTACATTAAATTAGGGATAATGACACAATTTGAACTTTCGCTCAATATTCAATTCGATCAAGGTCAATTTTTGTTCGATGTAGTACCTTGACTTTTTTACATAATTTGATGTGGTCCTTTAATTTATGGTTTTGCACCAACTATTATCTAAAGTTATAGTGGCCCAAAAACAAAGTATTTTTTATAATGGTAAAGCTTTCTCCAATCTTTCGCCTGGGAGAAGTCAGGAAATATTGCAAGTATGGCTGACAGAAAGAAAAGGACTTAAATAGACTAAAAGTCTTCACCAACAATTGAACGTAGTTGACGTAAGAGTTCCGGCATAATCGGCTTTCGGCTTTCGGCTTTCGGCTTTGTAGAGAAAGCTAACCCCAACCTTGCCTTCCTTAGGCCAGGCACAACACAGATCCATCTCGTTTTCTACTTCGGGCCGTGGTTTCTATCCAGACCGACTCTCTCGAACTCACATGCTTGATCGGATGGAGGAGGAAAGACATAACCTAATATAGAATGAAAAATTTCATTTCACAAGAAACTTTAATAAAGAAGGGCGTTTATATGCTAAAATTAAGAAAACACATACTTAACTAATTTTAATCTGGAAAGCATGAACCACAAAAAACTTGAAAATTCCCATCCAAAAAATTAGGATCAAGATTTAGAGTAGTGTAAGTGTGAGTATCTACAGATAAATTAATATCATTTCTAGATTTCTGATGAAGACACTTAGACCTAAAATAGGTGGACTATTAATCCATTACAACTCTTAATGAATTTCTACTTTTACAATTATAGAGATCCTTGTAGCGACCTCCCTTTCTGGGTGCAACTCACTAAGTATTAGGCTTAATCCGAATTCTTCCAAACCCACCAATTCATAACTTATGATTTAAGATTTTAATTTGTAATTTAATTTCAAATGAAAGTCGTTACTAATCAACCTAAATGAAAAAATAATAATAATAATAATTTACTCCTAAAATTAGGATTAAGAACTTAATTACATTAATTAATCACTAATGCCGTATCTAATCTTGTTAATTAGAAATTAAAATCTTATTTAAATATAAAGGTAAAACGCATATTATGCCAATCACAAATTCAAAAATTCAATTTCTAATCAATTTAAGGAAATAGAAATCTCCATTATCATAAGAGCGTAATTAGAATAAACCAATATTTGCTTCCAATAATATAAACACAATTTATCTTCTCTTTTTGGATTTTCTGTTAAGTGTGTTCACACATTTTAAGGAAAAAAAAACATCCAGAGTTTATTTCTGAGCCTTTTCTGACTTTTTTTTGGGAATAAAAAATACTTTTGCATTCTTCTGATTTTTCTGATTATTTTTATGTATTTTATATTAAAATAATATTATATAATTTTTATTAAAAAATTCGAAACGGATTTGGGTCGGTGACCCGCGGCCTGGCTGGCCCTGAAACGCGGGCCGGCCCAAAGACTTTTTTTAAAAAAACTTTTATAATATAATATTATTAATATTATTATATTAAAAAAAAAAAAAAAAGATCCGGAGGTAACACGGGCCCGACCCGTCGCGACCTGCTGCGAAATCGCGGGTCCGCCGCGACGGAGGTAACACGGCTAAAGAGATGCCGCGCGCCTCCGTCCGGCCTAGGGAGCGGCGGCGGCGCACATGCCGAGTCGAGCCTAATGCTCAACCTTCGTCCGGCCGGCAGAACTCCGATGACAGCTGTGGTAGACACCATTCGGGCAACCGACCCGCGAGAACTCGGGGGACGTCCGTCGACGACTTCAACGGCGGCCTCGAGCCGAGCAACAACACGGCTACCCCGACTACGACACCTCGACGGAACGCAGCCAAGCACGGGTGAATCGATTTCGACCAAAACGAGGAACAAAAGACTGGATTTCATTCAGGCAATATATCGAATAGGTGGTGCACGTGACTGGAACGCAGGACGCTCTGCTTCAACGGATCGGAACCAAAGCCGAAGCTTTCGCCGAACAAACATCGACAAAACAGCAGCCAAAGGGGGAAGAAACGGGGTCGGAGTTCGCGCAACCGGGCGGCCGCGAGCTCCGGCCCGGCATGCCCAGAACAGGGGCAAAACAGAGCCCCGCTTACCGGAGCTTGGTGTGGGGAAAAGGAAGCACAGGGGTCGGTCGTCGGCCGTGACTCAGGCGCGATAGCCGGCGAGGACTCTCCCTCTCTCTTTCGGGCTTCCCCCTTACCGGATCTCGATTTCTCTCTCAGATCTCACTCCCCGCCTGACTACTCCCCTAGATCTCTCTCTCTCTCTCTTCGTCTTCTTTTCATCGTGCTACAAAAGCGTGCTACAAAAGGGCCTATTTATAGGCTGGAGGGTCCAGTCGACGGGGGCTGACCGACCCTGGTGTGGCCGAACCGGTGTCCCATCCCCTCTTCTCCACGGAGGCCCGCTCTGCATTAAAGGCGACGTCCCCTCCGTCCGGGTTTCTCGCCGGATTCCGCGCTGCTGCATTCGGCGGCATTGATGGCGCCTGCGAGCCGTTCCCTCCGTCACCGCTCTACCCTCTTCTCTCTGCCGTAGCTGCCCTCGTTCTGCAGGGACGAAGGAGGAAGGAGGAAGTGGAAGAAGGAGAAGAAATGGGGGAAGGGGCCGGGCTGAGAGAAATAAAAGGTGGAATGGGCCTAGGGCCCGTGTGGGGAAGAAAGGAAAAAGGGAAGAAAGCCCCCATGGGCCCCTTTTTAAAAATAATCATCCGAAAGTAGGATAAAATAAGGGAAAATTAAACACAACATAAATTTAGTAGATGCAAATAATATTAATACCTAGGTGATACGAAAATCATTTTTGTTAGGGCCAGATTGGTCCCTAATTTTCTATGCAACTTAATCCTAAATATTTAGATAAAATTTAGGTGTTGTTAAATATACTTAAATATGAATATTGTAATATTCATAAAGACCAAAAAAGTAATCAATAATAGCTTTGTTTTGTTGAGTTAGGAAACCCACCAAAATGAAAGCAATAGTGTAATTTTGAAAATTTGTGAGTAGTATCACATGATTGTAGAAAAGTTGAGGGACTTGGTTGAAAAAATGAAAAGTTTAGAGATTAGATTGCAAATCTCACAACGGTCTAGGGACTTGTGATGACTTTTTTCTGTTCAAATAAATATTCCCTTTCTTCCGTTGTTTTTGAAGATAATGAAACATATTGTTCATCATCATGGCATGAATATGCTCATGCTGGAGAAATGATATGAAGGAAAAAATGTAATTAATATAACACAATGTAATATACTTTGAAAAATTAAAAAGAGCACCACGTATAATGATAAGTGGAATATAGAAAAAAGCATGAATTCTTGTTGATAAGGATCATATCCATTTTTATTAATTGCCACATGCGTGAACCACGTACTTTGATCTTCCAATCATCCATTTTAGATACATTAATATGGCTGAAATATAGAAATAAATTTAAACATCTTCAACACAGACTTTATTTCCCCCCTTTGCAGCTTCACCAACATAGACGCATGATTGGTTTTTTTCCCCCTTTGATTCGGCAATTGCACTATTGGACACATTATGGAGGGTAATTGAAGTATGTCGGCACTTGAATTTTCGTCGACCAATCAAACATATCAAAATTTTAGACTCAAGACCCCTAAATGCAACATGAGTTGATTCTTGACTAAAAATTAGTCAGTTAAACATTCATAGCATCCAATTGCATGTAAAATCTATGAGCAATACAAATCATTAGTGATTAGGCATCATTTTATCACTAAATCAAGACTTTTCTTTTTGGTTGACTTTTTTGGCCAAATAAAAACAATCAACTTTAAGTCTAGAGATCAATCCTTTGAATTGTTTGAATTCCTTAATGGTCAATTCCTTTCGTGTGAACATTCTAATGCTTTCATTGAATGTGATACATGAGTTAGCCATGTGATTATGGATGAAACTGAGTCATGGAGATGGATTGAAGGACCTTGAAGGTTTGCATTAGTTTCCATTAGGACTAGTGTTAATTTTGGAGTTTGAATTTTAGATTAGGTTTGATCATACTTTGCCTTTAGTTGAGTAACTCTAAGAATATGATTAGTTATTCACCTAGGCATAGGTTTATTTCATACTATTTTAGAATATAGCTTAGTGAAATTTTTTGTTTTGTTTTTTTTTTTTTGAATAATTGGTAGTTTATCTTGAATAATGGGTAGAGTTAATCATTGGTTAGTTTAGACCTAAGTAATAATAAGAGAAAGAAATCCAATACTATTGGGATACACTCGCCTTGCCTCATCAATGGGCCACGGCTGGTTAAGAGTATGCCATCAAACCATGAAATGGATAGGTTCTGCTGACAATCCATGGTATTCTCGAGCAGATGATGTAAAGCAGATAATTTTTCGAGAAATCCCTATTTACGCTTGTTGATCCCAATAGCCCTGTAGAGCCTTTTTCTTTAGAAATAGGTATGAAATTCAATTTCAATAAATTAGCACATGAGGATTATGTCCCAAGACTCATATCAAAGCCTCGAATATTCTTTACCTGACTCGTATCGAGTCAAGCTCTCGAGGGATAATGTCTTTGGGATCATAACATGGCCATGTAATATTCTTTGTTTTTCACAATATTGGATTGCTTTATAGACTTTATTTCTTACTTACTCTTTTATTACCGCTTTTGATGTATTTGTTGTCATTCTTTTATGGCATTTCCTTGAGTGCATTCCTCTTATTTGTTTAGCCTAGTTGGATAGCTAGGCAACACACTAGGATCATAATAAACACAAAAATATTGCGCAATTATTTAATGTACAAAAACTTTAGGTCTCATAATCAAAGAAAGGGAGGCATGTGACACCTAGTTAACAAATAAATCAAGTTATGGTTTAGAAATGACAATAATTGAATAACCAGTGTAATCAAGTCCCTCGTGCCTTGACCTCTAGTTGTGTAGGAAGTGACATATACATTTATATCTCATTTGGTTTCTATTTGAACTCAATAGGATAGTGGTGACTCCCACACATGATAGAATTCTTATAAGTTAATCAATTAATGAATGTCCCAATGTCGTATGAGGTTAGAGTTAGGGAGAATTTGTGTCAATTGAAGGCTGTTGGTCCACCTTCAACAATATCCATATACCTACTTTACTAGACCCATTTCAGAGGGTCGCAATAGTTTGGTGGCTTCACTAGGGACTTGATTATGGACCTTAGAAGACTTCAATGTAGAAACAATTTGATTTTTTGTTAACTAACGTGTCTTTGTGGCAAGTAGTGTGTCAAAATCAAGTAGAAAACAATGTGTTAAATGTTGATGTAGGTTGGGAGTTATAGGGAATGGAGTAAGTGGCAACCTTTGTCTTGCAGGAAGAAGTAGGGATATGTGTTTATATGGATGTACAATGAAGTGTTGTTTTGATATAAAGTATCTTGTGTGATTTATTCTCTTTATCATTACATGGAATGCACACATAAGTTGTGAACTAAAATTCAGGATTGCATCGCTAAGAAACCCCCCAAAATAATGTCGAAGATAGACGACCTTATCAGTGAATTTTACGACAATGGATGAATCATTCTCATCCCTGCTCATCTCAATGAGAGAAAGGGCATATGATGAATTTTACTACAATAGACGAACCTAACTATTTTGTTTGGATGAGAATCTTAAGCCAACAATATTTCACCTTTAGGTGTCGAACCTCACAAGTTTCAGATGCATGTCTATATGATTGATAACCCTTTGCTGCTTCACTTGTTATAAGTATGTTTTATCCTCTTCATGATTTCTCTTTGATTTCATGTGTACTTTTTTGCACAATTTAAATCAATGGAAATCAATCGGACATTCTAGCAATTTAAATTCATGATCAAAAAATTGCGACATTCCTTGTAACATATGAACCCTCAATATGGATTGAATGGTTTAGACAAGAACGAAACAACGCTCCAAATATTGGATGGCAAAGTCAACTTTTTGATCATCATAAACTCTTTCAATTTTGAAAATCCCCTCTATTTTTCTAATTCAATGTTTGGCTGAGAGAGGATCCAATTTCCCATAATAAGTGGGTGGGTTTGCTTGTCTAGATCAAGCAAATGTGCATTCCCCGTTATGTTCAGACTCAGTAGCTCTACTTCCAAAGTCAAGTACTACTTGACAAGTTTTAGATAAATCAACTTGGGTCATAGGTCAAAGGGGTTTGTCCATTGCATTTTTTGAGTTGGGACTATTATCATGTCGCCTGGCCTGTCTCCTTTTTGAAGCTGCATCTCGAGAACCTTGAAACATATCTCCAATTTCGAAGGTAATGACTTGCTTGCCTTTACTAGTCTTATGAAGTGAGGTGAGTGTTCTTCAGTCAGAATGTATGATAACTTGGATCCAACACAAAACATAACCTTACCACCTAAAATATTATTGTGCTGTCACGACCAAAATTTTTTGGGTGTGGACCACCTAGAATTTGGCTAATGGATTATTAAGCTTAGACTTAATTTGGGCTCTCCCAAGCCCATACCAATCGCGACTTAAGTTCAGATTCTTAGCATGCAATTGATTTTTTAATTAGGAGTCGTCACTAATCTATTTTTTGATGGGTCGAGTAGAAACCCAAGTAAAGTAACGGGAGTTGCACTTTACTCCTACGAACCAGAGACTATGGGTATGGGGACTTAGTTACACTAGATTTCTCTAATGCCCTTTCAGTACCACTTCTTTTTTAATTTTCAAAAATGTTTTTGCAAGGAGTTCGGATTGATTTTAAACCTATTTCCTAACATGTGAGGTGATCATGCGGGGGCACAAAACACCAATTTAACATCCAAGAAAGCAGTGAAATAATAAAAAAAAATGCGAAGACTTACCTTGTAGCAACGAAAGTATCTGCATGGTTAGATTAAAAATTCACATCATCAACCTTAAATATGATTTCTAATTAACACGCAATTTCTTTTATTTTTTTCACTTAATTAATGAAAATCATGCAATATGCAATGCAATATTAACTAAATGACCTAATTTTAATGACATGCAATTTCTAATTAAGTTAACCTAGCAATGATCACTAACTGACATGCATTTCATGAATTTAATTCTAAATGACATGCAATGACATTTTTTTTTTGTCTTTTTTATAAAAAAAATTCATAATTCAAAATCTAACTAAAGTGAGATATTATCTATCTTAAGTTAGGAAATAGACTAATATGAATCCTATCTTAACTCAGAAATTTATCTCGACATGCAATTTAATTCAAGGATATTATCTAACCTAGATACCATCTATACATGCATTCTAATATAATCAGAAAAGAATCTAACTATTCTATCATGCAATTCTATCTAGCAAATTTATTGTAATCTACACGATATGCAAATGCAATCTTTTTTGTATTTCGGGATAAATAAAGCAATTAAAAGATAAACACCAAATCATCCATGGTCATCAAAGATATTATCCATTGTTCGAGTTTGGAAACGATATCTAATCAAACCTTATTGTTTCGCTAATAAAATCGATAAATTGATCTTAAGCCTTAAAGATCAAGATATCGATTTTATTCCCGCTTGATTAATTATTCCATCCAAAGTCTTATAGATGGAATAAAAAATCATAGTGCCGTTGCGAATTAGGAAATAAATCCTAATTGAAAGTTACGTCTATTACTCACGGATATGAAACTAGGTAGACATATATTTGGCAATAAAATATCCAAATATACTAGAGATGTGCACCTTACCTAATTTGATGATATTCTTCCCAAATTTGGACCAAGTGCGATCGGACTGAGATCGCAACCGATTTTTTGATAGTGAACAGCGGCAAGGTTATGTGCACGACGATGATGCTCCACGGCGGTGGGGGGTGCTTGGCAACGTATCGTCTATTCTTCCCTCAAAATCTGTAGCCGCCACCTTCCAACCTCTTCTTGGTCTACTGGCCAGAAACTATTCTTTTGCTTGCATGAAATAAAATTATAACACCCGTAGTGTTACTAGCAAACCTGGAAAAACACCTAAAAGAATAAAATTCCACTGAAATTCTTATGACTCCTCTTTGACCGTAGACTTCGGGGCAAGTGGTGATGTCCAGAGAGCACACTTGCGCATGAATTGGCTTTTGTGGATGAGCTTGGTCAACCATAAACTCCACTGTCCCTCTGCTACGTCCACATGTATGTGTCCGTGTGTTGTAGAATGCAAAAGTGGAGAAGACGTTAATATGGAGATGATCAAAATGTGGGATCATCCATGAGACTATGCTTAAATAAATAAATAAAAGACATATGGCGAGATTTTAATCAAAGAAGGAGCCAAGGCGTGAATCGCATATCCCGTTCTACATGTGTCGTGTTCCCTTCACGTCTCTATGCTGAGCGGAGGTTCATCAGGAAGTAGCAAGCGTCTCATGGGAAAATTGCTGGCGCCAATGTGCTTGGTTCGTCTCAAAGAAAACCTAGCTTCGTCAATGGGGGTTAGATCATATCGGATTTCGCTGAGGAGGGACGCAGCAGCTCTTCGCTTTGTTGATGTTGTGGGAGTTCGGAATTAAAACATACGTCTTCCACTTGAAGCGGCTTTGAAACTGGTGTGTGGCAGCAACAAGGGCACATCCGCAATCGTGGGGGCGTGTGGCTAATCCAAATATTGATTTTCGAACTTGAATCTACAAACATTGGCTTGCGGATCAAGATCGGGGCTCAGCGTGGCAGCGCACGGCTGCGGTCTACACTATCGGCAATGTCGGGCGTCTTGGCACGGTGCCACGGATGGCGTTGGAAAGCAACGGGAGGCAGCAACTCAAACTTGATTTAGCAACAGTAACGGCTCGGGCTTTCGGCGGTGATGGAGATGCTGGCGTCACGGGCAGCAAGCAGCAACGTCGTCGTCGGTGTGGGCGTGACGATGGCAAGGCTACTCTCTCTCCCTTCCCAATTGTGGCTTTCAGAAAAGATAAAGAGACTCTATTTCTCTCTTTTTGGTGCCGCCCCCATTCTTCTCACGATATTTCCTCTCAATGTGCCCACTCACGATATCTCTACCCAATAGCCGTGTTTTCAATTGCGTGGCCTCCTAAACCCTAGGTATGTTTACTTATTTATAGGGCACGGATTAGGGTTTTTAAATTTTCCAAATCCATATCCACAAAGATTTTTTTCCAAATGTAATATTTGCTTTTGAATTGAAATCTCACAAAGATAAATCCGTAAAATATTTCCGAGGATATAGGCTTGGACCGATTTGTTTTCTTCGTGGGCTTAGCCCGACTCATCAACTTAAAGTTTCTGAACCATCAATTCGAATCCATCCGTTACCGGCCTAATGTAAATGCAAATAAAAATAAATGCACCTAAAACTATATGCTATGCGATTAACTATTTTTTTAGGGGTAAAATTAACCCCTAATTTTTTAATACGATAAATGATTAAACGGGTCGCCAAAATTTAGGTGTCAATATGCACTAAAACAATCACAATCTCAAAACATTCTATAAAAACTATACTTAAAAAGAATATAAAAAACTATCACAATCTCACAAATTATAACCTAAGTTTTTATATTAACAAATGTCGCACCTAGAATCTATAAAAAAAAAAAAAAGTGGGAAATGATACAACCATTCTTCCACATGAAAAATGCAGCCTATATATATATACACACACACACCACTTGCTTAGGTACAACATAAGAGTTTGTGTAATCTATTAAAAAGAATATGTACATCTCCAACTAACAACTAAACCTAGCAAATTCATCTTAATCATATACAGCTCAGAAATATACAACATAAACTCATACCCAAAAATCTATCTATTAAAATGTCCCGGAGATAACACAAATGCTCTCATTTTATTTGTAAGGGATAAGTGTAATAGAAGTCCTAAAACTTGTTACGAAAATACAATTGAGTCCTAAAATTTACAAAAAAAGCAATCAAGTCC
Organism: Eucalyptus leucophloia subsp. euroa; assembly: GCA_017140325.1. NCBI lineage: Eukaryota > Viridiplantae > Streptophyta > Magnoliopsida > Myrtales > Myrtaceae > Eucalyptus > Eucalyptus leucophloia. The sequence continues at coordinate 18,767,161 of CM029471.1, read as the reverse complement.
TAAAACTTATCAAAATAGTTCAATTAAGTCTTAAAGTTAACACCATCAGTCTTACTGACGGAAAATACTAACATGACATTTTAAATGATTTTTTATTTTCCACCTAGCATTTTAAAATATTTTTTTATTCATTTTTTTAAAAAATTATATTTAAAAAATAAAATTCATTTTTAAAAAACTATTAAAAAAGAAAAAAAAAGGAAAATGGCAATTTCGGCATTGCCACTGCCGCCGCCCATCGCTGAAGGGTTGAAAAAATGAATTTAGTTTTTAAATGATATATTCTTTAAAAATTTGAATGAAAAATTATTTTAAAAAGCCAGGTGAAAATAAAAAATCATTTAAAATGCTACGTCGGCGCCACGTCATCATTTTCTGTTAATAAGACTAACGGTGTTAATTTTAGGACTCAATTGAACCATTTTGACAAGTTTTAGAACTTGATTGCACTTTTTGCAAGTTTTAGGACTCAATTGCATTTTCGTAATAAGTTTTAGGACTTCTATTGCATTTATCCTTATTTGCAACTAACTAAGGAGCTTGAAAAACATTTGAGATGAATGGTATGAACCATCACCGTCCAATGAGTAATATATCTTTTTTAAGCAAATCGAGCATCCACTATGCGAATATGACAAACAATACCAGGAACTCATAATCCAAACCCAAGATGAAATATACATATAAAATCAAATATGAGTTATGTTATTTCACCGAAACTTTATATAATTCATAAAAACTCATTTAATACATACACTATCATTATTCAAACATCCATGGTCAAGTTCATTGATCAATCTCTATGCAATAACATGTCAATGGTCCATTCCATTTACCAATCTATTGCTCAATATCCACCTATAGCCATGATACAATGCTTATAACAAGGCAACTAAGACTTCGCCGTTGGCAAGGTCTCTACTCATTATTAATTGGTGGTTCAGCCAAGAAGGATATCCTTAAACCAGTATACATACCCTAAAACTCATAACTGGGTTAAAAGTGATATTTAGTATCAAACAATCATGCTACAATGCCATAAAGCATCAAACAATCTTGCTACAATACCAAAAATCCAATCCAAAATCAATCTCATAAACCAAAATACATTTCACAAACCAATCAGATAACTTTTTACAACATAGCTCATCCACTAAAAATATTTTTTCGTAAGGTCTTTCTCAAGTCATTTTAGAACTCACTCTATAAACCGGTTTGAAGAGTAATACATATATATCCTCTCACAATGCATTTCCTAAAATAATTCTCAAATCATTCACAAACACAAAAAAGTAGTAAATGCCTGATCTAGAATTTAATACAAAAAAAAAAGACCCACTTTTATAACTTATACTATGTTTAATCCATATTACTTTTCAAACTCCCAAAAAAAGGGATAGCATCACTCACCAAGGAAAGTCTAAAAGCAACTACGGAGTTTGCTCGAATCATCGAACTTGCAATCCTATCAAATATGCAAGAAACATTGTCAAAATCAAGTAAAATGCTACATCGACTATGAATTGGTTAATCTAAGATTAATTGCTAATAATATGACTCTCATGCGCAAATAAAATGTTGCCCAAAGTGATCATTCAAAGCTATCTACAATGCGGAGCTTGAGAGTGAGACTTTAGAAATTTACTTTGACTAATCCGTTACTCCAAATCGATTTTCGTCAAATCCCACGGCTCTACAACGTCCTAATATTTCATTTCCATGAAATTCCCCAGCTTAATTACTCAAAGATTAGATCTCATAGTTAAAATTTCACATGAATTTGAATTTATGCCATAGTTACGAAAAGTACTCCAATTAGATAAACAAATGGCTTGAATCCTTATTGGACATTGCAAAATAAAGTTAATTTGGCTTGACAAGGCCGTATGGTGTGTAGCCCTTTCACCTTTCCTTTTCCTTTTATTTATTTTCTTCTTTTCCTATTTCTTCATTTAAGGGATGGAGCTCTCTCCCTTTCTTTAATACTCTGCTAAGGTGGTGGGTTCTCGCTCCTTGCTTTTTGACTTTTTGACCTATGATTAGTCAAATCGCCTCAACTATTAAAGTTTTTACAAAGAAATGAGAAGGAGATGGTGGATGAACATTATGGCAAGATGAAGAAGGTGAGGAATGAGAGAGTTGTGGTGCCATGTTGTGCGTGAGAGTGTAGAAAAGAAAGAAGAAAATTTTCTAAATCCCCATAAGATCTCTCGGCCATTTAGAGAGTAAGAGAAGAGAGTCTAAGAAAATAGAAATTAAAGCTAGAGATGGGAGAGGGAAGGAGTGCATGGTTGGAGAGAGAGAGAGAAGGATAGCTTTTTTTCCCCAAAAAAATTGGCCATGTACTTAGGATATTTTTCCCCAAATCACCCCTTGATCCCTATTCGTACATCATTAAATATCCTTTGTGCTCCCTTTGTACATTTGGTCCTTTGTCCTCCAAGCCTCTATTGTTATCTTGTCTTCCAATAGTGCCAAAAATGAGTATAAGGAGTGTTGGAGGTAGACTTGTCAAACAGGTTAATCAGGTTGGGTCGAAAATAGTTTGACCCAAATCAAGACATTTAAGGCATGCATGGCAAAATTTATGTTTCTCTTTTCTCTATTTTTTTTTCTCCGGAATAGGTTTGGAAAAGAAATTCGTTTAGTAACATAATTTTATTTTTCTATTTTTGGGACAGATTTTTATTCCAAAAATAGATTTGGAGAAAAATCAAAAGTTAATTTTTTTAGCATTTTCTATTTCTAGAACAAAATTGAGAAATGAAAACTCTTCTCATTATTCACTCTTGTCACTGCTTGCCACCCACCCACTGCTTGCGGGATGCTGGACGGCCACTAATTATTGCTAGAAGCTCGTCGCTGGACGTTTGCTGTCAATCATTGGATGCTAGCCATCGGTAGCTTGTTGCAGACACCAGCTGCTCCCCTTAGTATAGATTTTTTATTTTTTTTGGTAATAAAATAAATTTCTATTCCAGAAACATAAATGTTGAGTTATTATTAAACGTTTTTTTTTTTTTTCAGAAACTCATCTAAGGAATAAAAATTGAGAAATCAATATTTGGCCAAAAAATTGATTTTTGTTATAGAAATTTTATCATGCACACCCTTAACTTGTTGATCCATTCCCAGGTAATACAAGTCAAGTGAACTATACTCAGATCAACTCATACCAAACCCAAACTCATTTGACCAATAGTACTAAAACATTTTTATATATAACCAAATCTAGGAAAAGTCAGGAAAGAACAAAATGAGTTAGTTGCAAGATTAAGAGAGAGTGAAGAGAGAGTCATAAAAGTGAGTTGGATCTAACTAAGTTGTGAATTTGTATTAAAACCACTTAGGACCGATGGATTCAAGTCCAATCCCACTTACTTAATATAACTAGCCCATATAACAACCCAACTCATTAAATATGGGTTAGAAAATGGATCTATGATCCATTTTGACGGAGTTGTTTTTGATAGAGCTTTAATTGGAAGTTTTGTGGGAGGAGAGAGAAAGATGAAGAGGGTGGATTAGCCACAAGATGGGCACTTGGTGGGCCCATCATGGGCCTCCTCGTGGCCAATCTTGGGCTTGCCCATTGATTGGTACAAGCTCCCCTGGACTTTTCATTTTATCTTAATTGGACCTATGCTGGGTTAGGGATCTTGATGGGCCAAGAAATGAGGCTTCATGGGCTTGAATTGGGCCGAAAAGCCTAAATGAGCTTTATTGTAAAATTGGATTGGATCGGTGGCACTGATCAAATCCAATTTCACTCCTACTTCACCAAAGGCATCGCTTTCCTATTGCATCTCTGCAGCTTATCAAGGCAATTAATTTCGGGCCAAGAATATATACCCGAAAAATCACATTTTTGGTCTATACTGAAATTAGGGAAGAAATGCTCTAGCAAAATAGAAAATAGGGAAGATATTAAAAGATTGACCAAAAAAAAGAAAAAAAATGCCTCTTTTCCTTTCCCTTTTTTGGGCCTTCATCAAAAACTTTTTGGACTCATGCCATGTCAATATAACATGGAGAGCACATATGAATCAACGTGGTAGCGAATTTTTCTCCTACCATATTTATGATTTCGATTTGATGTGAATAAATTAGCTAAAATAGAAAAACAAAGTATGGATACTCAATTTTTCTATGATGCTAACAAGTTCTTATGTAATAAAAATATCTGCAAGTTAAACTACAAGTTAAAACTTTTTCAGGGACTAGGGGCACTGTAATATATGGGCTTTAAAGTAAGGAAATAAAATAAAAGAAGAGAAAAAGAAAAGGTTGAAAAGTCAAAAAAAGGAGGCTGAAGAGAACCGTGGAACCTTCGGCTGAGCTTTAAAAAGAGAGAAAGAGGGAGAGAAAGAGGAGCACGGGCAGAAAAAGGGGAGAAGAGAGAAAGAAGAGAAAGAAAAAAAAAAGGAAAAAGGGAAAAATTTTGGCGCGCTCGTGACCCGGACGCCTCATCAAGCCGCCTCAAGTGTGTTTTGCAAGGCCGGTAAGAAATTGAAGCCTTTAATCACTTGTTTGAAGCAATTGCCGCAATTAGGGCTCGAAATTCGGATTTCTTGGGTATTTGTGTGGCAAAGCCCAATTTTTGAGTTGTTAAGCTGTAAATATTTTTAGAAATGGTACTTTGGGATGTTGTGAAGCTATAGCATCTTTTGGATCGTGATTTGAGCTTGCGGTTTGTTCGGAACGGAATTTTGAAGTTGGGGGCGCATTCTGGTACTGTAGCGAACAGTGGCTTCGAGTCTCTTTTTTTGTTATTTTCGGTACTGTTTTGGGGCGGCTGAGTTGGGGTTGTTGTTGTACATTAAGAGGGCTTTCTAAAGATTATAAGACAGCTTGAAACAGAATTTTGTGGAGGAAGTTATGGCGTGACAAAGTTGGCGCATGGGCCGCGCCTAGCTGAAAATGATGGGTTTATGCTAAATTGTGAACTTTTGGGACGCGTAGGTGTCGTTTATCGACTAATAGGCCTAGTATAGACGAGTCGTTATAAGAATATCATTTTTACTCGGCTTTTTAATATTTTTCCGTTAATTGTTAGGAATCCGAATGCGTCGGTTCGTGTGAGCGTCGTAGTTGATTTTTGGCTTTTCCCAGGTGAGTGACACTATTTCTTCTTTGTATTTTAAACTCATGTTTTGAAAAACATGGTGGATTAAATACTCTATGAGTTGATAAAAAGCATGTTTTGTTGCATAAAACAGGATCGAGCTATTACTGACATTTTTGTTATTCGAAAGGAGTTATATTTTGACGTTGATTTGAATGATTGTGTGAAAAAGGGATTTGTGAAAATATTTGTGAAAGAATCTTGAAATGTTGTAGAAAATGTTTTGATATTTATATATATCAAATTTGGAGTTGTGGTATGATTCTCTTTTTGATGTTGGATTAGTGGATATTGTGATTAGTGGTTGGTGCTCAATGTCTCTGTGGACCCTGAGGAGTATGGGTATGCATATACTATTCTAGGATATCCTTGTGGGCCAAGCCACTGGCTAATAATATGTGGAGACCTTGCCAAGAGGGGAATCTTAGTCGTTTTGTCACGGGCGTTACGCGTGACCATGGTTAGACATTTGAGCATGAATTGGTCAATAGAGTGGACCATTGACATGTGATTTGAGTTTGGTCGATGGAATGGACCATTGATGTGAGTTGATGAGATTAATCAATGGAATAGACCATTGATGCATGTTTTACGAGATTGACTAATGGACTCGACTATTGGTGCTTTCGATATTTGAATTATGATTTGGTATTATGATAAAGTGAGTTATGTTTGTGTTTTAAAATGTGCATAGTGATTTTTCGATCCGCTTAGAAGAAATGTGTTACTCACTGAGCCGTGGTAGCTCACTCCTCTCATCTACTTGTTTTTCAGGATCTTTAGCGAGTCGCGAATAGGCGTGAGCGTTCGTTCGGGGAGGATTTTTTTTGTGGAAATTTCGGGTATGCATTATGCATAGTCCATAAGTTTGTAAGTTAGTCTTCGTAAAAGGTTTATGTTTTGATGTTTGTGGTTTATAGATATACTCTGATATTGTAACCAATTGCCCCATTTTGTCAAATATATATATATATATATATATATATATATATATATATATGTGTGTGTGGATGTATATATGTTGATATCGGGTTGAAAATTTGGTTACGTTGAGGCTGCGTCTTTTGGAAAAAGGACGGCCTTGTCATGCCCTTCTTCTTGTGAATTGGGGTGTGACATTTGTTGGTATCAGAGCTTAGGTTTTGATTTGTTAAGGTAGATGTGGGAGGATGTGAGATTGTGTGATAGATTTTTTTTTTTTTAACGCGTTAGCCTTTTAGATATTAAGTTGTAGCTCCGTTCTTGGATTCAAGTGATCATGCGTGACTCGGAAACACTTGCTTCACTTCGTAGAAATAATAAAGGCAAGCAAGTTGTAGCCCCTGATGCTAGAGACATGCCTCAAGCTTCTCGAGGTGCGTCTCTAAGGAGGAGATGGGAGGATTGGCGTGATGAAAGTCCTAACTCGCATGAAGTCAGGGAAGTTAACCAACGGTCGTTTCCCCCGAGTGACTTTGAGCAAGCCATGATTCTGGTATCGTCAAGCAAAGGAATTGAGTGGAGATGGAGCAACTGGCTCATACACCTTTGCGCAATTCAGAAAGGCGAAACCACCCACTTATGATGGGAAAACTGATCCTCTTGCAGCTGAACAGTGGACTAGAAAGATTGAAGGGATCTTTGAAGCTGAAGGTGTTCCCGAAGATAAGAAGGTTATTTTTGCTTCTCGATATTTAGAAGGCGAGGCAGAGCATTGGTGGGAGGGAATGAGGCCAGCTCTCGGAGATAGGGGTGGTGCTATAGCTTGGGAGGACTTTAAGCAGGCTTTCAATGCCTAATTCTTCCCAATGTCATTTCAGACAAAAATGAAGAGTGATTTTATACACATATCTCAAGGCGACTCCACGGTTTTGGAGTATGCAGCCCGCTTTAATCAAATGAGTAGATTTGCTGAGCAATATGTGTCTAATGAGCAAGATAAAGTTGATCACTTTCAGAGGGGGCTCCGGTATGAAATTGGTTCGGCACTCACACCTCTAGCATTAACATCTTATAAAGACGTGCTGGAACAAGCGATCAGAGTGGAACAAAAGATTCTGGAGCGAGATGTGCAAGGCATACCTCAGCATAAGAAGTTGAGATTCACTGACTATCAGGATAGCGGCGCTGGTGGCAGCGGAAAGAGGAAAGCTTTTAATCAGCCAGGAAAGCCCAGAATTCATAATAGTCCAGGCCCTTGTACTACATGTGGGAAACGACATAGCGGTCCTTGTTACCGCAAGAGAGGAGCATGTTTCACTTGTGGAAAAATGGGACATATGGCACGTGATTGTCCAACACAGAAGAATGCCCCTAGAGATAGTAGAGTATGTTTTGTATGTGGACAACCTGGACATCGAGCCTATAATTGTTCTATGAGGAAGACCACACCTCCAGTTGATAAGCCACAAGAAGGCCAGCAAAGGCAAAGGATGATTGGGAAAGTTTTTACGATGACAGGAGATGATGCAGCGGCTTCTAATGCAGTTGTTGCAGGTAATATTTCTATTCCCTCACAACTTGCTTATGCATTGTTTGATCCCGGTGCCACGCATTCCTTTATTTCCATTAACTTTGCAAGAAAACTTGATATGTTGCCTGAGCTTCTAAATTATGAATTGTGTATCGATACTCCCATTGGTGATTTCTTGATTGCTAATCGTGTGTTCAAGAATTGTTTGTTGCGAATTGATGATGTACCATTGCTTGTGGATTTGGTGGAGTTAGATATACGAGATTTCGATGTAATTCTAGGGATGGATTGGTTATCAACATATCGTGGTACTGTCGATTGTTATTCAAAGAAAGTTATTTTTGGACCTCCAAATCAACCAGAATTCTCTTTTTCGGGAAGTTATGAAGGCACTTTTCCAAGGTTAATTTCAGCTATGCGAGCAAGAAAGCTTTTGAGAAATGGTTGTTACGGTTATTTGGCTTGTGTAAAAGATACAAGTAAGGAGCCGGTAAAGCTAGAAAATGTTCATGTTGTCAGAGAATTTCCTGAAGATTTACCTGGCTTGCCTCCTGATAGAGAGATAGAGTTTTGCATCGATTTAATGCCTGGTACAACACCCATCTCTAAGACCCCATATCGGATGGCACATTCTGAATTGAGTGAATTGAAGACTCAACTGCAAGAGCTTTTGGATAAAGGTTTTATTAGGCCTAGTATATCGCCTTGGGGAGCTCCTGTTCTATTTGTGAAGAAGAAAGACGGTAGTATGCGACTTTGCATAGATTATCGAGAACTTAACAAGGTGACGATCAAAAATAAATATCCTTTACCTCGGATAGATGATTTATTTGATCAACTTCAAGGGGCTCAAGTATTTTCTAAGATCAACCTCCGTTCTGGGTATCATCAGTTGAAGATAAAAGTTGATGATGTGCCAAAGACCGCTTTCAGAACAAGGTATGGGCATTATGAATTCCTTGTCATGCCTTTTGGGTTAACGAATGCACCTGCGGCTTTCATGGATTTGATGAATAGGGTATTCAGGCAATTTCTTGACAGATTTATTGTGGTATTCATCGATGATATTTTGGTGTATTCGAGGAGTTTGGGAGAACATGAACAACACTTGAGAGTTGTTTTACAAACTTTGCGTGAAAAGAAGTTGTATGCTAAATTTAGTAAGTGTGCCTTCTGGCTTGATCATATAGAATTCTTGGGTCATGTAATATCAAAGGATGGTATCTCAGTTGATCCAAAGAAAGTTGAAGCAGTTGTTCAATGGAATCGCCCTACCAATGTCACGGAGGTAAGAAGTTTTCTTGGGCTAGCAGGTTATTACAGGAGATTTATAGAAGGGTTTTCTAAAATTGCCAGTCCACTTACTCGCCTAACTCAGAAGGGAGTTAAATTTGTGTGGTCAGAGCAATGTGAATGTAGTTTCCAAGAGTTGAAGAGTCGATTGGTGTCAGCTCCTATATTAACTTTGCCTTCAGGAATTGGTGGCTTTACAATTTATTGCAATGCATCTAAGGAAGGTTTAGGTTGTGTTCTTATGCAAGATGGTAAAGTTGTGGCATATGCCTCTAGACAGTTGAAGGCTCATGAAAAGAACTATCCTACTCACGATCTAGAGTTGGCGGCAGTTGTGTTTGCATTAAAAATATGGCGGCACTACTTGTATGGTGAAAAATATGAAGTCTTTACCGATCACAAGAGTTTGAAATATATTTTTACTCAAAAAGAACTTAACATCAGGCAGATGAGATGGCTAGAACTTCTGAAGGATTATGATTTATCCATCAATTACCATCCAGGTAAAGCTAACGTGGTAGCCGATGCCTTGAGTCGCAAATCCTCTGGAAATATGGTAGCATTGCTCACTTCTCAAAGCCTATTCTTGAAGATATGAGAAAGCTGGACCTGGAGGTTTTGGTCCATCAACTTGGTGTTCAATTAGCTAATCTTCGAGTACAACCGACATTGATTGACAGAATCAAGGCTAAACAAAATGAAGATCCTCAATTGGAGAAGATCAAAGAAGGCGTAGAAGCTGGGAAACAAGATGACTTTAGTATCCATGTAGATGGGTCATTGAGGTTTCATGGTCGATTATGTGTTCCCAATGATTCAGAATTGAAAAAGAGATATTACAAGAAGCTCATAGCACTAGATTCTCGATTCATCCGGGGAGCACCAAGATGTACAGGGATTTGAGAGGAAATTTTTGGTGGATCAATATGAAGAAAGATATTGTGAAGTTTGTCGACCAATGCCTAGTTTGCCAGCAAGTGAAAATTGAGCATCAGAAACCAGGTGGCCAGCTACACCCACTTGAAGTACCTAAATGGAAGTGGGAGCATTTTACCATGGATTTCATCGTCGGCTTATCGAGGACGCCTAGTGGTAAGAATGCCATATGGGTGATTGTTGATCGATTGATTAAATCTGCACACTTTTTGTCTTATCGATTCAGTCTTTCACTTGAAGACATGGCGAAGCGATACGTCAATGAGATAGTGAGACTTCATGGAGTTCCAGTGAGTATTGTTTTCGACAGAGATCCTAGGTTTGTGTCCAACTTTTGGAAGAGTTTACAAGGGGCGTTAGGTACTCAACTCAACTTTAGCACAGCTTTTCATCCACAAACGGATGGCCAGTCAGAAAGAACTATTCAGACATTAGAGGATATGCTACGATCTTGCGTTATTGACTTTGGTGGTTCGTGGGATGAACATTTACACTTGGCAGAGTTTTCATATAATAACAAATATCATTCTAGTATTAAAATGGCTCCTTTTGAAGCTTTATATGGGCGTAAATGTAGAACTCCTGTTTACTGGGATGATGTTGGTGAGAAAAGATTAACCGGCCCTGAATTCATACAACAATCAGAAGAGAAAATCAGACTCATTCGAGAGCGTTTGAAAACAACACAAAGCCGTCAGAAAAGTTATGTGAACCTTAAGAGGTGCAAAGTAGAATTTAATGTAGGAGACCATGTATTCTTAAAGGTTCTCCTATGAAAGGCGTCATGAGATTTGGCACGCGTGGTAAATTAAGCCCAAGGTACGTGGGACCATTTTTGATATTAGAAAAGATTGGTGAAGTTGCTTATAAGCTAGCTTTACCTCCAACATTATCCGGAGTCCATAATGTGTTTCATGTATCCTTATTACGGAAATATGTGCCAAATCCTGATCACGTATTGGATTTTACACCATTGAAGTTGAGAGAAAACTTAACGTACGAAGAGCAGCCCATTTGTATTATCGATAAAAAGGATCAAGTGTTGCGACGACGCACTATTCCTTATGTGAAGATCCAATGGCAAAATCACACGGAGAGAGAGGCCACTTGGGAACTCGAGGAAGAGGTAAGGCGCAAATACTCTCACTTGTTTAATAATTGACATACTTGTAAATTTCGAGGACGAAATTTTTTTAAGGAGGGGAGAATGTAATATATGGGCTTTAAAGTAAGGAAATAAATAAAAGAAGAGAAAAAGAAAAGGTTGAAAAGTCAGAAAAAGGAGGCTGAAGAGAACCGTGGAACCTTCGGCTGAGCTTTAAAAAGAGAGAAAGAGGGAGAGAAAGAGGAGCACGGGCAGAAATAGGGGAGAAGAGAGAAAGAAGAGAAAGAAAAAAAAGGAAAAAGGGAAAAATTTTGGCGTGCTCATGACCCGGACGCCTCATCAAGCCGACTCAAGTGTGTTTTGCAAGGCCGGTAAGAAATTGAAGCCTTTAATCACTTGCTTGAAGCAATTGCTGCAATTAGAGCTCGAAATTCGGATTTCTTGGGTATTTGTGTGGTGAAGCCCAATTTTTGAGTCATTAAGCTGTAAATTTTTTTAGAAATGGTACTTTGGGATGTTGTGAAGCTATAGCATCTTTCGGATCATGATTTGAGCTTGCGGTTTGTTCGGAACGGAATTTTGAAGTTGGGGGCGCAATCTGGTACTGTAGCGAACAGTGGCTTCGAGTCTCTTTTTTTGTTATTTTCGGTACTGTTTTGGGGCAGCTGAGTTGGGATTGTTGTTGTATGTTAAGAGAGCTTTCTAAAGACTATAAGATGGCTTGAAACGGAATTTTGTGGAGCAAGTTATGGCGTGACGAAGTTGGCGCATGGGCCGCGCCTAGCTGAAAATGATGGGTTTATGCTAAATTGTGAACTTTTGGGACGCGTAGGTGTCGTTTATCGACTAATAGGCCTAGTATAGACGAGTCGTTATAAGAATATCATTTTTACTGAACTTTTTAATATTTTTCCGTTAATTGTTAGGATCCGAATGCGTCGGTTCGTGTGAGCGTCGTAGTTGATTTTTGGCTTTTCCCAGGTGAGTGACACTATTTCTTCTTTGTATTTTAAACTCATGTTTTGAAAAACATGGTGGATTAAATACTCTATGAGTTGATAAAAAGCATGTTTTGTTGCATAAAACAGGATTGAGCTATTAATAACATTTTTGTTGTTCGAAAGGAATTATATTTTGACGTTGATTTGAATGATTGTGTGAAAAAGGGATTTGTGAAAATATTTGTGAAAGAATCTTGAAATGTTGTAGAAAATGTTTTGATATTTATATATATCAAATTTGGAGTTGTGGTATGATTCTCTTTCTAATGTTGGATTACTGGATATTGTGATTAGTGGTTGGTGCTCAATGTCTCTGTGGACCCTGAGGGGTGTGGGTATGCGCATACTATTCTAGGATATCCTTGTGGGCCGAGCCACCGGCTAATAATATGTGGAGACCTTGCCAAGAGAGAATCTTGGTCGTTTTGTCACGGGCGTTACGCGTGACCATGGTTAGACATTTGAGCATGAATTGGTCAATGGAGTGGACCATTGACATGTAATTTGAGTTTGGTCGATGGAATGGACCATTGATGTGAGTTGATGAGATTAATCAATGGAATAGACCATTGATGCATGTTTTACGAGATTGACTAATGGACTCGATCATTGGTGCTTTCGATATTTGAATTATGATTTGGTATTATGATAAAGTGAGTTATGTTTGTGTTTTAAAATGTGCATAGTGATTTCTCGATCCGCTTAGAAGAAATGTGTTACTCACTGAGCCATGGTAGCTCACTCCTCCCATCTACTTGTTTTTCAGGTTCTTCAGCGAGTCGCGAATAGGCGTGAGCGTTCGTTTGGGGAGGATTTTTTTGGTGGAAATTTCGGGTATGGATTATGCATAGTTCATAAGTTTATAAGTTAGTCTTTGTAAAAGGTTTATGTTTTGATGTTTGTGGTTATAGATATACTCTGATATTGTAACCAATTGCCCTATTTTGTCAAATATATATATGTGGATGTATATATGTTGATATCGGGTTGAAAATTTGGTTACGTTGAGGCTGCGTCTTTTGGAAAAAGGAGGGCCGTGTCATGCCCTTCTTCTTGTGAATCGAGGTGTGACAGGCACTACGGTCAATGATGAAATGTTTATTTTTCTCGGAGATTGATAATTTCCGTGAATGAGATATGCTCGGATGGAATTTGGTTATGTCCTCGGGTGGGAAATACTCAGACAAGTATGGAACTTATGTACTCTAAGTGAAATAACCCAGCTTAAGAGAGATGATAAGCTTAGATAGGATGATCTGTATACGAAAGAATATTAAACAAAAACGGGAAAAAAGAACAAAAGAAAAAAAATAAAAAAAGAACGATCTGCTGGGACAAATCATGAGGTGGTCACGGTCTTACGCCAAAAGACCGCATTTGTGACATTTTGGACAAGCGAAAGCAGTGACATAGAGCAGGTATTTTAGGTGATGACTATATCACATGACAATGATATATAGAAACGGTAAGCACTGATTAAGAAGCAGACATTCAAAATTTAGAAGTGAAAAATTGGTCGGGTTGCATATCATGCGAGAGCCCAAAATATTATTTAAGGAGGCGAAGCAAAGGGATAAAAAAGTTTATTGAAATCGGGCATCAAAAAGTTTCACTTGATTGAATGACAAAAGGTTTGAGATTACATTGAATAACTTAAAAATTCAGAAACGACATTACGCAATTGAGAAATTTGATATAGTTTGTATCAAATCATGTTGCCAGCTATGGAAAAAGAGATGGATCAAGATGACAGACATATATACTAGTTCAACGATGTCGACCTTTTGTTGAGGTTACCAAGTGAACTACGGAAGGGACCGGCTGAATGGGCACCACACAATCAAAGGATACGTAGTGACAAATACATAAATAGAGATAAAGTTTAGAACGAAATCCACGAGAATTGAAATTTTAGTGGCAAGGTAGTTGGGCCGTCGTTCTAGGTTAAATTGATTTCTTTAATATTTTTTTATTCTTCTTTTTGGTTTTAATAATCAACCCTTTTTGGCTTTATATTCTCTAGAAGATTTGCGCCGACCTTTCCAAGTCGGAAAAGCCATCCGTCATGTTGTCAGATTGTGACCATGTCTTGTTCCCTCCTTTTTCTTCTTATTCAATTTACGGTTATTGCGAATATCATAAATTACTATCACCAAAAAAAAAAAAAATCAAAACTAATCCTGAGAGAGGAGATAAATTTAATGAAAACTAATAAAAAGTAAATTTATTGATTTTTTGGTTGTTAAGATTTAGTTTAGAGTAAATTTATCATAAATTTATTGATTTTGATTTTTCGTGATATTAGCCTAATAAAATAAAACTAAAGAGGATTAGCATGGCTAAAAGCCCATCTTTCACTACATCAACAATATATCAAGTGTCTACACCAAACATTATGGTTATAGGTTCCAACAAATGAGGATTACAGATTGATGCCGAGTTCAGCATAGATTTTAGAGTGAATTGGTGTCATGGAACAAATCCAGGGCAAGAGAACGGCAAAATTAGCGGCCTTCAACCACCGAAATCGTAACGTCATTCGTGGAAGTCGTCCCATTGCTCGACGATAGATTCGCGCCGTGGTACTTGCTCTTGAATACATACGCAGGTCGTTTCGGGGAAGCAAGAACCACGTTGTTATTTGCCAACATGAAAACAACGGCGGACATGTTCGGCCTATCCTCCGTGAATTCTTGCACGCACAAAAGACCGATCTGGATGCACCTCAAGACCTCCTCTTTGGAGCATGAATCGCCCATCGACTCATCCACGATGTCGACACAGTTTCCTTCCTGCCATAGCTCCCATACCTGCGATCGGGATGTGAACAAATTACACATGACAAGTATTTCAGGCTATGTATAATGTCTGAGTCCGGTGCGTTTCTGTACTTATCAAGAGTTGTATTACTTACATGGCCTACCAAATTGGATGATGGATTTTCATGGTAATATGCGCTGTTCCTTTTGCCACTAATGATCTCCAACAGCAAAACTCCGAAGCTATAGACGTCGGATTTTATTGAAAATATACCTTCCATTGCGTACTCTGGTGACATGTACCCGCTGCCGCAGCAAAAATGAATGAAAAAGAGGTTTTAATTGATTGGTTGAGTCCAGGTTCGTGGACCCAATGGGCACATCAAGCATTGCGAAGGAGAAAATACTTACTATGTTCCGACTACTCGATTTGTGTTTCCTTGCATTTGGTCCCCACCGCATATCCTAGCCATACCGAAATCGGATATCTTCGGATTCATCGCAGCATCAAGTAGGACATTGCTGGCCTTTAGGTCTCAGTGAATGATCCTGAGCCTCGAATCTTGGTGCAAGTACAACAGTCCTCGTGCCACCCCGGATGCAATTTCGAACCGTTTTTTCCAATCTAGCAACGAACTTTTTGTGTTGTCTGGACCAAGATCAAGATATCGACGAAATCATTATTCCTCGTTATGAGTTGATCTATGATATCAGAGTATTCTAGCTAGTGGGAGAACAGAGGATATACCATAAAGGAAGGCATCCAAGCTTTGTTCGGCAAATACTCGTAAATTAGCATTTTCTCATCTTCTTCGACACAGCAGCCTAGTATTCTCACCAAGTTCCGGTGTTGGAGCTTCGCAATTAACTGGACTTCATTCTTAAATTCTTCAACTCCTTGTCCAGAATGTTTCGATAGTCTTTTGATCGCTATTTCAGTTCCATTGTCCATAACGCCCTGTCAAATTAATCACCATTTTGCAAGTCTGTGTCAATTTCGCTAAGTAGCTTTTTTGTGTAATGGAAGTTTACCTTATACACTGATCCAAAACCACCTTGTCCGAGCTTATTGAGGAAGGAGAAATTGTTTGTTGCCGAAGCTATGGTGCTCAGATCAAAGAGCGGCACATCTCTGTTTCGTCTAGCTCCATCATCGCAGTCTTGTACACTCGGAGAGCCCTTGAAATGTGTTAGATTGGTCATCTCACTCATCAGTGGATTTTGCTTTCTGCGATCTGTTTCCAAGACAGCCACATTAATGCTCAATACAACCTTGGAAATTGTGAGATTTTTCATTCAGGAATTCATTTCGTCAAATGGAATGAAAGTCGTAAGCTTGAAAAGATCTTCGTAAACATCTTTATATCTGTTTCCCTGTTAGATATATTGATGTACTGTAGGATTTCTTCGTCTCTTGTACCCTAGAACTGCAGGGTTAGTTTCAATGCTGGAATGCATGCTGCATTAGGAACTGAACTGGCATCATCATGCTTTCTTTGGTTCAAGGTTCTTAAATTCGGAATCGCCCAAATAAAAGCACAGAATTTTACTCTCTTAACTTCCTATGGCTAAGAATAGTTCCGAGACTGAACCAACTAAAATCTGTGTGCTTAATTAATTGGTGAACAATAAGAGGTGATTAATTTCAGTAGATAAATTTTCTGGAAAGGTAAATACAAAGCGAACTCTTGTTGAGGACTAACCGACGCGGTTTCTCTTCTTGATCACCAAGCAATAGGAGATGGAGCTGGCGAGCAGTAGCGCTGTCAAAACTGAAACCAAAATTATCGCAACCCTTGCCTTTTTGCTGAGGAAACTTGTTTTTTTCCTATAGCGAGCTGAAAGGAAAGTACAACACCATATTTCAGATTCAGGGACCTTGATTATGCTTGTGCGAAGTGTAGAATGAAAATTTCTCTCAACCAAAATTTGAAACCAGAAATCACCAAACGAATCTCCAATGATACATAGTTTATACGATGTAAAAGCTCAAGCTTGGTTTCTAAAATCATGGATGTGATACCTTATGATCGAGAATTTAACCTGTTCTCAAGTTTGATTGATGTTTTGCATGGCAATGCTAATGTAATAAACAAGTGGCAATGCGGTAGACACATAAAATTAACAAAAGTACAACTAGTAACAGCAAAAGCAGAAGTACCTAACTCGATAGCATCGACCCGTACATATAAATCTTGACCTGAATCGGTGAATGTTCTTGTATCAACTAAATTGCCATGCCATATGAGGCACCCGGAACCTCCTAGAATCTCATTGGCACTAGCATAAGCTGTGCAAGAGCAATTCCTCAGGCATTCCTTCTCACACTCATTCAAGCTAAAGCTCATGTTGGTGTGTGCTTGCGAAGTGTCTGGCACCTTCACAAGCGGCACCTTCACAAATCCTTCCCCGTGTTGGCATGCCGACGCCCTGGGCCTCCTTACGCACCCGGCTGATCCATCGCTTAGGTACCAATTGGTCGGGGACTTGGGCTCGAACCCTGGCAGGCATGTGCACTCAAACTGGCCCGCATCATATGGATTGCAGTTGCTGTTGGGTCCACACTTGCCGTAATAATCGCACTGGTCCTTTGGAGCGAACCAGAATTCTATCCACCGCTGTTCTTGGTCATGCCATGTGAATCGTTGGGCTGACCCCGATTCCTTCAAAACCATTCTTGAGATGATCGACGCGTTGATCATGGCATACATCACATAAACCTCGTCTGGGTTATTTACAAAGCTTATGTTGAAGATGAACCTGTCAGTCATTTCGGGTATGCCACTCCACCGATCTCCGGTCCATGATCCGGAACGCCAGTACGGATCCCCATCCTTGTACAGGAATAATTGAGCATAGCCCTTTGGGTCAATCCTGAAGGAGTAATTGCCGGGTGCCGGATCCTCTGGGGACGCCCATGATGTTAGGAACCGGTTCAAACCGGTTTTGAGGTCCAACCCAAGTTTCATGAGGGGAAGCAGAGTGTCTGTAGGATAATCAAAGCTTTGCCATATCACGCTCTTGCTAAAATCTTGAACCAGAACAAGATTACCTGAATCCATAAGCCGAGCTGTTGTAGAATAGTTTGATAATCCAGAAGAAACTTTTGTCGACCAAACAGGAAAGCTTCCATTTTTCTCATTGAGCACCAAATTTCCATCAGAATCAATTGAAAGAGCTCCCGTAGTGCCTCTGATTGGTCTCTCCCGATTAGCAACCCAAACAATGGTTTGGTCAGAAACTCGGTAATACCAAATTCCGACATAACGGCGGCTAGAATTATCTGGGCTGAAGAAACCAAGAACGAATGTTTTGCCACTGGAGACCAAGAGATTGCCATCTCTGATGGTATTGTTTTGGCTTAGGATGTCCAAGCCAATGCTTCCCTGAAGTAGAAAAAGAAGAAGCAGGGCATATACTGACCCCTCTTCTGTGTTCATGTTGTCTTTTTATTGAGGATACAATGGTATGATGTCTGAGATAACTGAAGTGACTGAGTAATGATACCTCAAATACCACGCAGTGTAGTTAAGGTCTTAATTAGCGAGGATCCACCTTTCTCATGAATTTAAGCAAAGTGATTGCCACCTTTTCAATTAATCAAATGGAGTGGAAGCTGTGATTTTGACGTTGTTCTTTCTTAGCTTCATACTCTCGGTCGATATTTCTCGATTGTGAAACAAGAAATTAATTCCACCTTCATGTAAATTGAAGTAATGGTCACGTACCTTGGGGACTCGCCTCACCTTTCCCTTCCCAGCAACCTTTTCCCTTTAATTAATGTGGTGGATCGATGTTACTTGAGGTGTATTTGCTTCCCCATTGAATCGGTTCAAGGTGAATAAACAGGGCTCTGGGTTATCATCACTCCGCCCATCCTACAGAGAACTTGACATTTCAGACTGATGTGACAGAGATGGATACCGTGTCATTCCATTGACGGCGATTTTAAGATAGAAACAGTCAGTCGAGCCTAAAAATTCAATATCATAATGTCATTGCGGAAACTAACGGAAAAAAATCCATTTCTAGGTCTTTATTCAAGGCTAGAATCAAATTGCCATTTGATCCTTTTCAGATTCGTCCTTTACGCTAGGCTAGTATTCTTTGTTTTCTTATGACGGAACTAAGCTACTATATTAAGACGATTCTTTTAATTTGATCACTCTGCA
This sequence comes from Eucalyptus leucophloia subsp. euroa, assembly GCA_017140325.1. Classification (NCBI taxonomy): domain Eukaryota; kingdom Viridiplantae; phylum Streptophyta; class Magnoliopsida; order Myrtales; family Myrtaceae; genus Eucalyptus; species Eucalyptus leucophloia. The sequence goes on along the minus strand of CM029471.1, from coordinate 18,748,318 downwards.
ATATACGAAACCTCTTCACTGTTTGTGCTTCTAATTTACAGATGCGGAGATGTTTGTTTCCCTTGTCAATGTCAACAGCTTTTAGAATTTTCTGAAATCTCAAGAGTGAATGCGTTTCATTGGGGTGTGTATCTGACCATTATTGTGCCTATCATCAGCAATTTGCAATACTGTCAAAATGAGGGGAAATTCCAAATAATGACCCGAAGTTGACTAATTTTCTCAAATAAAGACTCGAAATAAATTTTGTGTCAGATAAAGACCTAAATGGATCTATTATCTTAAATAATGACCCGAAATAGTTGAATTAATTCTAAATAAGAATTTGAACTTGCTGGTCAGCCAAATATTCGTGACATTTCTAACGACTAGAGTTTGGGCAATTTTGTCAAAAAAAATATAGGAAAAATTAACAAATCCTAAAAAAAAAAAAATTAGGTTTTCTACAGTCTCCTTGTTCCTTGTACCCATCCTTTGCAAAGTCAAAGACCGAAATTCTCGCCATTCCTTAAACCCATCCTTTGCAAAGTCGAATACCCAAATTCTCCGCCAATTGAGGCATGAATTCGAAAGCAAGAAGAAAACCAAATGTTTATTTCTTTGTCTATGGAGAACCAAATTCTCCGCCGATTGAGCAAGGTGAGGAGCGAAGAGAATTGAATTGTGACGATGACCGGGTAGCAATTTGGTTGAGGAGCAGTGGAGGAGAAGAAAGAAGAAAACATAAACATCTAAATGAATAACTTAAATTTAATTAATTTATAATTTTCCCTTTTTTTTTTCAAATCACAAATTTTTGACAAAATTGCCCCTATTTTAATAGCCGGAAAATGTCTGCCAGCAAACTAAGGTCCTTAATAAAGATTAACTTGATCACTTTGGATCTTTATTTAACGCAAAATTCACTTTGGATCTTTATTTGAAATAATGGATTTACTTCGAATCCTTATTTAACACAAAGTTCATTTTGGGTCTATAATTGAGAAAAAAAAATATTCACTTCGGGTCTTTATTTGGAATTTTCCATCAAAATGATAGCAAGCTATTATGAATTGCAAGTCTACCCTACAAAGAATTAATCTTGGCAGACTTAATTAAAGTCACTAAGTTTAGACTAGTGCGATAGAAATCGGCATAGACTCTGTGTGACGTGACCCGATTTGAATTTTGTACACTCACTTGTTTCGAATCACCAAATTCATGACCCAAGTTATCACGCCTAATGCTCATGCAATTAAAAAAGCACTAACATATATTTGATCCTGCTAACTAGAACAAAGCTTACCCAAGACATTGATCACTCGGTCATCCATCTGGCCCCGTCTGGAAGGGACACTTTCCCCCGTTGATTAGATGACCTCGACCGCCGTTTCACGAGCGACGCTAGAGATTAAACAGTGTTCAATCATAGATCAAGAAGTCTGACCCGTAAAAGAGAAAAGGATAGGTCAAGAGAAAAAGACAAACCGATGGTTTCTCTTGGTAATGCGAGGTGGCGTGAGAAGACGGCAACCCCATGGAACGCACTTCACAATTTATAAACGGTTGTTCGTTTACTCAGTTGTCCACGTCTGAGATGTTGAACGAGTTTATGTTTCTGGTTTGTTTTTTATGTGTTAATAGTCTATTAAGCACTTTTATTATGTGGATTTGTTGTTGTACGTGTGAAGTTAGTGGGGTGTGGTGGTTATTTGTTTTTGTAAAGCCTATATAAAGGCTATGGTGTCAGTTTTTTTTTTTAGCGCGTGAGTATAAAACAAGACGTTCCTCTGTTTTTGTGCATATCAGAAAATTTCCTCTGTTTTCCTCTGTTTTTAAGGCTGTTTTTGTGCACATCTCCATATCTGCATCTCCTCTGGTTTTTAACATGAGAAACCTCTGTCGCGTTCCTCACAATTGTGATAATATAGTTGAAATTATTAGGCACCGAGAGATCGCCACCGTGCGGATTCTTAATTATCTGTCCGCCCCGCCAATATGGAGCTCGACCCTTGTAAAGGAACAATTGTGGGTACCCAGTTGGTTCAAACCTGAATGAATAACTGCCCGGTGCCGGATCATCTTCGGACTTCCAAGATGTCAGGAACCAGTTCAAACCGGTTCTCCAGTCCAACCCAATCTTCATGGATGGAAGAAAGGTATGTGAGATGATCAAAGCTCTGCCAAATGACTATTTTGCTCAGATCATGAATTAAAACCAGGTTATCTGAATCCAAAAGCTGAGCAGTAGTAGAACCATTAAAAGTCGGGGAGGAAACATTGGTTGATCAAATGGTAAAGCTCCCATCGTTTGCATGGATCACTAAGTTTCCGCAATGATCAAATGCAAGAACTACTGAAGTATCATTCAAGGATTTCTCTCTGTTAGCAACCCAAACGACGGTTTGCTCTAGGAGTCCATTGTACCAAATCCCCACGTAACGCAAGCTTGAATTACCTAGGCTGAAGAAACCGAGAGCAAATTTTCTTCCTTGGGAGATTAAGACATCGCCATCTTTCACGATATTGTTTGGGGCAAGGGTGTCCAAATAATCAACCAAATGAAATAAAAGAAACAAAAACAGAATTTGTAATGACACATTTCGAGGATTCATGCAGAAAATGTAAGGCTTTTGCTTCAAAACCTATAAAACACGACCAGAGCATATAAAACACGACCAGAGCATGCTTGACTTGCCTTCTTTCCTCTCCCGGAGCATTTATTTTCTAGAATTAAAAGTCAATGGAAGACGTTTTAAGAACCGGGGAACCGTGGGGAACCATTCAATTAGCCAGTCAATTTTCTTTTACTTTTCCTTTCGAAGAAAAACCCCGAAAAGTCTAAGTTGATTGAATATCATTGCTCATTGGTATTGGCTGCTGAGTACATTAAATTAGGGATAATGACACAATTTAAACTTCCACTCAAGATACAATCTCTTGGGCCCTTAAAGTTCTCTTAGGCAATGACTTCTCTCAAGCGATTGCTAGATTTTCATTCGCTATGCTTTGCCATCTTATTTGGAAAACCAAGAATGGCATTCTCTTTCAGGGCAAGACTCTCGCTGTGCCTACCATGAAGAACCACCTACTTAAAGTTTTGAGGGACAAAGCCATCTCCTTTAGCCAGGTGATGGATACTCCGAGAAATAGAAGAACTCAACGAATTAGGGGTATTGACCCGGCCATCTTTGTGGACTAACTGCTTCGGCCTTTGCTATTTCGTCGCCTACCAGCGTGTCAAGGTCTCATTGCCTTTTCTTTCGGAGGTTTGGTGTTGTTCTTGGCCGTTGGCTCCTTTTGGCTGTTTTCACTTGTCTGGTTATTTTTTCTTGTAGCTTTTCTTTTGGTTTGGCTTTTTCGTGGATGCCATTTGGCTTCCTGTTGCTACCTTGGTAGCTTTTGGCTTCCTTTTCCTAGCATCCTTCCACTCGACCTAGCTTGTTGCCTCGTTGAGTGTAAGTTTTTTATGCCATTTTCCGAGTTGTATAGTTTGGTTTAGTCAATATATTCTTACATTACCCAAAAAAAAAAAAAAAAAAAAACTTTCGCTCAATATTCAATCTGATCAAGGTCCTATTTTTTTATTTTTTTTTTTGGGTTCGATGTAGTACCTTAACTTTTTTACATAATTCAATGTGGTCCTTGAATTTATGGATTTGCACCAACTATTATCTAAAGTTATAGAGTGGCCCAAAAACAAAGTATTTTTTTATGAGGGGTAAAGCTTTCTTCAATCTTTCGCCTGGGAGAAGTCAGGAAATATTGCAAATATGCCCGACAGAAAGGAAAGGACTTAAATAGACTAAAAGTCTTTACCAAACAATTGAACGTAGTTGACGTAAGAGTTCCGGCGTAATCGGCTTTCGGCTTTGTAGAGAAAGCTAACCCCAACCTTGCCTTCCTTAGGCCAGGCACAACACAGATCCATCTCGTTTTCTACTTCGGGCCGTGGTTTCTGTCCAGACCGACTCTGTCAAGCCTCTCAAACTCACATGCTTGATTGGATGGAGGAGGAAAGATATAAATATAGAATGAAAAATTTCACGGCACAAGAAATTTTTATAAATAGGGGCGTCTACATGCTACAATCAAGAAAACACACATACTTAACTAATTTTAATCTGGAAAACACGAAACACAAAAAACTTAAAAATTTTACCCATCTAAAAAATTAGGATCAAGATTTAGAGGAGTGTAGGTATGAGTATCTACAAATAAATTAATATCTTTTCTAGATATATGATGAAGACACTTGGACCTAAAATAGAAGGACAATTAATCCAATATAACTCTTAATGAAGTTCTACTTACAATTATAGAGATCATTATCGCAACCTCCCTTTTCAGGCGCCCTTACGCGAAAGCGCATGTGGAGGCTAATGGCTCACTAAGTATTAGGCTTAGCTCGAGCTCTCCCAAGCCTATTAATTTACGATTTTTGGTTCAAGTTTTTTAACCTACAAGTCAATTTCAAATAGGAGTCGCTATTAATCGATTTGATGTGGGTCGATTAGAAATCCAAATGCAATATCAAGAGAAATACTTCACTCCTACACAATCAAAGAAACTAGAATCAGAGACTTAATTACACTAGTTAATCATTAATGCAATTCCAATATGTAATCTTGTTTAAACATCAAGTAAAACATTTATAAGCATTTTATACCAATCACGAAATTCTAGGATTCCATTCCTAACAAGTTTAAGGAAATAGAAATCTATGCGTCATAAGGGCATAATTATAATAAGCCAATATTTTTTTGGGAAAATTGTCAAAAAAGTTTTAAACCTATTGCATTTTTGCCAATTTAATCATAAACCTTTTAACTTTGTCAATTCAATTCTAAACATTTTCATCTCTTGCAAATTAAGTCTATCTGGCCAATTTTGGTTAGAAAATGTTGACGTAGATGCTAGCAATGCCATATAGGACTGTTGTACGACATGTACAATTTTTAATAATATTTTATTTTTATTTTTGAATTTTTATTATTTTTACTATTTTTTCCCTTTTTTCCTTTCTTTTTCTTTTTTTTTTTTTTCTTTGCCTTTTCCAAAGGCCGATTGGCCACCAACCACTAGCCACAACCAGTCGATTGGCCTCGCTTGCAGAAGGTGAGGCCCAATAGAGAGTGCTGGCCCCGGTGAGGGGAGCCCTCGTCTAGGCGCGGCCGGGCAAGGGTCACCTGGGCGAGGCCGACTTAAGCCCAAGCCAGGATGGCCTCGTTGGTCATCGGGCAAGCGAGGCCGCCCGACCTGATCGAGGGTCGGCCTTACCAAATCTAGCGAGGGAAGTCCTTGCCCAAGTGCGGCTTAGCAAGGTTTGCCTAGGCAAAGTCAACCTGCACCTAGACCAGGGTGGCCTTACCCGACATCACCATCGCCCCGAGCATTGCCAATGCTCGGCGAGGCTGCCCTGGCCTGGGCGTAGGTCGACCTTGCCCATGTGACCCTTGCTTGGCCGTGCCTAGGTAAAGGCTCCCCTCGCCAAGGCTAGCCTCTAGTGAGCAAGGACAACCGGTAGGCTGTGGACGGTGGCCGACCATTGCCTATGGTCGATTGGCCACGGAAAAGGCAAAGAAGAAAGCCAAAAAGAAAAAAAAGAAGTTTCGTCGGGCTGCTTCCGCGTCTGGCATTGCAGCTCCCTGTTACTGGTTGCTTTATCCGCTCGGCTGTTTGCTGACCGCCTTGAAGACTTCTGGTTTCGGTGCTCTTTTCGTCTTGGCCAATGTGGCTTTAGTTAGTCTGCCCTTTTGGTTTTCTTCTTTTTGCCCCTCCTGGTAGGGTGTTTCCTTCATACATCGGCTCCCATACACTCATTCAGACTTGTTGTCTCTTTGTGTGAAAGCTTTGGCGCTGATCTTGTGTACATTGGTTCAAAGCTATTTCTACATTCTTATCTTTACCCAAAAAAAAAAGAAAATAAAAAGGGAAAAAATAGAAAAAATAATAATAATTCAAAAAAATAAAATATTATTAAAAATTATCCACGTTAATGCCGGCAATCCAATGTGGCACCACCAGCATCCACGTCAGCATTGGCTGGATAAACTCAATTGCACTCAATTGGCGAGAGATGAAATGTTTATAATTGAATTGATAAAGTTAAAATATTTAGAATTGAATTTGCAAAAGTAATACATTTAGGTTTTTTAGACAATTTTCCCCAATACTTACTTCTAAGAGCAACACAATTTCTTTTTCTTTTCTTATTTATTGTTTACATACATTTTCTGACTTTTTTCTTTGGAATGAAAATTATTTTTGCATTTTTGTGATTTTTCTTATTATTTTTTATGTATTTTTATATTAAAATAATATTATATACTATTTATTAAAAAAATTCGCAACCAATCCAGGTTAGTAACCAACTAGAGGTGTGCATGGTCCGGGCGGGCGATTCCTGACCTAGAACCGGGAACCACCCGCTAAGGATCGGTTCCGAAAAATTGGAACCGGATCCATGGAACCGATCTTGACACGAAACAATTTTGGTTATCAACATAGAACGGTCGGGTCTAGGAGTTGAGAAAGAGGGGAGGAGGTCTATGGTTGGGTTTTCAACATAGAATAGTCGCAGAACAATTTTCCAAGTGACGGCCGGCGCGAGGGGGCGAATAACAAAGGCAGAGGAGCAGCGGCGGCGGCGTCAACGCTCGGGGAGGAATCAAAATGGCGATAGGATTAGGAGGAACCGAGGAAGAGACAAAGAGAGAGAACCGAAGACGAAGGAAGTGAGAAAATGAGATCTAATCTAGGGTTTCTTTTAGTAATTTTTTTTTAATATTAAAAAGGTTCCGGTCCAGTCGGGTGGGCGGATCTGCCCATGGAACTGGGAACCGGACCGGTACCCACCGGTTCCGAAAGATTGGAACCGGGAACCAAACCGGTTCCCACAAGAACCACCAGTTCCGATCCAGTTCCGGGCGGTCCGGGCGGTTCCCGGATATTTTGCACACCCCTATAACCAATGGCCTGGCTAGGCCTAAAATGTGGGCCGGCTTAAAGACTTTTTTCAAAAATATTTTTATAATATAATATTATCAATATTATTTATTAAAAAAGAAAAGATCCGGATCAGCCAGACTCGCGAGCCGGGCCGACCCGACCGCAACCTGCTGCGAAATCGTAGGTTCGCCGCAACGGAGGTAACACAGCTAAAGAGATGCCGCGTGCCTCCGCCCGACTGGGAGCAGCGGCGGTGCCTTGGCCGAGCCGAGCCTAATGCTCAACCTTCATTCGGTCGGCAGCACTCCAATGACAGCCACGGTAGACACCATTTGGGCAATCGACCCGCAAGAACTCGAGGGACGTCCGTCGACGACTACAACGGCGGCCTCGAGCCGAGCAAAAACATGGCTAGCCCGACTACGACACCTCGACGGAACGCAGCCAAGCACGGGTGAATTGATTTCGAGCAACACAGGGAACAAAAAACTGGATCTCATTAAGGCAATATATCGAACAGGTGGAGCACGTGACTGGAACGCAGGACTCTCGGCTCGAATGGATCGGAACCAAAGCCGAAGCTTTCACCAAACAAACATCAACAAAACAGTAGCCAAAGGGGGAAGAAACGGGATCGAGTTCGCACAACCGGGCGGCTGCGAGCTCTAGCCCGGCATGCCCAGAACAGGGCAAAAACAAAGCCCCGCTTACCGGAGTTTGGTGCGGGGAAAAGGAAGCATAGGGGTGGGTCGTTGGCCGTGACTCAGGCACGGTAGCCAGGGAGGACTCTCCCTCTCTCTTTCGGGCTTCCCCTTCACTGGATCTCGATTTCTCTCTCTCAGATCTCACTCTCCGCCTAACTTCTCCCCTAGATCTCTCTCTCTCTCTCTCTCTCTCTCTCTCTCTCTCTCTCTCTCTCTTCGTCTTCTTTTCATCAAGCTACCAAAGGCCCTATTTATAGGCTGGACGGTCCGGTCGACGGGGGGTTTCGACCACCGGTCCTTGGCACGCCGACTGACCCTAGTGTGGCCGAACCTGTGTCCCATCCCCTCTTCTCCACGGAGGCCCACTCTGCATTAAAGGCGACATCCCCTCCGTCCGGGTTTCTCGCCGGATTTCGCGCTGCTCCATTTGGCGGCATTCATGGCACTTGCGAGCTGTCCCCTCCGTTGCCAGTCTACCCTCTTCTCTCTGCCGTAGCTGCCCTCGCGCACGAGCTGCAGGGACGAAGAAGGAAGGAGGAAAGAGGAAGAAGGAGAAGAAAAGGGGGAAGGGGCCGGGCCGAGAGAAATAAAAGGTGGAATGGGCCTCGGGCTCGCGTGAGGAAGAAAGGAAAAGGGAAGAAAGCCCCCATGGGCCCCCTTTTTTAAAATAATCATCCGAAAGTAGGATAAAATAAGGGAAAATTAAACACAAGATAAATTTAGTAGATGCAAATAATATTAATATTTAGATGATACGAAAATCATTTTTCTATGCAACTTAATCCTAAATATTTAGATAAAATTTAGGTGTCAACAATCATAAGTTAAATCTACTTAAATATGAATATTGTAATATTCATAAAGACCAAAAAGGTAATCAATAATAGCTTTGTTTTGTTGATTTAGGAAATCCATTGAAATGAAAAGATATGTGAAAATTTATGCAATAGTGTAATTTTGAAAATTTGTGAGTAGTATCACATGACCGTAGAAAAGTTGAGGGACTTGGTTGAACAAATGAAAAGTTCATGGATTAGTTTGCAAATCTCACAACAGTCTAGGGACTTATGATGACTTTTTTCTATTCAAATAAATATTCCCTTCCTTTAGTTGCCTCTAAAAATAATGAAACATATTGGTCATCATCGTGGCATGAATATACTCATGCCGGAGAAATGATACGAAGGAAAAATGTAATTAATATTACTCAATGTAGTATACTTTGGAAAATTAAAAAGAGCACCACGTATAATGATAAGTGGAATATAGAAAAATGCATGACTTCTCGTCGATAAGGATCATATCCATTCCTATAAACTGCCACGTGCAGGAACCACGTACTTTGATCTTCCAATCATCCATTGTAGATACCTTAATATGGACGAAATATAGAAATAAATTTAAACATCTTCAACATGGACTTTATTTCCCTCTTTGCAGCTTCATCGACATGGATGCATCATTGGTTTTTTTCCCCCTTTGATTCAGCAATTGCACTATTGGACAAATTATGGAAAGTAATTGAAGTATGTTGGCACTTGAATTTTTGTCAACCAATTAAACTTATCAAAATTTGAGACTCAAGACCCTTGATTGCAACATGAGTTGATTCTTGACTAAAAATTAATCGGTTAAACATTCATAGCATCCAATTGCATGTGAAAACTAGGAGCAATACAAATCATTACGGATGAGGCATCATTTTATCACTAAATCAAGACTTTATTTTTAGGTTGACTTTTTGGCCAAATAGAAAAAAGTCAACTCTAAGTCCAGAGATCAATCCTTTGAATTGTTTGAATTCTTTAATGGTCAATTCCTTTCGTGTGAATATTCTATTGCTTTCATTGAATGGGGTATATGAGTTAGCCATGCGATTATGGATGAAACCGAGTCATGGGGATGGATTAGAGGACCTTGAAGGTTTGCATTAGTTTCCATTAGGACTAGTGTTAATTTTAGAGTTTGAATTTTAGATTAGGTCTGGTCATACTTTGCCTTTAGTTGAGTAACTCTAGGAATATGATTAGTTATTCACCAAGGCATAGGTTTATTTCATACTATTTTAGAATAGCTTAGTGAACTTTTTTCTTTTTTTTTTTGGAATAATTGGTAGTTTATCTTGAATAATGGGTAGAGTTAATCATCAGTTAGTTTAGACCTAGGTAATAATAAGAGAAGGAAATCTAATACTAGTGGGATACACTTGGCCTGCCTCATCAATGGGCCACAGTTGGTTAAGAGTATGCTATCAAACCACGAAATGGATAGGTTCCACTGACAATCCATGGTATTCTCGAGCAGATGATGTAAAGCGGATAATTATTCGAGAAATCCCTATTGACACTTGTTGATCCCAATAGCCATGTGGAGCATTCTCTTTAGAATTAGGTATGAAATTCAATTTCAATAAATTAGCTCATGAAGATTATGTCCCAAGACTCATATCAAAGCCTTGAATATTCTTTACCCGACTCGTATCAAGTCAAGCTCTTGAGGGATAATGTCTCTGGGACATAACATGGCCATGTAATATTCTTTACTTATCACCATATTGGATTACTTTACAGACTTTATTTCTTACTTACTCTTTTATTACCACTTTTGATGTGTTTGTTGTCATTCTTTTATGGCATTTCCTCGAGTGGATTCCTCTTATTTGTTTAGCCTAGTTGGATAGCTAGGCAACACACTAGGATCATAATAAACACAAAAATATTACACGATTATTTAATGTACAAAAAATTTCGGTCTCATAATCAAAGAAAAGGAGGCATGTGACACATAGTTAACAAATAAATCAAGTTATGGTTTAGAAATGACAATAATTGAATAACTAGTGTAATCAAGTCTCTCGTGCCTTGACCTCTAGTTGTGTAGGAAGTGACATATATATTTATATCTCATTTGGTTTGTATTTGAACTCAATAGGATAGTAGTGACTCCCACACATGATAGAATTCTTATGAGTTAATCAATTAATGAATGTCCCAATGTCGTATGAGGTTAGAGTTAGGGAGAATTTGTGTCAATTGAAGACTGTTGGTCCACCTTCAACAATATCCATAAACCTGCTTTACTAGACCCATTTTAGAGGGTTGCAATAGCTTGGTAACTCCACTAGAGACTTGATTATGAACCTTAGAGGACTTCGGTGTAGAAACAATTTGATTTTTCATCAACTAACGTGTCTTTGTGGCAAGTAGTGTGTCAAAATCAAGTAGAAAATGGTGTGTTAAATGTTGATGTAGATTGGGAGTTATAAGGAATTGAGTAAGTGCCAACTTTTGTCTTGCGGGAAGAAGTAGGGATATGTGTTTATATGAATGTATAATGAAGCATTGTTTTGATATAAAGTATCTTGGGTGATTTATTCACTTTAGCATTACATCGAATGCACACATAAGTCGTGATCTAAAATTCAGGATTGCATCGCTAAGAAACCCCCTAGAATAGTGTCGAAGATAGACAACCCTATCAGTGAATTTTACGACAATGGGCGAATCATCCTCATCCTGCTCATCTCAATGAGAGAAAGGGTATGGTGCGTTTTACTATAATAGACAAACCTAACTATTTTGTTTGAATGGGAATCTTAAGCCAACAATATTTCACCTTTAGGCATCAAACCTCACAAGTTTCAGATGCATGTCTATATGATTGATAACCCTTCGCTGCTTCACCTGTTATAAGTATGTTTTATCCTCTTCATGATTTCTCTTTGATTTCATGTGTACTTTTTTGAACAATTTAAATCAATGGAAATTAATAAGACATTCTAGCGATTTAAATCCATGATAAAAAAAAAAATTGCAACATTCGCTCGTAACATATGAACCCTTAATACGGATTGAATGGTTTATACAAGAACGAAACAACGCTCCAAATATTGGATGGCAAAGTCAACTTTTCGATCATCATAAACTCTTTCAGTTTTGAAAATCCCCTCTATTTTTTAATGCAATGCTTGGCTGAGAGAGGATCCAATTTCTCATTATAAGTGGGTGGGTTTGCTTGTCTAGATTGACCAAATGTGCATTCTCCATTATGTTCAGACTCAATAGCTCTACTTCCAAAGTCAAGTGCTACTTAACAAGTTTTAGATAAATTAGCTTGGGTGATAGGTTGAAGGGGTTCGTCCCTTGCATTCTTTGAGTTGGGATTGTTATCATGTCACCTCGCCTATCTCCCTTATGAAGTTGCACCTTGAGAACCTTGAAACATATCTCTAATTATGAAGGTAATGACTTGCTTGCCTTTACTATTCTTACGAAGTGAGGCGAGTGTCCTTAAGTTAGAATGTATGATAACTTGGATCCGATGCAAAACAAACCTAAAATATTGTTTCACTAAGACTATCACAATCTCACAACATTCTATAAAAACTATACTTAAAAAGAATATAAAAAACCATCACAATCTCACAAATTATAACATAAGTTTTTATACCAACAAATGTCGCACCTAGAATCCATTAAAAAAAAGTGGGAAATGATACAACCATTCTTCCACATGAAAAATGTAGCCTATATATGTATGTATGATAAACCACTTGCTTAGTTACAACATAAGAGTTTGTGTAATCCATTAAAAAGAATATGTACATCTCCAACTAACAACTAAACCTAGCAAATTCATTTTAATCATATACAGCTCAGAAATATACGACATAAACTCATACCCAAAAATCTTTCTATCAAAATGTTCCGAAGATAACACAAATGCTCTTATTTTATTTGCAACTAACTAAGGAGCTTGAAAAATATTTGAGATGAATGGTATGAACCATCACCGCTCAATGAGTAGTATATCTTTTTTAAGCAGATCAAGCATCCACTATGCGCATATGAAAAACAATACCAGGAACTCATAATCCAAACCCAAGATGAAATATACATATAAAATCAAAAATGAGTTATGTTATTTCACCGAAACTTTATATAATTCATAAAAACTCATTTAATACATACACTATCACAATACAAACATCCATGGTCAAGTCCATTGATCAATCTCTATTCAATCACATGTCAATGATCCATTCCATTTACCAATCTATTACTCAATATCCACCTATAGCCATGACACAATGCTTAGTAACAAGGCAATTAAGACTTCGCCCTTGGCAAGGTCTCTACTCATTATTAGTTGGTGGTTCAACCAAGAAGGATATCCTTAAACCAGTATACATACCCTAAAACTCATAATTGGGTTAAAAGTGATATTTAGTATCAAACAATCATGCTACAATGCCATAAAGCATCAACCAATCTTGTTACAATACCAAAAATCTAATCCAAAATCAATCTCACAAACCAAAATACATTTTACAAACCAAATAGATAACTTTTTACAACATAGCTCATCCACTAGAAATATTTTTTTGTAAGGTCTTTCTCAAATCATTTTAGAACTCACTTTATAAACGAGTTTGCAAAGTAATACATATATATCCTCTCACAATGCATTTCCTAAAATCATTCTCAAACACAAAAAAGTAGTAAATGCTCGATCTAGACTTTAATGCAAAAGAAAAAAAAAACCATTGTATAACTTATACGATGTTTAATCCATATCACTTTACAAACTCCAAAAAAAAAAAGGAATAGCATCACTCACCTAGGAAAGCCTAACACCAAACTACGGAGTTTTCTCGAATCATCGAATTTGCAATCCTATCAAATATGCAAGAAACATTGTCAAAATCAAGTAAAATGCTACATCAACTATGAATCGGTTAAGTGAAGCTCAATTGCTAATAATATGACTCTCATGCACAAATAAAATGTTGTCCAAAGCGATCATTCAAAGCTATCTACAATGCGGAGCTTGAGTGTGAGACTTTAGAATTTTACTTTGACTAATCCGTTACTCCAAATCGATTACTGTCAAACCCCACGGCTCTACAACGCCCTAATATTTTATTTCCGTGAAATTCCCTAGCTTAATTACTCAAAGATTAGACCTCATAGTTAAAATTTCACATGAATTTGAATTTATGCCATAGTTACGAAAAGTACTCCAATTAGATGAACAAATGGCTTGAATCCTTATTGGACATTGCGAAATAAAGTTAATTTGGCTTGACAAGGCCGTAAGGTGTGTACCTCTTTCACCTTTCCTTTCCCTTTTATTTTATTCTTTTCCTATTTCTTCATTTAAGGGATGGAGCTCTCTCCCTTTCTTTAATACTCTGCTAAGGCGGTAGGTTCTCGCTCCTTGCTTTTTGACTTTTGACCTATGATTAGTCAAATTGCCTCAACTATTACAGTTTTTATGAAGAAATGAGAAGGATATGGAGGATGAACATTATGGCAAGATGAAGAGGGTGAGGAATGAGAGAGTTGTGGTGCCATGTTGTGCGTGAGAGTGTAGAAAAGAAAGAAGAAAATTTTCTAAATCCTCATAAGAGCTCTCGGCCATTTAGAGAGTAAGAGAAGAGAGTCTAAGAAAATAGAAATTAGAGCCAGAGATGGGAGAGGGAAGGAGCGCATGGTTGGAGAGAGAGAGAGAGAAGGATAGCTTTTTTCCCTAAAAAAAAATTGGCCTATGTACTTAGGATATTTGTCCCCAAATCACCCCTTGATCCCTATTCTTACATCATTAAAATATCCTTTGTGCTCCCCTTGTACATTTGCTCCTTTGTCCTCCAAGCCTCTATTGTTATCTTATCTTCCAATAGTGCCAAAAATGAGTACAAGGAGTGTTGGAGGTAGACTTGTCAAACGGGTTAATCGGGTTGGGTCGAAAATTGTCTAACCCAAATCGAGACATTTAAGGCATGCATGGCAAAATTTATGTTTCTCTTTTCTCTATTTTTTTCTCCAGAATAGGTTTGGAACAGAAATCTGTTTAGTAACGTAATTCCATTTTTTCTATTTTTGGGACAGATTTCTATTCCAAAAATAGATTTTGGGCAGAAATCAGAAGTTAAATTGTTTTAGCTTTTTCTATTTCTTGAACAAAATTGAGAAATGAAAAATTTTCTCATTATTCACTCTCGTCACTACCCGCGACCAACCCACTGCTCGTGGGATACTGGACACCCACTACTGACTGTTGGAAGCTCGTTGCCGGATGTTTGCCGTCAATCATTGGACGCTAGCCATCGACCACTTGTTGCCAACGCCGGCTACTCCCCTTAGAATATATATATTTGTTATCAAACAAATTTTTGTTCTAGAAATAGAAATGTTACTCAGAAACTCATCTAGGGAATAAAAATTGAAAAATCAATATTTGGCTAGAAAATTGATTTTTGTTTCAAAAATTTTGTCATGCATGCTCTTAACTCGCCTATCCATTCCCATGTAATACAAATCTAGTTAATTATACTCGGATCAACTCATACCAAACCCAACCTCATCTGACCAATAGTACTAAAACATTTTTATATTTAACCAAATCTAGGAAAGGTCATGAAAGCACAAAATGAGTCAGTTGCAAGATTAAGAGAGAGTGAAGAGAGAATCATAAAAGTAAGTTAGATCTAACTAAGTTGCGAATATGTATTAAACCCATTTAGGACCCGATGAAATCGGGTCCAATCCCACTTACTTAATATAACTAGCCCACATAACAACCTAGCTCATTAAATATGGGTTAGAAAATGGATCTATGATCCATTTTGACGGAGGTGTTTTTGATTGAGCTTTAATTAGAAGTTTTGTGGGAGGAGAGAGAAAGATGAAGAGGGTGGATTAGCCACAAGATGGCCACTTGCTAGGCCCATCATGGGCCTCCTCGTGGCCAATCTTGGGCTTGCCCGTTGATTGCTACAAGCTCCCTTGGACTTTTCGTTTTATCTTAATTGGACCTATGCTAAGTTAGGGATCTTGTTGGGCAAAGAAATGAGGCTTCATGGGCTCGAATTGGGCCGAAAAGCCTAAATGAGCTATACTGTAAAATTGGATTGGATCGGCGGCACTGATCAAATCCAATTTCACTCCTACTTCACCAAAGGCATCACTTTCCTATTGCATCTCTGCAGCTTATCAAGGCAATTAATTTCAGGCCAAGAATATATACCCAAAAAATCACATTTTTGGTCTGTACTGAAATTAGGGAAGAAATGCTCTAGCAAAATAGAAAATACGGAAGAAATTAAAAGATTGATCAAAAAAAAAGAAAAATGCCGATTTTCCTTTCCTTTTTTGGGCCTTCATCAAACACTTTTTGGACTCATGTCATGTCGATATAACATGGAGAGCACATATGAATCAACATGGTAGGGAATTTTTCTCCTACCATATTTATGATTTTGATTTGATGTGAATAAATTAGCTAAAAGAGAAAAACAAAGTACGGATTCTCAATTTTTCTAGGGTTAATACCTTGAAAAACCTCAAACTGGTACACCTGTGACAAATGTACCCAAATTTTTTTTTTTTAACCATGAAAAACCCCAAACCAATACACATGTGATAAATTTACCCTGACTAATCATAAAAAATCATAAACTGGTACATTTCTGACAAGTTTACCCCAAATTAATTTATTCGATTGCAAAAAACCTCAAACTGATAAATTTGTGACAAATATACATTCCTCTAAATTGGATTAATACCACAAAAAAATCACAAAAATTGTAAACCGTGACAAACGGAGCGTACAATCCTAAATTGGTATATTAGTCAACTGTCACATTTTATTTAACTTAATAATTTAACAATAAAATTTAACGAAAACTAACATAAGTTAAATTTGTCACAAGTGTATTAGTTTGGGGTAAATTTGTCAAAGATATACTAGTTTAGAGTTATTGGTGATCAAAAAAATAGTTTTGTGTAAATTTGTCACGGATGTACCAATTTATGATTTTTTAAGGTATTAACCCATTTTTCTATGATGCTAACAAATTCTTATGTAATAAAAATATTTGCAAGTTAAACTACAAGTTAAAACTTTTTCAGGGACTAGGGGCACAACGGTCAATGATGAAATGTTTATTTTTCTTGGAGATTGATAATTTTCGTGAATGAGATATGCTCGGATGGAATTTGGTTGGGTCACATATCATGCGAGAGCTTGAAATATTATTTAAGGAGGCGAAGCAAAAGGATACAAATGTTTACTGAAATCGGGCATCAAAAAGTTTAATGAACATATTGCAAAAGTTTATCAACCCTTGTTGAGACTTCGGCTTTTGCTTGCTGACCGAAGAAGCTGATCGGGGGCTTGGCGGGTGGAGTTGGATAGCTAGGCAATGACAGTGGGTCTAGGTGGCGTCGGGGGCTTCGAGACAGTGATGGAGGCGGCTCGACAGCTTTGGACAGCGGTCGGGCAAATGACGAACGATGGTCTGGACATGCGGAACGTGGGACGGCGTGCAGGTGCAAGCAAGCGGCTCGAGCGGGCTCGACGGTGCTCGGATGGCGTGCGGACGGTGTGCGATGGCTTGGCTTTGGTATTGCTGGTCTTCTGCTGGTTCTTGAGCTCACAAACAGCAACGATAGAGAAACTAAGGCAAGGAAGAAGAAGAAGAGAGGAGCTGCAGCTGAAGGGGGAACCAAATGCCACAAAAGTCTTCAAAAATATCTCAAATACTCATCACTTGGCCCCCAGCATCTTCAACCCTATCCCTTGCCCATTATCCTTCATCAAGATGGTCCAAATGTTGCACACCACCCATGACTATGAATTTTGTGCACTTCCCCTTCAATTCACTTCAATTCCACTTCAAAACAATCTCAATTGGTGCTCAAAAATACTAGCCAAGTTATCCACGCAAATGACTTCGATTAAGTCAATTTCAGCCTTATTTGTGGTTTTAATAATCAACCCTTTTTGGCTTTATATTCTCTAGAAGATTTGCGCCGGCCTTTCCACGTCGGAAAAGCCATCCGTCAAGTTATCAGATTGTGACCATGGCTTGTTCCCTCCTTTTTCTTCTTATTCAATTTACGGTTATTGCGAATATCATAAATTACTATCACAAAAAAAAAAAAAATCAAAACTAATCTTGAGAGAGGGGATAAATTTAACGAAAACTAATAAAAAGTAAATTTATTATAAATGTACAAGTTTGAGATTTTTGGTAGTCAAAGATTTAATTTAGAGTAAATTTATCATAAATGTATTAGTTTTGATTTTTCGTGATATTAGCCTAATAAAATAAAACTAAAGAAGATTAGCGAAAAAAAAGGATTAGCATTGCTAAAAGTTGGTCTTTCACTACATCAACAATATATCAAGTGTCTACACCAAACATTATGATTATAGGTTCCAACAAATGTGGATTACAGATTGATGCCGAGTTCAGCATATATTTTAGGGTGAATTGGTGTCATGGAACAAATCCACTGCAAGAGAACGGCAAAACTAGCGGCCTTCGACCTCCGTAATCGTAACGTCATTCACAGAAGTCGTCCCGTCGCTTGACGATAGATTCGCGCCATGGTAGTTGCTCTTGAATACATATGCAGGTCGTTTCGGGGATGCAAGAACCACGTTGTTATTTGCCAACATGAAAACAACGGCGGACATTTTCGGCCTATCCTCCGCGAATTCTTGCACGCACAAAAGACCGATCTGGATGCACCTCAAGACCTCCTCTTTGGAGCATGAATCGCCCATTGTCTCATCGACGATGTCGACACAGTTTCCTTCCTGCCATAGCTCCCATACCTGCGATCGGAATGTGAACAAATTACACATGACAAGTATGTCAGGCTATGTGTAATGTCTGAGTCCAGTGCGTTTCTTACTTATCAAGAGTTCTTTTACTTACACGGCCTACCAAATTGGAAGATGGATTTTCATGGTAATATGCGCTGTTCCTTTTGCCACTGAAGATCTCCAACAGCAAAACTCCGAAGCTATAGACATCGGATTTTATTGAAAATATACCTTCCATTGCATACTCTGGTGACATGTACCCGCTGTCCCAGCAAAAATGAATGAAAGAGGGGTTTTAATTGATTAGTTGAGTTGAGGTTCTTGGACTCAATGGGCACATCAAGCATTGCGAAGGAGAAAATACTTACTATGTTCCAACTACTCGATTTGTGTTTCCTTGCATTTGGTCCCCACCGCATATCCTAGCCATACCAAAATCGGCTATCTTCGGATTCATTGCAGCATCGAGTAGGACATTGCTGGCCTTTAGGTCTCGGTGAATGATCCTGAGCCTCGAATCTTGGTGCAAGTACAAGAGTCCTCGTGCCACCCCGGATGCAATTTCGAACCGTTTTTTCCAATCTAGCAACGAACTTTTTGTGTTGTCTGGACCAAGATCAAGATATTGACGAAACCATTATTCCTCGTTATGAGTTGATCTATGATATCAGTGTATTCTAGCTAGTAGGAGAACAGAGGATATACCGAAAAGGAAGGCATCCAAGCTTTTGTTCGGCAAATACTCGTAAATTAGCATTTTCTCATCTTCTTCGACACAGCAGCCTAGTATTCTCACCAAGTTCCGGTGTTGGAGCTTCGCAATTAACTGGACTTCATTCTTAAATTCTTCAACTCCTTGTCCCGAATGTTTCGATAGTCTTTTGATCGCTATTTCAGTTCCATTGTCCAAAACGCCCTGTCAAATTAATCACCAATTTGCAAGTCTGTATCAATTTTACTAAGTAGCTTTTTTGTGTAATGGAAGTTTACCTTATACACTGATCCAAAACCGCCTTGTCCGAGCTTATTGAGGAAGGAGAAATTGTTTGTTGCCGAAGCTATGGTGCTCAGATCAAAGAGCGGTACATCTCTGTTTCGTCTAGCTCCATCATCGTAGTCTTCTACACTCGGAGAGCCCTCGAAATGTGTTAGATTGGTCATCTCACTCATCAGTGGATTTTGCTTTCTGCGATCTGTTTCCAAGACAGCCACATTAATGCTCAATACAACCTTGGAAATTGTGAGATTTTTCATTCAGGAATTCATTTCGTCAAATGGAATGAAAGTCGTAAGCTTGAAAAGATCTTCGTAAACATCTTTATATCTGTTTCCCTGGTAGATATATTGATGTACTGTAGGATAGGATTTCTTCGTCTCTTGTACCCTAAAACTGCAGGTTTAGTTTCAATGCTGGAATGCATGCTGCATTAGGAACTGAACTGGCATCATCATGCTTTCTTTGGTTCAAGGTTACTTAAATTCAGAATCGCCCAAATAAAAGCACAGAATTTACTCTCTTAACTTCCTATGGCTAAGAAAAGTTCCAAGACTGAACCAACTAAAATCTGTGTGCTTAATTAATTGGTGAACAATAAGAGGTGATTAATTTTAGTAGATAAATTTTCTGGAAAGGTAAATGCAAAGCAAACTCTTGTTGAGGACTAACCGACGCGGTTTCTCTTCTTGATCACCAAGCAATAGGAGATGGAGCTGGCGAGCAGTAGCGCTGTCAAAACTGAAACCAAAATTATCGCAACCCTTGCCTTTTTGCTGAGGAAACTTGTTTTTTTCCTATAGCGAGCTGAAAGAAAGTACAACACCATATTTCAGATTCAGTGACCTTGATCATGCTTGTGCGAAGTGTAGAATGAAAGTTTCTCTCAACCAAAATTTGAAACCAGAAATCACCAAACGAATCTCCAACGATACATAGTTTATACAATGTAAAAGCTCAAACTTGGTTTCTAAAATCATGGATGTGATACCTTATGATCGAGAATTTAACCTGTTCTCAAGTTTGATTGATGTTTTGCATGGCAATGCTAATGTAATAAACAAGTGGCAATGCGGGAGACACATAAAATTAACAAAAGTACAACTAGTAACAGCAGAAGTAGGAGTACCTAACTCGATGGCGTCGACCCGTACATATAAATCTTGACCTGAATCAGTGAATGTTCTTGTATCAACTAAATTGCCATGCCATATGAGGCACCCGAAACCTCCTAGAATCTCATTGGCACTAGCATAAGCTGTGCAAGAGCAATTCCTCAGGCATTCCTTCTCACACTCATTCAAGCTAAAGCTCATGTTGGTGTGTGCTTGCGAAGTGTCTGGCACCTTCACAAGCGGCACCCTCACAAATCCTTCCCCATGTTGACATGCCGACGCCCTGGGCCTCCTTACGCACCCGGCTGATCCGTCCCTTAGGTACCAATCAGCCGGGGACTTGGGCTCGAACCCTGGCAGGCATGTGCACTCGAACTGTCCTGCATTATACGGATTGCAGTTGCTGTTGGGCCCGCACTTGCCATAATAATCACACTGGTCCTTTGGATCATACCAGAATTCTATCCACCGCTGTTCTTGGCCATGCCATGTGAATCGTTGGACTGACCCCGATTCCTTCAAAACCATTCTTGAGATGATCGACGCGTTGACCATGGCATACACCACAGAAACCTCGTCTGGGTTATTTACAAAGCTTACGTTGAAGATGAACCTGCGAGTCATTTCGGGTATGCCACTCCACCGATCTCCGGTCCAAGATCCAGAACGCCAGTACGGATCCCCATCCTTGTACAGGAATAATTGAGCATAGCCCTTTGGGTCAATCCTGTAGGAGTAATTGCCGGGTGCCGGATCCTCTGGGGACTTCGATGATGTTAGGAACCGGTTCAAACCGGTTTTGAGGTCCAACCCAAGTTTCATGAGGGGAAGCAAAGTGTCTGTAGGATAATCAAAGCTTTGCCATATCACCCTCTTGCTAAAATCTTGAACCAGAACAAGATTACCTGAATCCATAAGCCGAGCTGTTGTAGAATAGTTTGATAATCCAGAAGAAACTTTTGTCGACCAAACAGGAAAGCTTCCATTTTTCTCATGGAGCACCAAATTTCCATCAGAATCAATTGAAAGAGCTCCCGTAGTGCCACTGATTGGTCTCTCCCGATTAGCAACCCAAACAATGGTTTGCTCAGAAACTCGGTAATACCAAATTCCGACATAACGGCGGCTAGAATTATCTGGGCTGAAGAAACCAAGAACGAACGTTTTGCCACTGGAGACCAAGAGATTGCCATCTTTGATAGTGGTGTTTTGGTTTAGGATGTCCAAGCAAGTACTTACCTGAAGCAGGAGAGGAAGAAGCAGCGCATATACTAACACCCTTTCCGTGTTCATGTTGTCTTTTTACCTGAGGATACTATGGTATGATTTCTGAGGCAATTGAAGTGACTGAGTGATACCTCAAGCACTGTGGAGAGTAGTTGAGGTCTTAATTGGTGAGGATCCACCTCTCCCATTAATTAATGCAAATAGTTGTCATTTTTTGGTACACCATGTAAATGTAATGCCAGCTGTGACGCTGACGTTGCCCTTTCCAAGCTTGATATTTCCGGTCCACATTTATCAATCATCAAGCAAGAAAATAATTCCTACTTCATTTAAATTCAAGTAATGGTCACGTTCCTTGGCAACTTGCCTCGCCTTTCCCTTCCCAGCAGCCTAATCCCTTTAATCAATGTGGTTGAAAGAAGTCGCTTTGAGGTGCCTTAGCTATTGCTTTGGATTGCTATGAGGGAAAAGAACAGGGTTCTGGGTAAATCTCACGCAACTGATCACATTGTGAGGAGAGAGAACTTGACATTAGAAAGAGGAAGGGCATTGTGCAACTTCTTTCATAGCGCACGCGTATGACGATGAGCAGCTAGCTGTTGGTTTCAAGCTGTTGTGTGACGGAGATGGATACCATCTCCATTTCCATCTACCGTGATTTCAGCATAGAAACAGTTAGTCGGGCCTGAAAGTTAGACCTCCTGAATCTTCTGCTCATAAGTTAATCGTAGAATCTGAAAGAAAAAAAGAAAAGTCTCTTTCATCGTAGAATCTGTATGCCCTGGAGTCGAAGAAGCAGTTGAAACTTGTTTAGAAGCTGGTATTATCGTCTGCATGGTAACTGGGGACAATATTCTCAGGCTCTACGGAACTCAAGTAAAAGGACTGTTTAAAAGGGAATCGATGACTTGAGAGACGTTTAGGTTGTGATATATTTTGATTTGATGGATATTTTGAGAGTTATATTTCAAGTGTTAACAAATGATAATGAACTTTATAATACTGGAGAAAATTGAGCATTTACAAACGAATGGATAGCCGCAACCTTTTTAAGAATTTTATTGTTGGTCCATTGCGAAAGCCAATGGGTAAGAACGCTGTATGGGTTATAGCCAATACTTTGACTAAGGTTACTTTGGAGCTCAATGGGAAGGTAATGTGTAAATATATGCATTATTTTGAAAGTTGAGATGAGTACAAATTTGGAGGACGAAATTTCTTTTAAGATGGTAGAATATAATAGTTTGACCAAAGTCAAGAGCGGTGGGGCCCAAGCTAAAAAAGAAAAAGAAAATGAAAAAAAAAAGCTGAAAAGTCAAAGAGAGAAGGGGAAAAAGAGGAGGAGAGCCCAAGTGCTCGTGCAAGAAACAAAAAGGAAAGAAAGAAGAAAGAAAAGAAACAAGAAGAAGAAAGGAAAGAGGGCTTTGGGCGTTTGTGCCACGAGACCTCGACAAGTTGACTTGACTATGTAACGCAATAGCCAGTAAGAATTCGCACCCCTCATTCGTTCAATTGAGGTAGTTCTTGGAAATGGCTAAAATTCAAAGTTATGTGGAAATTGAACCATGAAGTCTGATTTTTGAGTCATGAAACTTCATGTTTTTGTGGGACTGTTGGATTATAATATTGTGGAACCGTGGGTACGACAGGCGTTGTTTTAGAACAACCATTTTGTTGAAGCAAGATTTTAGGGTTTTGCGAATGAGTTCGCATTATGTTTATGTGACGGCCCGAGTGGTGGTGCGCGGGGAGGAGGGATGGTGGTGCGTCCGCACCTTGGTCCCCAAACGTGCAAAAGGAAAGGGTCCTTTTCCCACATCGCCTAGGGAGGAAGTCTTGGGCCAGTTTATAATGGCTTGGGCCCCTCTAACCTGTATAACACGTTTTAAAGCCGTGAGGACTCAGTGTCCAAAGCGCACAATATTATAGAGTGGGGCTCGGGTCGTTACAAATGGTATCAAAGCCAACTCCCGACCGTGTGTGGGGCCACAGCGAGGACGCTATGCTCCCAAGGGGGGGAGAGTGTGACGGCCCGAGCGGCGGTGCGGGGAGGAGGGATGGCGGTGTGTCTATGCCTTGGTTCCCGGACGTGCGCAAGGAAGGGGTCCCTTGTCCCACATCGCCTAGGGAGGAAGTCTTGGGCTAGTTTAGTTTATAATGGCTTGGGCCCCTCTAACCTGTATAACGCGTTTTAAAGCGGTGATGACTCAATGTCCAAAGCAGATAATATTATACAGTGGGGCCCGGGTCATTATAATTTAGGTTTGAGTAATCGCTTCGGGTGAGTGATTTGTTATTGTATATTCCTTCTTTTTGTCTATATCCCTTGGCTACAAGGCTAGCCTTAAAAGTTTGGATAGAACTGTTAGAATGATATTTTCTTCAAAAAACCCATTTGCACCCAATAAATTTTGATCCTTTTAATAAATCTACTAATGCCCAAGTATTATTGGACATAATTGAGTCCATTTCATCATTCACAACTTATTTTAAAAAAAAAAAAGCATCTCTAGAAGGCATAGCATTATCAAAACTTCTAGGATTGTCTTCTAAATTTAATATTAAGGGGTATTTATTTATCACGTTATTATCTCCATCTCCTTCAACAAGTAAAACATGAGTAATAAAATCAGGGCTTCAATCTTTTAGTTTCCTAGCTCTAGTACTTCTCTTTGGTTCAATCATGTCTTTAGAATCATTCGTTTCTTTCTCTTGAGAATCTACTTGAGTTTTCATAGATTTTGAATTATTTTCAATAGTTTCAAAACCCATAAAATATTTATTCTCAAAGAATTCAATGTCTCTCGATAATACAATGACATTGGACTCTAAATCAAGAAGTTTATAAGCTTTACTATTTTTGGCATAACCAACAAAAACACTTTTGAAAGTTTTAGGACCGAGCTTTGTTCTCTTAGGATCTGGCACTCGGTAGTAGGCTTCGGATCTTCTATAGGCACCAAGTTAAGATCCAATATGTAGGAAATCTTCAGAGCAGTGAGTAAAAACATCTTGTCCCTCCAGCAAGCAAAGTTGTCCTCATCGAATTGGTCTAGTTTGACCATGTCTTGATTCATGACTTTGATTGTCTTCAACTCCATTGAACAAAATAAATCCCTAAAATTATTGGGAAAATATATGGTTTCGAATTGGGTAAAACAATGAAATCAAATCTTTAGAGTAATCAAGTCGCACTTTGAAATGTGATATCACTTTCTTTAAAGATTTATTTGCCCCACAAAGTTGCTAATGGTCACTAGCAAATATTCTCCAAAATACAACGAAATCCCAAATGAGAATACTAGATAGCAATTTTAGTATTTCTCTAAGGTCTCTTATAGGAAACAATTGAAAGAAAATGAAAAAAATGAAAGAAGATGTGTGTTTGATCTCAAAAAAAAACGTACTTATCTGTGTCTTTCGAATAGAGGCAACTCTTCAAAAGGTTGCAAAAAGAACAAAGGCAACCTTTCGGGAAAGGTTGCAAAATGAACAAGTGCGTCTTATAATAATTAAAAAATAACGTAACTTTTCATGAACAGTCGCACTGTTTTAACAATATTTATAGTTCACTTTTATAAAAATAAATCTAAATTTTTAATAAATAAAAATAATGATTGTCGACTAGTACCAAATCTCGTCCATGTGTACACTCACATTTTTTCGATGTGGGATAAGGCATCTCTTCATTTGTTTTATAAACAAACTATCAATAATACGTTTATTATTTCATTTGCTTATAAGCTTTTTCATATGTCATTAGCACAAGCGCACATCATATAGTTCGTGAAGGGTTGCTAAAAAGGTAACGTGGAGAAGCCCTAACTAGGGCTTCTCACGAAAAATGGTGGAAAGAGAGATCATTCATTTCTTATCATATCTCTTTTCGTGACCCCCATCAATATCTATTCTCTTAAATGCATTCTTATCTAAAGCTTCCTTGCCCTCCATGGAAGTCTATTTTGGTTCAACTAAGGAACTACGATTTTGATTGACGTTATTGTCCTTGTAAAAGATATTTATAGGTGATCGCTGTCAGATGGACATAATATTATAAAAGACAAAAGATGTCCTTGAAGCCAAGGAACATATTGTATTACACATCTTCTCTGCAAAATGCCAATGTCAGTTTGAGGTTTTGAATTCAATTTATGCATCACTTTTTTTACTGTGTACTTCACATTCAGGTAATTGCATCGAGAATTCACACGCACACATAGAGACATATATACACTGTGCAAGTCACTTTACTAGTGGTTTTTTTTTTTTTTTTTTAAATGAACTTGCTTATTGTGCCTCGACCTTAGTAATCGCGACATCAACAACGGAAGCAGAAGCAAAGCCATTTCTAGATTAAGTAGCGCCGATACCGACACATGACACACGACACGATATGATATGCCGATACGTCGTTTCTAAAAAAATAGAGAATTCCATATGTTGGGACATGTTGGATATTAAATATATATTTTTAGATATACATAATAATTCTTATTTTAATGTTTATTTTAATCAAATTAATTTGATTCAAATTCATAAATAAATAAATAAGCCTAGAATGATTTACACAAAAAAACATTAATCTACCATTTATTAATATCATTCATTGTTTTAATTTAACAAATTCAGCTCTATTCTAATAATTCATAAACCTTGAAGAAAAAATAAGCAATCCATATTCTAAACTCGCATGTTAGATATGTCGGAAGAGGAGAAAAAAAAACTGAAAGAATGAATATTGACACCTAAATTTTTGCATAAAAAAATGGGTTAATTTTTACTCCCAAAACAATAAAATAAAATTAGATAGCATATAATTTTAGGTGCATTTGAAATATTTAGTAAATTTTTTATATATTCAAACGATATATACCAAGAGGTATATTTCATTGAAAATTGGTAGATTTCAATGGAATATTTCATATGAAATATATATTTGGCATTAATTTTCGAGTAATATACATATTTCGATATAATAAAAGAAACATCAGATCTTTCATTTGTTGATACGCGTGAACAAAGGAAAGAAAATGAAATAAAATCATGACGATTATGCTTCAGCTGCGCGAGATGCAATCGAAAAGAAAAAGTAAATTTTGCTTTTTCCATATGTGAGCTCAATTTTGTTGCATATAAAAAGGGGGGCTTCTCTCGCACGATAGGGGAAGGCGAATTGGAAAAAATCGAGAGAACGAGAAAGGAATGCAAAAAAAGGATGGCGTGGGAGAAAGTAAAAAAGGCGTGAGAGAGTAGAGAGAAAAAAAGAAAAGAAAAGAGGGGTTCTTCCTTCGTTTTCTTTTTGGGTCAAGAGAAAACAACACAAAATAAAAAGAAAAGCTCTTCTGAGGGAAAGCAAAAGTCAGAAGGTCAGCACAGCAGAAAAAGCACAACGGCAGAAAGGACGTGCGGCCGGCAGAGGTAAAAAGAAGAAAAAAAAGCAAGGTTACTGTTCTTCTTCTTCGCCTGTTCCTCGCCGCTCGATCCGCCACACCCCTGCTGCTCGTCCCGCCGTTACCGCTCCGCCCGACGCCACCGCACCTCTGCAACCCGCGACCCAGCGCCGAGCGCCGCCCAGCCAACGCCTGCACCTCAGCCCGCCGCAATGACCTGCAGCAACCCGTGAAGCCGCTGTCGTCCCGTCTACTGCCGGAATCCTCCATCGCCCGCGAGCCCGCGTCACTGCTGCTGTCCAGAGGCCGCAACGCTGCTGTAGCTATCGTCTCCGTCCACGCCTGCTCCTCCGCCCCGGCGTCCCCTGCTGCCCAAGCTACCGGACACCGTTCCGCTAGCCACCACCGCCGCACCACTGCGCGGCCAGTAGCCCAGACCACCTCCGCCCGGCGCCCACAGCAACCCGTCGTTCCCTTCCGATGATCCGCGCCCCTGCGCCTCTGGTCGCCGCGCTGCTGCTGTCGCACCACCAACGACGTCTGCAACGCCGTGCCCCGCTGCTGCCGTCGCTCGCCTGTGCCTCTCTCTCTCTCCGACCACCGCCACTGCTACTTCCCTCTGAGCTCCGTCCGTGCCACCGTCTGCGCTCGCCATCCCGTCGCGCTGCCCCTTCCAAGTTCCCCTTAGGTAGTTTATTTTTATTTATTTATTTTTTTAAGTTACATTATTATTGTACAAATTTGAACATTGGAAGATGATTTTCGTTTTATTGCAGGCACTACCCGTAGGGTTTTACCCAAAATTATTGTAATTATTAATTTGATTCTTAAGACGTCAGATCATTTTTTAATTATAAAAATTTTTGGACATTTTGATAATATTTTAATTGTTAAATTAGTATAATTATTAATTTGATTCGTAAGATTTCGAATCAAATTTTTAATTATTTTGAACTTTATTATATGTTGTGAGTTTTAGGGTTAAAATAATCGTTAATTTAATCCGTGAAATCACGGATTATTTTTTTCGATTGTTTTAATCATTCATTTGATGAATATCTTGATTAATCTAGATATATTGTTTATCTTATAACTGCTTGTCTTGAAAAATACAAAAAAAAAAAATCAAAAAAATCAAAAATCAAATCTTGCATCGGAGTGTTTGGTTTAATAAATTAAGACTACATTTTTAGGGTTGCATTTTTAGATAATTTTGGGGATAGATTAGAATTGACCTTTTTTTTTTATATATAGATAGGTCTTAGATAATGTTTGCACATTTTAATAATCTCATTTTTCTTTAACAAAATAGTTTTCTAAGATAGGATATGGTTTATGTCAAATTAATCCCTCAAACAGATTAGAAAATTATTCATTTTAGATAGTTTAATTAGTTTTTTTATTTATTACGATTTTTAATAAAAAAATACAAAAATATTAGGTGCATGTCAATTAGTTTGCATGTTAGGTTCATTTAATTAGAAATATCTTGTTAGCTTTTAGGTCATGTAATTAAAGTGTATGTTTTGATTTCGAGATAAAAGAAAACCAAAAAAAAAAAAATTGTTTGCTTTGTGCATTTAATTCTTTTAATGCAATTTTTTTTATTCCTTGAGTGTTTAATAATGATTGAGCATCTGTGTGAGTACCATATTGCATGATAGTAATTTAGGTTAAATTTAATCCTAACTACCTACAAAAACATTTTTGAAAGTAAAAAGAGTGGTACCAAAAGGGTATAGAGAAATTTAGTTTAACCAATCCCTGTACCCAAAATATCTAGTTTGTAAGAGTAAATAATGTATAATCGATCTACTGTAAACTGATTAGTGACAACTCCATAAAATTCATTCGCATGTTAAAAATTTGAACCTAAGTCATGAATTAGTATGAGTTAGAGAGAGCCCGAGCTAAGTTTAATACTTAGCAGTCCATTAGACTAAACTTTAGATGGTGCACTCGAAATTTAGGTTGCGACAATAAATTGTGCATCACAAGAGTCAAAAGAAAAGAAAATAGTAGGTTTTTCTTCTTTCTTCATTTATTATTTATTATTGTTGTGTTTTTTTTTTCACATATATACATTTTGACCTCTTATTTATTGAAAACTTTTAAAATGGACCTTAAAATCGAAATCACGTGTCGGAAACTCGTATGTTTGAATTTCGATTCGAGTGTCAAAGAGTGTCGAGAAAGTTAACCAGGTGTCAGATTTTCTGACACGTGTTGACCAAGTGTTGAAGAGTGTATGAAAGTGTCGAAGAGTGTTGGACACGTGTCAAAGTGTCCAACACGATACGAAGGCTCTTGGAAAGTGTCGATGCTTCATAGTTTCTAGATGACTTATTCGCTCCATGGTACCTCTTCTTGAAGACAAAACACACGTTATTTTTGGAAATGGAAGTAGCACATCAGCATTCCGCAACATCAATACCACAATGGACATTATTGGTTTGTCAAGATGCACACTCTCGCACGCACAATATGCATTGAATGTATAGATATAACGATATCATTATTGATTGCCTTTTTGGCAAGCGTGCTTTTCTTTTTCCTTAAGTGAGCTTAAAAAATTGAAGACATCTATGTGAAATGTGCCATCACATTGAATTTATAGATATAAGGGAAATTGAATACAACTGTTCCCTTATTCGGTATTAGCATAAGATTTTATGGTAAGTACCTATGTCAATTGTGTTGACGCATACATAATGTTGGAGAAAACTCCTATAATGTTTTAGAGCTATCTAAGTTCTATTTTGAAGAATATCAAACTTTTATGTCAAAGTCTATCCTACATCAAAAGTCTGCTCACTCTGATAAGTTCCAAACTGAACACAATAATAAAGACTTAATCAGACTCAGGATTATTTTTCTTCATTCAAAGGTTTAGTATGTACAATATATAGCAGGATTTCTGGCTGGAAATATCACCTTTATTGGAATCACTTTGGAAACAACAAATCATTTTGGAAGGCAAGCTTATTTGGAAAGAATCTACTCATGGAAACCAAGATCTTGATTGTATAGACGAACATGATTAACGGGTTTTCATTTCAATTTTCAAACGGCTCGAGATCTCCTTGATTGATTCTGTCCAATGGATTGATTTGAAGAATTTATTTGGAAAGTACTAATGGTCGAAAAGGCATAGATGAGTATTTAAGAAGGTTTTCAAGTCATTCAAAGAAGTGCGTAAAAGAAGAGTTCCAAAGTCTGAAGCTTTCCATTTACTTGTTCTTCCTTGAACCCTGCTCAAACTTGTATTTATAAGAGAGACTCAAAGGGTGACTTCAAGAGTAGTAGAGACTTTTCACTGAAACGTCAAGATTATAAGGCTATAATTCTCTTTTGATTCATAATGGAAATCGGTCAGAATGTTGTCAACGTGAGAGAGTGGACGTAGGCTTGATTTAAGCCGAACCACTATAAATCTTGTGTTTATTTTTCTCTTCCCTAAACTCCTTTACTTTATTTGCTGTGATATACTTTTGTGCTTTGAGATAGTTGTTAAAGTTTAAATCATTCTGCAAAATCTGTAGTCAACTAGACTCGATTTAAAAGTAAAGTATTATTACTGCATTTCGTAAAAATCTGTTTTCACACATATTTACCCCCTTCTAGGTATTCATACTAGCCCTTTCACATAAAAATCCTGCCCTAAATCTAGAAAAAGAAAATGCTTGTATCCACTAAATCTCTACACCATATGGGGTATTTAGTGTCATGCCCCGACCTTCGAGCGCGTGCTCATTCCTCACATGATCGATTAATAGTGATATCCCAAGATGCATCGCTGACTCTTGTATTTTAATATGCATGTGGAAGCAGATATAAAATTTCCAAACAATAAAACAATATAATAGAAAAATAGGGCTATATTTTTTGAACCTGAAAAAGCACAACCATACTTTTATACAAGGTAAACCTCATAGTATATATTACAATACTATTAGCAAAGTCATATCTATCACACATGGGTTCACGACGCAAAACAGGGTGGTGTCTTAATCTTCGTCGGGGTCATACTCTGAATCCTCCTTCGACTCCTCTTCAGGTTTTTCTTTAAGGTCCTCTTCAGGGTCCTCTTCAGGCTCCTCCTTTGGTTTCTCCTCTGGGTACTCATCTTCCTCAACAATCTCCCATTCTTCCTCACTCCAGTTGGCGGCCTCACCTGAGTATACCGGAGAGTCAGAATTGTCCTCGAGCTTAGGATCCTTTGCATTCACCACCGATCCATCTTTAAGGTCTGTTGTATCCTTACCAAAATCAGCTTCTAGAACGAACTGAGGTACATCCGATTCCGACGCAGGACCCTCCCTTCGCCCCTCATGATAGTGGCAATACCATGATCGGTACTTATAGGGCACCTTATTGGGTTCATTTACGTCAACCCAGACGATGGACTTAACTAGTACATATTCTAATCCTTTAGGGTGGGGGTGTATCGGAAAATGATAACATATTTCTACAATCTCTTCCGATATACCAAAATGCATGGGAGGAGGTGGGGGTGTTGTCATCTATGGACCTGAAATATTGTCCCATAACGGAGTGAGACTATGTTTCAGCAAATTCTACCCCACTAAGACCCAATTAGGAAACCAATACGCCTTAAGGGCTGCTTAAGCACAACACAGATCGAAGGTCTTACCTTGGCCTTAGTTCCACCTTGCAAATTAATATCATTTACATATATCTCAAATCACATCAATTTATAATATTGTATCAAATCATTGATCAATCGACCTAGTCGATTATATGTCATCACGACCTTCTCCTAGTCGGCCCATTCAATACTATTTATAAGTTCACCTATGATAATACTACTCACTTTAAGCTAATAAATAGATAATATAGCTCTCGCTAAGCTGATAAATAGTGTACTGATCTTGCTAAGCTGACATATCAAACCCTTGAGTTGATATAGCACACTAATAATGCTCTCTCTAAGTTGATCATATTTCTCTTGCTAAGCTCATTAGGTATATAGCTCTCGCTAAGCTCACATATCCTTCGTAGGCTGATATAATATATCGGTATACTGCTCGCAATCTAAGTGGACATATCGCATGTAGGCTAATATAGTATATCATATTGACTATTCAATCAATTCCTCGTTTTTATTATACCTGATAAAAATAGCCGTGTGTGGGTACACGGTCGGCCTTAGCCAAAATATAATAATTTCACTTTTTGAACATCCCACTAGTTTCAACAGCCCATTACATATTTTTGGCGTTGTAAACCGATGCCTGGTAATTTTCTCATTAATTACCAAAATAATTAATTTAGGAATAAAATCCTAAAATCACAATTAAATCAATTCAGCACAAATTAAAGCTCAAATAAATAAACAGACTACACCATAATAACCAGCATAAAATTCCAATCGTCAGCTATCCCAGCCTAATTTCCAAAAAATAAATAAATAAATAATTAATTAATTAATTATGAAAATATTAAATAAATAGCAATAAATCCAATTTAGGCCCATAATGCCTAATTGAAGCCAAAACAAACCTGAAAAAATTTTAAGGTTCGTTCAATAAATAATAAAGTGTGTCTACTCGTTAAATGCACTAATCATTTGCCTAACATGCATTGATAATGCACTAATTTAATTGCTCTACTCTAATCTATCCACATAATCATACTTAATTAAATCTAATCAACCCATAAGCATAATTAACTGATTAAGCAAGATCAATTCACTTGTTCGACGAATGGTTCGGATCAAATCGATGAGAATGTCGCAGGGGTTGATTCTCTCCAAAACGGGCCTAAGTTTCGAGACCCGGAATCACCTCAAAACGGGCTTTGAAGCTGCTTGGAAAACCCACCAAAATTTCTGTTTTGATCTTGCTGAAAAAGTGAGCAACAATGATGGTTTAAGGCGGGGATTGATCGAGAAAGGTGGAAAGGGCTAAACCGAGTTCAATTGGGGACTCACGGAGGTTGGAGGCAGGCTAAACAACTCCGACATGAGCTAAGGGGGCTGCTGGAATGGTGGAACAGGGCTGGAATATGCACGGGGTTGGGCGAACTCGCGGGGGCAGTGAGCAGCGAGCGATGGCATGAACGACGTGACGGCGAGGGTGGCGACGTGTGAGCAGCTTCAATGGTGGTGTGGCTGCTTCCAGCGGCTCTTTGCTTCTACTGGTGGGCGAAAAATAGGGTCGAGGGGGAATTGTGATGGTTGGTTGGCTTGAGGAACAAGGAGAGGGGGACAAGGGCTTTACCAATGGCCATTTCCTCTCCTCCATGGTCGCCTTGACCATCCACCACCACCAGCATCTCCTTGACACTCCTTCAACCAACAATGCACCCCCTACAACCTTTGAAATGGTCTATTTTGGCTAGGCAAAGGGGGAGCTACGAATTTGCAAGTCTTCTTCCTCAATTGGACACTTGTTTCTTCTCAAATCATCCTCATTTGTCCCTCATAAATTCAATTAGGACCTTAATTATCAAATTGGTATTTTTCTTCACCAATTGATCTATTTTTCATCCCAAATGTGCAATAAAAAATAGTCCCTGGCTTTTGCTAAACAAAAATGGTCTTGTGATGACTTTTTCCCAAAAAGTCTCAGGTTGCAGAAAAATCTTCTTAGACTGAGTCGACGTTCCTAGAATTTATTTTGACATAACAAAACCTTCAATTTCTGAAATCGGATTCAAATTCGCAATTAATTTCGCTCAGGCACGTTTTTAGCGTGACCTAGGCTATCGGATAGCTTTCAAAAAATTTTAATGCAAATGACCTATGGTCGATTTTCTTCTAGCCACAATGAACCCACTCGACACATTGACAACTCTCGGTTGTCGTGAAAATCTCGAGGATTCAAATACGGTCACATGGTACCAAAACGATAAATAAATCAGTTTATTGTATTTAGTGGTGTCACCCATGATTAGCCATACATCTCAGTCG
The DNA here is from genome assembly GCA_017140325.1 of Eucalyptus leucophloia subsp. euroa. Lineage (NCBI taxonomy): Eukaryota > Viridiplantae > Streptophyta > Magnoliopsida > Myrtales > Myrtaceae > Eucalyptus > Eucalyptus leucophloia. The sequence continues at coordinate 18,714,407 of CM029471.1, read as the reverse complement.
AACCGATCTATCTCTGATTTCAAATCAATTTTATACTATGCCGTAATAGCCTCTAAAGATGAGCATGGTCAAGAAGTCGATTCCTGATCAAATTCTTAAGTTTATTGCCTTAAAATTTCTTGATAGCTTTCCCAAATAGGCTAATTATCTTAAGAGTGATTAGTTTTGAGAATAGCCTTATAAGCACGTTGATGAAATGCCCGATTTATTCAATAGAAAACATGACTAAAAATTTGGGATGTCACATTTGGAGCTTTAGAACTCTGATTCGCACTGGAATAAGCTGTGCAAGAGGAATTGCTCAAGCACTCCTCTACTCACACTCCTTCAAGCTCAAGCTCACATTGAAATGTGTTACCGAAGTGTCCGGGACCTTCACATATGTCACATTCACGAAACATTCCCAGCTTCAACATGTAAATGCCTATTGGCTCCTTAGGCACTCACTCGATCCTTTCCTTAGGCAATAGTAGCCCATTGACTTTGGTTTGAACTCAGTCGGGCCTGTGCACTTAAAACTGACTTGGGTTGCAGGGGTCACAATTGCCATTGGCCCTGCACTTGCTTCAATAGGGATGATAGAATATAATAGTTTGACCAAGTCTAGAGCAGTGGGGCCCAAGCTGAAAAGTTAAAGAGAAAAGGGGGAAAAGAAAAGGGAGGGGGGCGCTTGTCTTAGAATTAAGAGAGCCCAAGTGCTAGTGCAAGAAACAAAATGGAAAGAAAGAAGAGAGAAAAGAAACAAGAAGAAGAAAGGAAAGAGGGCTTTGGGTGTTCGTGCCATGGGACCTCGCCAAGCTAACTTGACTATGTAACGCAATGCCCGGTAAGTATTCACACCCCTCATTTGTTCAATTGAGGTAGTTTTCAGAAATGGCTAAAATTCAAAGTTATGTGGAAATTGAACCGCGAAGTTTAAAAAAAAAAAAGTTTAATTTTTGGGTTGTGAAACTTCGTGGTTTTGTGTGAATGGTGGATTATAATATTGTGGAACCGTGGGTTCGACAGGCGTTGTTTTTGAACAACCATTTTGTCAGAGCAAGATTTTAGGGTTTTGTGAATGAATTTTGCATTGTGTTTAGGTTTGAGTAATTGCTTCGGGTGAGTGATTTGTTAGTGTATAGGAGTCGCTTTGTTAGTGTTTAAAGCTTAGGTTATTCATTTTGTAATTGAGATAGAGTTTTATTTGATTTTAACATTGTTGACGCCTAAATTTCGTTTTTTAATTAATTAAGTTTTTTATTTTTATTTATTTTTCCTTTTTCGGATTAAAAAAAAACAACAACAAAAAAAAAGAAGAAGACAGCAGCCATTCGAAGGCCCAGCCCCTCCCCTCTTTTCTCTCTTGCACGAGCCCTCATGGCTTGGCCCGCACAAATTAGCCCAGCCCCTTTCCCTTTTGTCTTCTTCCTTATGCCCTCATCTTTGTCTTCTTCCTTTGCAACACGCACGCCGGAGGCCAAACGCACGCGATGCCGAGACGCAGGAGGAGGCATCGATGATGACACAAGCTAAGGGGATGTGGCATTGATGGCGAGCGAGCCTCCATGTTGCGGGAGGAACTGACGCTGGTTCAGCCGGCGAAGGAAGGCCAGTTGGCTCACCAAAGACCGCCGGCCCGATCTCCGCTGACCGCCCCCCCTCGCCTATAAATAGCGAAGCCCCTTTGTCGACGAGGGACACACGAAAGCACCAAAGGATCGAGGGCTGCAAATCTTCGAAACCTCCCAGTGAGAGACTTTAGAAAGGGGGCCAAGGACGAGCAGGCTGAGATCTGAAAGCTCATGGCCGGAGAGGGAGCGAGCGATCGAAAGCAAGCGAGCGTCGCAAGCTTCCCCCGAGAGACTTCAGGGGAGGCTCGAGCACTCGCAAGCTCAGATCTGAGTGTGAGAAGGCTGCTAGAGAGAAGAGAAACCAAAGAAAGTCGCTGTGAGCCGAGCACCAGCCGTGAACCACGAGATCCCAACGCCAGTTGCTACTACTGTCTCCCCCACGAGCCGCTTCTCCTCCGAAGCTCGAAGAACCAGTGCGAAATCGAAGCCGTCGTAGCGAAGTTTCCCCGGTCATGCTAGTCCATTGTCGCCGCCACTGTTCATCACCGCGCAGTGCCTCCTCTGCAGATAGGTATCAACCATCGTCGGTCGCGTCGTTGCCGTCGCTTCCTCCCTCTCTCAAAACCCATCCATCTTCGGATCTCGGCCTTAGTAAATCAAGGCCTTCATCGTGTCTCCTACCGCCGCGCCACGAGCCCCGTTGTCAATCTAGTTGAGTGGCTGGCTGCCGGTTGCGACGTCACCGTCGTCGGATGTCGGACTGCTGTCCGTTTGACCCCCTCCGTCCCTCATCAGCGCCGCGAATCGCCAGATCTCGTGAACTCCAGAAAATCAAGTTGGCGAAGGGGAAGACGGGTCGAAGTCGGGCGGATCTAGGTTGACGTCCGGGTAAGGTTCCGCAAACCGAGTCGCGGCTGTGAACCGAGTCAGAGAGCGGGTCGGGCGTGGGTCTTGACCGGGTAGGGTTCTAGTTAATCTAGGCCAAGCGGGGTTTGGATGCGGGTGGGCCGGTCTCATGCGGATAGAGACTCCTTTTGTTCCTGGGGCTTTGATTAAAAATTTTGGGCCAGGCTTGTTTTAAAAAAAAAAAAAAGAAAAAAAAAACGAGTCGGGCCCACGTAACGGGCCCATCTGCATTTCGGGTCAATGACCCGGGTTGGACCCAACCAGGGGATCCGACCCGGTCACTTTTTTTTTTTTTAATTATAAATATTATATTATAATATAATATTTTTAAATAAAAATAATTTATTTTCCAGAAAAAATAAAAAAAATCAAAAATATTTCTTATTTTCCAAAAAAGGCCAAAACATCAAAAAAAACCACAAAAAGATTTATATTTTCCAAAAATACCAAAATTCCAAAAATTCTTTTTATGTCCAAAAAATTAGAAAAAGATCCAAAAATGTTTTTCCTCCCAAAAATGCAAGGAAAATCTCTCGAACATTCAAAAAGCCTCAAGGTTTAAATAAGATTAGGTACCAAAAGGATATTAGTGATTAACTAGTGTAATCAAGTCCCCGATCCTAATTTCTCTAGTTGCGCAAGAGCGAGTATTTCTCCCGATATTTCGCATGGGTTTCTAATCAACCCACCCCAAATTGATTAGTGGCGACTCCGTTTTAAAAATTAACTTACATGTTAAAAACTTGAACCATTAAGTTGCGAATTGGTGGACTTGGGAGAGTTCGCGCATAATTAATTTCAGCTGAGCCATTAGCCCCCTTAGGTGCTCGTACCCGATCGCGGGCGCCGAAAAAAAGAGGTCGCGACAAACATTATTCCTCAATTATTTGATAAGACTACGAGCTCGACAATATGAGTATCGTTTATTGTTTAATCGTAAGCGACAAGGTGAGTGGTGCTATCTCTTTTATAAATTTGTAAACTCATGTCTAATTAAAAGTGATATAGATTTGAATATCGTATGAGTATGAAAGACATGGCTTGGTATTTTATTTATAAAATGGAAGAAGTGATGTTTAAACCATTATTGCTGCATAAATCTATATTGGGCATTTACTACTATGTTGATCATTTGAATGGTAAAGCATTTCTAAAAATAGTTATGAGTCAATTATTGTAAAATGGATGGAGGATTTTTTTTTTTTTTTATGAAAAGAATTCTTTTGTTATATCTTATACATTTTGGTTTTTGAGGATTTGAAAATGCACTATTTGAAATAGCTTGAAATGATTATTTGTAAACGTCTTGATCAAATGCTTTGTGAAGGAATTGCCAAAAGCTATGGGTATGGATTTGTGAGATGCTTTACGAAGCGCATTCTATTTGATAATTTGAGTTGTGAAAGTTGATTTGATTTAGTTTGCGAAACCGATTTATGAGATGATTATGGTTTGATTATGGGATTATTAGGGAATGGTGTTTATGCTTCATATTATTGTGAGCCTAATGAGGGGCTTGTGGGTAGGCATATCAAGTTTAGGATATTGCTTTGGGTTGAGCCACTAGCTTTGTAAGTGGAGACCTTGTCAGAGGGAATCTTAGTTGTCTTGTCACTAGGCGTTATATCGTAACCATGATTAGGTATTAGGCAAAAGATTGTTCGATAGATAAACCATAATGTGTGGTTTCATATGAATGAATTAATGGAATAGATTATTGATATGTGGCATGAGATTAACTAATGGAATGGACCATAGATCTATTTATTGATGAGATTCATCAATTGATTAGACCATTATTATTTATTATGATATTATTGATTTAACAAGTGTTATCTGATATGTATATGATTATATTAAAGTAATATAACTCATTTATATTCTGTATGTGTTTTATATACTGAAATTGAGATAAATAAGTTTTGATATTGCTTTGTAAAGTACATAGTGAAAGTGCTAGTATGAACACCTAGAAGGGGTGAATAGGTGTAAAAACAGATTCTGCAAAATGCAGTCTAAACCTTTACTTTTAATCTGAGTCTAAATAACAACAGACTTTTAAAATTGAGTCTGAGGAGTAGCAGATTTTGAGTGAGATCAGATTTTAGCAGTTAAATAGAACTACGAACAAAATAAAGATATTCAGGGAAGAGAATAAGAACACATAGTTTATAGTGATTCGGCTTAATCCAAGCCTACGTCTACTATCTCACGCTAACAACCTTCTTGGCTGGATTCCACTATGCAATCAACAAGAGATTACAACTTTAAGTGCAAACACTTAGTAGTAGATTATACTATCTCATTAAGTCACTCTTTTGGTATTTCTCTCATAATTACAAATGTTTGAGCTCACAAGAGACAAGTGTATAATTGAAGGTCGCTCAAACTTTGGAATTATAAATTCTATTCTCCGTTTCTTACTTGCTCATCGGTCTTTCATCTCCTTAAATACTCCTCAACTTCCAAACTAGCCGTTGGACAGTATATTGAGGATCATATTCCAATCTACCAATTGGACAGATTTGTATCTAGAAGATTTGATAGTTGTTGAGTGACAAAAGTAGGATCCCATATTGATTCTGATCGCCCATACAAATAGAATCTTGGTTTTCATAAGTAGAGTTTCTTCATATAGAAAGTTCTTGTCTTCAAGATCCAATTGTCAATCAATTAGATTAAGTCAATCAAATCAATCTTGATGTGGAATCCAAACCAGATCACTAGCCGTTATATGATTGTGGCTTGTGTTATGTTCTATCGAATCTGGATGTAAAGTCTTAAAGCAATAGATTTTACAATATGAGTTTGAGTACAATAGACTTTACAACCTAAATCTGAACATTTTCTGCTTTTGAACAGATTTAGCTTTAAGGTTTGAACACAGTCTGAATAAGTTCAGTTTCAGCAAAGAGTCTGTCTTCTGGTTCTTCATTCACGTTCAGTCTGGAATTTGTCAGAGTGAGTAGACTTTTGATGTAGAACAGATTTTGACAATGTCCTTTACATATTCTATTATCTGCATGGTCTATTACTTAACCATTAAACACGTTAGTAATCATAAGGGATTTCCCTAAAACATAGCAGATGTTCGATCTGTTTAAAAGACGTACACAGTACTTATCAAGCTTGTAATTACTTACCCCTCTCTTTCCAAATCTTTTAAGGTTCCGCAATTAGTAGTTAATAAAGTGAGAGCGATATCGTGAGGACTTTTGGGAGTTGGATTTCTGTGGTTCAAAGGTGTGTTCTTTGGATGAAAGAACGGCTATGTCATCCTCCATTTTTTATGGTTTTGAGGTGTGACACTTTTGATTGCTTCACAATTATTGTAATATATGGAATCTCTTCACTGTTTTTGCTTCTAATTTGCAGTTGCGGAGAGGTTTGTTTCCCTGGTCAAAGTCAACAGGTAATGGAACTTTCCGAAATGTCGAGTGAATGCGTTCCATCAAGGTGTATATCTGACCGACAAGCGAGACAGGATGATGGATGGTTACTCTTGCCAATGCGAAGTGGGGGCGAGAAGAAGGCCACCACGCGGAACAAAAGTGTCCACAATCTACCAACGGTTGTTATTTATGTATTTGTACGTTTATTATTTCATTTGCTTGTTAGCTTTTTCATACGTCATTAGCACTAGTGCGCATCATATAGTTCGTGAAGGGTTGATAAAAAGGGAACGTGGAGAAACCCTAACCAAGGGTTCTCACGAAAAACGGTGGAAAGGGAGATCATTAATTTCTTATCGTATCTCTTTTCGTGACTCCCATCAATATCTATTCTCTTAAATGCATTCTTATCTAAAGCTTCCTTGCCCTCCATGGAAGTCTATTTTGGTCCAACTAAGGAACTACAATTTTCATTGACGTTACTGTCTGTTTTAACGGTATTTATAGGTGATCGCTGTCGGATGGACATAATATTATAACAGACAAAAGATGTTTGGAGTGCAATGAACATATTGTATTACACATCTTCTCTGCAAAATGCCAATGTCAGTTTGAGGTTTTGAATTCAATTTATGCATCACCTTTTTTACTGTGTACTCCACATTCAGGTAATTGCATCGAGAGTTCACACACACATAGACATATATACACTGTGCAAGTCACTTTACCAGTGTTTTTTTTTTTTTTAAATGAACTTGCTTATTGTGCCTCGACCTTGGTAATTGTGACATCATCAACAGACGCAGAAGCAGAGCCATTTCTAGATGACATAGTCGCTCCATGGTACCTCTTCTTGAAGACAAAACGCACGCTATTTTTGGAAACGCAAGCAGCACATCAGCACTCCGCAACGTCAATACGACAGTGGACATTATTGGTTTGTCAAGGGGAGAATTACCAAAAAAGTCTTAAACCTATTGCAATTATGCCAATTCGGTCCTAAACCTTTTTTTTTTTTATCAATTTAGTCCTAAACCTTTTATAATTATATCAATTCAGTCCATCTGGCCAAATTTGGCCGGCCGGCGTTGACGTGGACGCCAACCAGAGACAGCTGGCCGGCGAACAATTTTTTACTAATTTTTTTTTATTTTTTGCATTTTTTTGAATTTTTAAATTTTTTTTTTTTTTTTTACCTTCTTCTTCCTTTGGCCGGCGAGGTTAGCCTTGCCGGCCACTGGCGAGGCTCGCCCCCACCGGCCACTAGCGAAGGTGAGCCTCGCCCGGCCGACGGCGAGGCCGTCGTTGCCTCGCCGTCGGCGAGGCTCACCTTCGCCCGGTGGACGGTGGGTCCGAGCCTCACCAGCCCTCGCCTCTGGCCGGCGTCGGAGGAAGAAGAAGGTAAAAAAAATTTAAAAAAATTCGAAAAAAATTATTAAAAAATTGTTTGTCGGCCAGCTGTCTCCGGCCAGTGTCCACGTCAACACCGGCCAGCCAATTTTGGCCGGATGGACTGAATTGACACAATTATAAAAGATTTAGGACTACATTGGCAAAAAAAAAAAAAGGTTTAGGACTGAATTGGCACAATTACAATAGGTTTAAGACTTTTTTGGTAATTCTCCCATCTGTCAGGATGCACACTCCCGCATGCACAGTACGCATTGAATGTATAGATATAACGGTATCATCACCGATTGCCTTTTTGGCAAGCATGCTTTTCTTTTTCCTTAAGTGAGCTTAAAAAATTGAAGACATCTATGTGAAATGCACCATCACATTGAATTTATAGATATAAGGGAAATTGAATACAACAGTTACCTTGTTCGGTATCAGCATAAGATTTTGTGGTAAGTACCTATGTCAATTGTGTTGATGCGTACATAAAAATCCTGCCCTAAATCTGGAACAAAAAATGCTTGTATCCACTAAATCCCCACGCCATCTGGGGCATTTGGAGCTCTGGAACTCTGATTCGCACTGGAATAAGCTGTGCAAGAGGAATTGCTTAAGCACTCCTCTGCTCACACTCCTTCAAGCTCAAACTCACATTGAAATGTGTTACTGAAGTGTCCGAGTCCTTCATACATGTCACCTTCACGAAACCTTCCCAGCTTCGACATGTAAATGCCTATTGGCCCCTTAGGCACCCGCTCGATCCTTCCCCTAGGCAATAGTTGCCCATTAACTTTGGTTTGAACTCGGTTGGGTCTGTTCACTTAAAACTGACCTGGGTTGCAGGGGTCACAATTGCCATTGGCCCTGCACTAGCTTCAATAGTCGCACTGCTCCTTTGGATGGTACTGGAACCTGATCCAGCGCTGACCATTATTGTGCCATGTGAAACGTTTAAGTGCTGGATTCCAGCACCAATAGTCAGGAGATAATCAAGGCATCGATAATGCTGTAAATTATCGACGCCCCTGTTGCGTTATCCACAAGGTTACATTGCAGAAATCATCTTTGGCCATCTTGGGAATACTGCTCCACTGTTCGCAGGTCCACGATCCGTCCCCCAATATGAAACCCCATCCTTATACAGGAACAACTGAGGGTATCCCGTGGGGTTGATCCCATGAGTAATTGCCAGGTGCCAGGTTCCAAGATGTTAGGAGCCAGTTCAAACTGGTTCTGCAGTCCAACAAGAGTTTGATGAAAGGAAGCATAATTGTCTGTAGGATAATCAAAGCTTTGCCATATCACTCATTTGCTAAAATCTTGAACCTGAATTAGATTACCTGAACCCATAAGCCGAGTTGGAGAAGAATAATTTGATAATGCAGAAGAAACATTTGTCGACTGACAGGAAAGCTTCAATTTTTCTTATGGAGAAACCGAATTTCCATCAGAATCAATTGAAAAGCACTCCAGAAGAGCCTCTGATTGGTCTCCTTCAAATAGCAACTCAAACAATGGTTTGCTAAGAAACTAGGCAATACCAAATTCTGACATAATGGTGGCTAGAATTAGCCGGGCTGAAGAAATGGAGAGCGAACGTTTTGCCACTAGAGACCAAGAGATTGCCTTCTTTGATAGTGTTGTTTTGGTTTTGGATAAGTACTACCTGAATAGAAAAAGAACAAGCAGCGCATATATTGAAACCTTTTCTGTGTTCAGGTTGTCTTTTTGTTTAACGATACTATGGTATGATGTCTGAGGCAAGAGAAGTGACTGAGTTAATGATATGCCAAATGCTGGGGAATGTAGTTGGGGTCTTGATAAGCGAGGATCCACGTTTCTCATGAATTTAAGCAAGTAGTTGTCAATTTTTGGTCTACCATGTAAATGTCATGCAATCTCTAACGACGACTTTACCCTTTCTAAGCTTGACTTTCAGTTGACGTGTCTTGATCGTCAAACAAGAAAATAATTTTTACTTCATGTAAATTTTTTAGTATAAGTCTATCGTATCTAATCTGTGTATAAACTTTTCACATAAGCGCAAGAACTACAGGTTAGCTCATATACGACAGATTAGACTTTAGGTATCGTCTATCTACCGATATAGGTAACATCTTAATTTCTCAAGTTTAGTGGATTATGCAGTTCACTTGTGATGGCATTTGACTAGCAAGCTTCAGCAGCCGTAACTGTAACTCTGTTAACAGAACATGTTTGTTTACATGTTGACTGAATAACTCCATTGTAGTCACTCTCGTTGATGAATGCGGGCTGTTTTGGGGATGGAAGTACCACATCAGCGTTCCCCAACGTGAAAATCACTGTGTACATAGTTGGTCTGTCTGATGCATATCTTTGCACGCACAAAAGGCCGATTTAAATGCACCTCGATACCTTTTCCTCGGAATGTTTCTTGTCCATTGATTTATCGACAATGTCCATGCATTTTCCTTCTTTCCACAGCTCCCATACCTGGGATAACACATACCAAACACCTTGGATTTTTATATTGCAAATGTAGAGGCTGGTCAAATTCTGCATTGTATTGCATGGTATAAGATTTTCATACTAACATGGCCAAATAAATTGCAAAAGGAGTTCATATGATAGCACCCAGTATTTCTTTGGCCTTTGATGATCTCTAACAACAAAATTTCATAACTGTACACATCTGACTTTATTGAAAACCAGCCTTGCGGAGCATACTCTGGGGCCATGTACCCACTACAGAAGCCAAAAAGGAGAGAAGGAATCAACATCTCATTTATCTGTATAAACTTCCTTGTTGAATTTTAATATAGATAACTAAAGGTGGATACTTTAGTATGATAAACAGAACACGGTTGGAACCGAGTTCATTTCTTGTTCTATTTCTCACTGTCTAATCAGGTGAAGCAGAAATTAATGCTCAAGAAAAACACTTACTTTTTTTCCTTCAATTTGGTCTCCTCCCCATATTCTAGCCATCCCAAAATCTGAAATCTTGGAGTTCAATGCAACGTCCAGTAAGACATTTACTAGCTTTCAAATCTCTATGGATTATCCTCAACGTCGAATCTTGGTGTAAATACATGAGTCCTCGACCTACCCCATACGCGATTTCGAACCTTTTTCCCTAATCTAGAAGTGATCTCTTTGTTTCATCTGGACCCATTTTGGGGATTTCTCAAGTTATTATCCATAATACTCTCGGTAGAACAAAAAATTTTGGCCACTGGAAGAGAGGACTTACCAAAGAGGAATGAATCCAAGCTTTTGTTGGGCAAACACTCATAAATTAACAGTTTCTCGTCTTCTTGAATGCAGCAACCTAAGATTTTCACCAGATTCCTGTGTTGGAGTTTGGCAATCAAACTTCATTCTTAATTTCTTCATTTCCTTGTCCAGAATATTTTGAGACTCCTAATCACTATTTCTATTCCATTATTCATCACACCCTGTGAAAATGAACACATCACACGAGTAACTATCTAGATCTGTCAGATGAATCTGGCCGCTTGATAGTTGTTATGAGTAGATTTCGAAATTTATCCGGTAGTTGGAGGTTGTGTCATTTACATTCATTACATGTTGGATGACCGCGAAAAATAAAGAGCAGCATGACTTGTGCTGTTTTCTACTTCTCCCTCGTCCTTTGCTAGTCACTTCCTGGGTTTATGATGACTGGAAGATCAGAATCCCTTCGAAAATGCCTCCAAAGATAAGGGGTGAGAATTGTCCGGGTGGGTAGTTCTTATCTTGAAACTAGAAATCACCCACTAATCACCGGTTCTGAAAAAATGGAATTGGCAATTGTCCATTGATTCCATGGATCCACTTATAAATCAGACCGCCGGTCTAGTCCAGTTTCAAGTGAGTCTATGGAACTGGTCGGGGGAGGTGAAGAAGGGGTAGTGAAGGGCAGAGGAGGAGAGAAAAGGAGGGCACGGGTCATCAGATGGGGTGGAGTAAAGGTGAGACAAGGCGAGGATGAGTACAGTGACGATGAGGTAGAGCGGGAGAGGAGGGTTAGGGGAGAGAGGGGGAGCAAGAGGTGGGTTAAGAGAGTGAAGATGGTGGAGAGAAGATCTACATCTCTCTATAGAGAGAATAGACGCAAACATAGTTTGAGGTGACTTGATCCAATGAGGTTGTGAAAGATAATGGACACAAAACAGTGAAGTATAGTAAGAAATCAAGAACCAAGAATAGAGTATAATGACAAACATTTTCTTTGAAAGTTCTTGGAATCCAACTTAGCGAGAGTAAAGAAACCACCATGAACGCAGAGATGGTGTTGATCGTGCAAGGGACGTAGAAGAAAGAAGAGAGAGGATGCAGGAGTTTGAATGAAGAGAGAGAGAGAGAGTGCCACATTAATTGAAGAGAGAGAGGATGCGGGAGTTTGAATAAAGAGAAAGAAAGAGAAAAGTGGAGAGTTGGGGTTGATCGTATAAAATTTATTTTTTCTAGAAGACAGAGGAGAAAGAATGTTGTATTAATTGAAGAGAGAGTAGAGAGATGATTTTTTTATATACATATTAGTGTGGGAGGATGGATAATTCTATGCTTGGAATTAGAGATCAAATTGATACTTACCAATTCCTATTAGAATCTTCGACCAAAAAAAAAAATTCCTATTAGAATCAGGAATCGTTATTGCTAGGTCAATTGAGTCTAATTCCAAACAGTTTTCGATTTTTTTTGCACATCCCTAATCATTGCATTTGTAGAATTTGGGATGTGACTGGAAAAAACCAAGAGCAAATGTTGTCTTATTAGAGAGGGGTAGAGTTCACCATCTTGAAGGGCGTCTTCTGGGGAAATTGTGCCCAAGGAACTATTAAAATGAAGCAGAAGGAATAATAGTAGGGTAGTGAATAAGTATACTGCTTATCATGTTGTCTCGTGGTTCAACGAAGATCAAGTGTCATGTCAATCAAGCTTAAGAAAAGAAAGGTGATTGCTGACAGAAAAATAACGTTTGAATGAGGTTGTGGTTGAGGTTGAGGCAAAGACTCCATGTCCTTATGAATTTAACAAGTGGCCTTGGTCCCGCGCATCAATATATCCCCAGCTGTGACTTTAACAGGACCTTTCCAAGTTCCTAATTCAGATTTTTTTTCAACCTTTGACTGATTGTTAAGTGGAAATTCGCATTATTATTGTGCTACCTTCTACTAAATGCAACGAAAGTTATCATTTATCGATGCCAAACTAAGCACATTTTCATACTTCATAGTTCATTGTATATGGTACTTGGGGCTGACAGATTCTAAATTAACAAAGCTGCGAGAAAATTGAATGTTTCCGAAAGTTCTTAAAAGTTGAAAATAAAATTAAAAAGTCGGTCCTCAAAAAGATAGCTATGAGGGGTCGTTGCAAATTTAGAGTAAACGAGTTTAATAAGCATAATTCCTATATGAAGCATTCATTCTATCAAAACCTGTCACCCTCCAAAATTTGCCATGTCTACACAGTGCAGCATCAGAAGTATAGTACCAAAAGCTGAACTATGGGGAAAAGGTTGTGAGTGAATATCAACACATTCAACAGATATTTCAAGCAAGACCGAGAAAGACAGACGAGGCCGTTTGTTTCTCGTTGTCTACATTTTATAGACTAGTCAATACAAGCAAAAAAAAAAAAAAAAAAAAAAAAGTTCTTGTGACATGGAAAACTGGGGCTTATCATGGAAGTATGAAGAAAAGAATTTAAAATGAAAGCACTCGACTAATTGAGAGGCTTAAAGAAAGAGATTATCTTTTCGTGATCATCAATCCTTGTTGGGATATCAACAGGCGCCAACACAACAGATTAGCACAAAAATTAGCAGACTAGTAATATATATATATATATATTGACACGACTCAATAGGGTTCAAACAAAGCAAGGTCAACCTACTCAATTGTCAATTAGGAACATGATTACTTCAATTTTATCTGCAATGGGGATACTAAGAACTGTTAATATTGACACCTAAATTTTAACGATCCTAAAAAAATAAAATAAAAATTGCATAGCATATAAAAATTACATTAGAGCAAATAAAAGAAAAAAGAAAATAAGTAAATAAGAAAATAAAAGGAAAATAAGGGGAGGATCAGTCTGATTTGATTATGAATGGAATGTGGAAATGTTGATTAGTCATCCTTGTTCCAGTGAATATTCAAATCATGGTAAATGTGGAAGTAAATTCTCGGTCAAATAAATCAGGTGAATAAAAAGAATAAGGAGTTTGATAAAAGGGAAGGACTCGAAACATCCAAGGAGTTTTCGAAAATTAAGATTTTGCTCCAATTTATAAATTATGAATTAAAGCAATGGAAAAAGGAAGTTCGAAAATTGCCATGGAAGAAGGTGGTCGAAACTAGGGGTGAGCAGCGATCTAGGGTTGACCCTGGACCGACCTTGGACCGGCTCAACCCCGCCGATCCTGGTCCGGTTCCCAGGGGGATTGGGTCGGTCCTTGGTCCTGAAATTTCAGGATCAACACTGTGCGGGTTGGTCCTCGGTCCTAAGAATTTTGGGTCGGTCCAACTCGGACCAACCCCGTATATTATATTATATTATTTATAATTCTTTTATATATTCAAACTTAAGTAAAATATTTGTTATATTATATTATATTATATTGAGATGTTCTATCAATAGCATTAATAGTAATTTCAATTTAAAACTTTTGTTGAGTATTAATTATGTATTGTTTGTTTTGCTTTCAAGTGTTTAGAAGTTCAAGTGAATTAGCAAGATGTGAAGTTATATATTCATGGTTTTTTTTTTTTTGGTAAAAGGTAAATAAATATAAAAAGGGAAGGACAAATACAAAAGATCGGATCCATAACCTACACTCTCAGATCAAGAGTGAAGGGGAGCCCATGTAAAAGAAAAGCTAGACAAATAAGGAAGAGGGAACTACAACTGCGGGGAAGACCCTCCGCAACAACCAAAACGGAAAGAACGGAGAGAACTAAAACAAAGCGAGTAGAAACACGATCATTGAGCAGAAAAGACCGCCGGATCGAATCCCCAGCACCTTTGAAGTCTTTTGTTCCTCGGAGAAGGAGAGACCTTCGAAAAAGAGATAGCTCTATCTCTAACTGATTTGATAAGATGATTCTTAAGTGCAGAAATAGCAACTGTCTCATCCCAGAAGATAGCAGCGTTCCTCATCTTCCAGATCAAATGGCATAAAGCACCGAAAGAGAAACAAACCATCTTGTGATAGAAGTCTTTGCCACTGAAAAACTTGGTAGCCCAAGTAAGTAAATCATTCCAACTTCTGTTTTTCCATGGGATGTTGCAAGTGGCGGCCCAAAAGAAGGCCGGAGGAGCCAAAGTGCGACAACCAAAGAAAAGATGATTAACAGAGTCCGGAACTTCATTACAAAAAACACAAACACAACAATCAATTCTCCCATAGGATAAAAGCAACGTCTGAGTAGGAAGACGGTTCTTCGTTATGAGCCACAAAATGAATTGATAACGAGGTGCGAGGGCATTATCCCAAACAAAGGAAGCCCACTGGACAGGATTCCTTTTTACCCTGATAAAATCCCAAGCCGAAGCAACAGAAAACTTACTCGAAGATTCATGACACCAAATGAATTTGTCGTGCATAGATGATAAGGGCGGGAGGGCAATTGACCATCTTTCTAGGAGACTTTTAAGAGCAGCACCAACCGAAGTATACAGATCAGCAACTACTGCACGGTTCGGAAGACCAATGGACTCCCTAAACGCTGGGAGGAACACACGAATCCAACGGCCCACATGAGAGCCAATAATCGTGCCATAGCGAAATGGAGTAACCATTACCAACAATCCACCTAAACGACGAACGAAAATATGGTCTGAGCTGGAGGATCTTTTTCCACATCCAGGAGCACGTCCTCGGAGTATTGGCAATCCAGAAATTCTTCTTTTTCATAAATACCGAGTGAATCCAACGGCACCATAACGATTCTTTGTCAGAGAAAAGAATCCATAAGTACTTGACCGTGGAAGCCCTATTGCATTGCTTAATGTTACGAACGCCGAGACCCCCTTCAGCCTTGGGGCAGCAAATATCCTCCCAAGCCACTTTGGCTCCTCCTCGGCCCAACGAAGTTCCCTTCCAGAGAAATTGCCTCATTATGCGTTCCACATCCACAAGAACCGACGCAGGAAGAGTGAATATACTCGTCCAAGAAGCTTGGATAGAGTGAAGGACATAACGTATCAACTGAAGCCTACCTGCAAAAGAGAGAAATCTGTGCGTCCAGGATTGAATTCTGGCAGTGATACGGTCTGTCAATGCAATGCAATCGGCTCTGTTCAGTCTAGAAGAAATAATAGGAACACCAAGGTACCGAACTGGAAGTTTTCCTTCCTGGAAACCGAACGCCCATAGGATCTTGTTCCAGCTAGAAAGCTCACCGCCAGCCATGAAAATTTCACTCTTGCGCTTGTTTGGAAGTAGACCACTCCAGGCAGAGAACAAATCAAGCCCTGCTTTGAGCATAACAATCGAAGGCCAATCCGTTTGACAGAACAAGAACACATCGTTAGCAAAGAAAAGATGGGAGAGCTGAATTGGCTTACATCTCCAGTAATACTTAAAGTCCGGATTGGAGGTACGAGACATCAATATGCCGTAAAAGACTTCCATCACCAACGTGAAGAGGTATGGAGACATTGGGTCCCCTTGCCTTACACCTCTACCGCCCGGAAAGAACCCATGAAGGTCACCGTTGATAGATATAGAGAAGGTAGGAGATCGAACACAAGCCATAACCAACTTTATGAAGTGCGGAGGAAACTGAAAAGCCTGCAACACAAGCTGTAAAAAGTCCCAATCGAGGGTATCATACGCCTTATGAAAATCTACCTTAATGGCACACTTGGGCAGATATGGAGTAAGATGGAAACCTGTAAATAGTTCCTGGGCCAATAAAATGTTGTTCCTCATTCTCCTGCCCTTAACAAAAGCGTTCTGGGATTGACTAATCACATCCCCTAAAACCCTAGCTATATGATTAGCTAGAATCTTAGTGATCACCTTATAAACTGTGTTGCAACAAGCAATTGGTCTGAAGTCCGTGACTGCAGTGGCATTAGGGACCTTCGGAACAAGAGCAATAATGGTTGCATTTACTTCTTTCAAAAGCTTAGCATTCCGGAAGAAGTCATGCACCGATTGAAGCACAATAGACCCAACAGTGTCCCAAGGTTTTAAAAAAATCAACAGCAAACCATCGGGGCCCGGGCCTTACCTTTTGCCAATGAGAATAGTGTGTTCTTGATCTCGAGTCCGAGATGGGCACGTCAAGAGCAGCAACTTGATCAAGGGAGAGAGGGTTACGAATGTACCGCCGCACCTCCTCTATAGATGGCCTGATCAAGCCTTCCTTCGGGGACAGGAGGTCAGAGAAATAATCAACGAAAACCTGAGGAACCAAGAGAGGATCAGTGACGATAGTTCCAGCAGGGTCTTTTACCGAAAGAATATGGTTTAAGAGGTGTCTTCGTTTCATAGATTGATGGAAAAACTTTGTGTTCCTATCTCCCTCTTTTAGCCATTTGACTCTAGACTTCTGCTTGTAGAATGATTCTTCATAAGATCTCAACTGAACAAATGTACGATGACATTCCCTTTCTTCTTGGGCAAGAGCGACATCCCTCGGATTGGCCTGGAGCTGGTTCTGGGCTACCGCCAAAGAGTTCCTCACATCAGCAACCTTAGCCGAAATATCAGAGAAGGCATCTCGATTGAGAGATTTTAGGAGCGACTTCACCCTCTTAAGCTTGGAGACCAGCTGGAACATAGGAACTCCAACAACAGGGGAATTCCAAGCCCTTTGAATGATGGCAATAAAATCTGGATGATGCGTCCAGTAATTAAAAAATTTGAATGGCTTACCCCGATTAGAAGGCACAAAGCACTCTAACAATCATCGGGCAGTGATCCGATATACCAGGATTCTGGAAATTAGCCTCTGAGTAAGAGAAGCATGTATTCCACTCACCATTGACAAGAACACGATCAATTTTCCTCAATTTCTTTGCCTCGCCAGAAGAAGTGGACCAAGTATATCGGCACCCAACATACCTTAGGTCACTCAGTTCGGCTTGGGACAGGCATTGAGAGAATTCATCGAGGCAGGGAATCCAGTTCGTAACACCTCCAATACGATCGGAGGGGTCCTTGATCGCGTTAAAATCACCAGCCACAAGCCAGGGGAAATGCTGGAAGATATCGCTATAAAGACAGAGGTCTTCCCACAGGGGACGACGCCGGGAAAACGAGTGTTCCCCATAAACAGCATATACACAACAGCATACACCGGAACTATTAAACTTAAGCATGCCATGAATAACTTGATCGCTGATTGAAACAGAAGAAAAAGAGATCAAGTCTGGGTTCCACCCGACCCAAATCCTACCACGCGAGGGGAACTCGTAGTTGGAAATCCAATTCCAACCCCTAATAAGGGTGGAAGAGATGGAATCAAAAAGATGATCAGGCACCTTAGTTTCAAAGAGGCCAATGAAACAGAGATTATTAACACGCACAAACCGCCTAATTTCAGCCCACCTAAGGGGATTCAAAATGCCTCTAATATTCCAAAAGCCGATTATCATTCCAAAAGACAACAGAATCGGATTACCTCTTCCTAGTGGTCCTCTTCGCCGTAGCCGATGCTTTCGGGACTGCAGCAGGAGGGGAATCAGGAAGAAGGCGCAGGAGCTGGTCCTGGAGGATAGGAGCCTTTGTAGGCGGCTTTCCTTTCAAAGTAGGTTTCAGTACAAATTGAGCCTCATCATCAGTAGAAGCACTGTGGATACTGGAGTTAGAAATATCATCCAAGCTCTCTGAATTATTCACCTGAGTAAAAGCTCCTTCACACGACGGTTGAGGAGATTCATTATGATAAACTTGGAGAGCATCCTTGCGCTCCGTTTGGCCTTCGTCGGTGGATTGATAGAGACCAAACGAAACAACTGCAAAAGAATGGCAGCAGCAGCAGCTTTTTGCTGCTTTCCTCTTCTCGCTTCTCATTTTTACGCTTCACTTTTATCCATTCCCTGTTCCTCCGAGATAGATTCGAGACTCAGCAGCGAAGGCTTGGCCGGATTGGCCTTAGGCGATTCCTGGGGGCCTTCCAAGTCTCTCCTAGGTGAACTCGGCTCCCCTAAGTACCCCGCTCTGGGGGAACTCTGCAGCGGCGGCATAACATTTGAGTTGTCCATGCCTAAGGTAGGATGAACGGCCATTCCTTTACCTTTTTCAGGCAGGGGAGCCTTGTCTTTAGCCTGAGCATGATTAGGTTCGGCCTCAACGCTCCCATCACCAGGCAACTGATGCTCTGATTCATTGACATCCACATTGCATTTGTGGCCAAATATTCTGCATTTCATACAAAGCGAGGGGCCTCCATTCGTATTCAACATCAACAACTACCAGTTTTCCCCTAAGTTCTAGCTTAAGAGACTCTCGGATATCCTGTTGAACTGTGATTTCGACACAAACACAAGCAAACGTCAGCATGTCCATTTGCTCAATTCTTTGATCTACGTAGAGCGGCTTTCCAAGAACACTAGCTATCTTACTGATAGAGTGCGTAAACCAGAAGGAACAAGGAAGATTCCGCTAGCCTCACCCATACCGGCACCGATTGGAGGGACTCCTTGTTTAACTCAATTCCCGGCTCCCATTGCTGCAACATCAACGGAATTCTAGCCACGAATGCAGTCCCTCCCTCTAAGATCTTTCTCCTAAATTCAGAATCAGCAATACGCAGCAAGAACAGTCCCCTGCCATTGGACATTACCTGCTGCAGCATAGGCCACCAAGCTTTCCTAAGCGATTCATCCACAACCTTAAACGGGAGTTTCTTTCCCAAGAAATGCCCCACTAGGCAATCGTAGAGTTTAGGATCAGCAGCATCCAAATCAGCTTCATCCATATGAATGACAGAATCACTGTCAAACTGAACAGGCGTGTAATCAAGGTCATAGCCCCTGGTGACACCTCTAGCTACGGCTGCCCAGGTGCGAGCAGGAGGTTTCATGGAGACACCTCTAGAGTTATTTCGCTTAGAACGAGACCGACCCCTACTGATTCCTCGGCTTCGAGTAGGACCCGACTGCTGGTGCGAGTCTGCAGCTCCAGCCGAAGGAACCGAGGATTTGCGGGTTTGATCATTCTGCGAATTGATATTAGCCGAGGGATTAACCGTAATAGGAGGGGAGTGCATTCGCCTACTCGGTCCTTCATCACAAGACCGATCCGTCACAGCCAACGGCTCCATACAGCAGAATCGCAGAACAGAACCGAGAAAACCCTAAACCATCGCTCGTCAAAAAATCCCTCGAAGAGAAGACGTACCAGGCTAAGATGCAGGGGTTTAAAGAGCTAGAAAAAGCGCCTCTTGGCGCGGAAGATCGGCCCCAACCAACGGTCAACACTCGCGTGGCCAGCAGCAACCGGAATCGCAGCTACAGTGCCGAAGTCGCCCAAAGAGAGAGATATTAATTGTTATATATTCATGGTTTTTTTTTTTTGGTAAAAGGTAAATAAATATAAAAAAGGGAAGGACAAATACAAAAGATCGGATCCATAACCTACACTCTCAGATCAAGAGTGAAGGGGAGCCGATGTAAAAGAAAAGCCAGACAAATAAGGAAGAGGGAACTACAACCGCGGGGAAGACCCTCCACAATAACCAGAACGGAAAGAACGGAGAGAACTAAAACAAAGCGAGCAGAAACATGATCATTGAGCAGAAAAGACCGCCGGATCGAATCCCTAGCACCTTTGAAGTCTTTTGTTCCTCGGAGAAGGAGAGACCTTCGAAAAAGTTTAAATTCATGGTTTATATTAAGTATTTTGAACTTTTTATAGTTTAATTGTATTTTACTAATGAATTTCAGCTGCACTTTACTTTTCAATTTGTGTCAAATGGTAGAAGTTTTTGAAGAATAGAGTAGTACTGCAGTTGTTACGGTGATTTGCCAGTCAAGTGGTGTGAAGGTCATTTTTTGGTTGAGTGGACTTTACATGATTAAATGCTAGTCAAGTGATGTCAAGCTCATTTTTTGGTTGAGTGGACTCTACATGATCAAACGCAGGAAAATGCTTTTGCATATAGTGTTATGAATATTAAAGATAAATGATTACAAGAACTTTCTATCTTGT
This sequence comes from Eucalyptus leucophloia subsp. euroa, assembly GCA_017140325.1. NCBI lineage: Eukaryota > Viridiplantae > Streptophyta > Magnoliopsida > Myrtales > Myrtaceae > Eucalyptus > Eucalyptus leucophloia. The sequence continues at coordinate 18,693,996 of CM029471.1, read as the reverse complement.
CTCATATCTCAATAAGTAGTTAGCAGGTATGAAATTTCTATTGTTGTGTCATCTTAAATTTGCTAAATATGTATTGGTATTTATAGTTTAGTTGCACAATACCGCATTGTCAATGGATGTGTAATTTGAATTTGTAGGTTTGTTTTTTTAAGGAGTATAAAAAATAAAACGAAAAAAATTATTGATTGGTCCCGGGTTGACCCTGGAATCAGACCGAACCCATAGAGTCGGTCCAGTCCTTGGTTCCAAACTCAATAGGATTGTGCCTCGGTCCTAAAAATTGATGACCGACACTGTACGAGTCGGTCCTAGGGTTAGGGGTGGTCCGGATCAACCCAGACCTTGCTCATCCCTAATCGGAACCACTATAAAAGGAGACCAAAAATTTTCAAGGAGGGGGGGAAGATTCGAAAAATTCAGAGCAGAAAAACAGAATTCGTCCGAAAGAAAATTCGTGCAAGGGAAAGCCGTGGAGAGAGTTCTCTTTTTTATTTCTTTTGGTCTTTTCAAAGTCAAAAGAAACGAAGAAAGAAAGTTTTTGCTTTTGGCTGAAGAGTGAAAGAGACGTGTGTGCAGAGGGTGGACGTGCGAATAGACAAGAGGGAGAGAATAAAAAAAGGGAAAAGCAAAAAAAAAAAAAACGCCACTGTTCATCTTCTCCGTGGCCTCCCCTTGCTGCATGACCAGCCCCTGCACCGTTGGTCTCCGAGCTGCTCCCGCTGTCTCCACCGCGCCTCCGCCACCGCCACCTCGCCGGACTCGCCCCTGACGCGCAGCAGCATCGCCGCCCCGCCCGACGCCGTTGCTGCGCCCGCACCTCCGCCTGAGCCCCGCTCCGAACGCGCATCTGCCGACGCCATCGCCGCTCCAGCTTGCAACCCAACAACGCCGCTGCCGCGATCTGCAGCAGCCCGCGAACCCCCGCACCGAGCCTCTGCTGCGTCCCCGAGACCGCCGCGCCCCACCTCACCTGCAACCTGCGCCGGCCCGTGACTCGCCCGTTGCTCGAGATCCCGCTGCCGACGCCCGCGCCTCCGGTCGCCGACGTCACAGCATCACTGCCCTCGCCGGAGCTCCAACATCCGACCTCTCCGATGCCGGCCAGCAACCCCCGCGACGCCCCGACGCCCCGACGCCAGCCAAGCCCCGCACCGCTGCCGACGTCTCCGCCCAGCGACACGCGATCCAGCTCCGCCTCCGCCGCTGCTCCGAGCTCGAGCCCGCCGCTGTCCACCTGCTGCTGCTCCCCACCGGAACTCCAACGACCAGTCAACGACCGCCCGGCGCCATCCACTGTCATTTTCCCTCTTTAGGTAGTTTAGCTTTTTTATTTTATTTCATTTCATATTGTTTTGTTTTATTTAATCTTATCTCTTTTTTTGTTTTTTTAGTTCACCGTAATATTTGATGTCAAATTTTGTAGGCATTATCAGCAAGGGTTTTCTCCAAAATTATTATAATTACTAATTTAATCTCGGATTATTTTTTAATTATATTAATTTATAGGGTTTATTGATGATATTTTAATTGTTAAATCAATATAATTATTAATTTGATCTTTTAATAATGAATAAGCATTCGTGTGGTTACCATATTTACATGATAGTAATTTAGGTTAAAATAAATCTTAACTGTTTGCAAAAAAATATTTTTTGAAAAATAAAAAGAAATAGTACTGAAATAGCATTAGAGAAATTTATTGTAACCAAATCCCCATACCCATAGTCTCTAGTTCGTAGGAGTAAAATTATTTTACTTAGATGTTTAATCGACCTATTGAAAGCTGATTATTGGCGACTCCTAAATAATAATCATTTATATGTTAAATATTTGAACCTTAAATAACGAATTGGTATGAGATTGGGAAAGCTTGAGCTAAGTTTAAAGACTTAGTAGTCCATTAACCTAGTTTTATGTGGTGTACCCAAAAATTAGGTCACAACAGTTAACCAAAGAAGTGAGCCGAAAGAGCTAAAATTTATGATACTAGAAGACCTTCGCCTAGAGTCATTTCCATCTTTAAGTCTAAGAACTTGTAATGCAAGAATAAGGTACATAAACAAAAGGTAAAGGGTCTTCTTGTTTAACTCATATTGCAATTTGGCAACTTCCTGCCAACATAAAATGTGATAGGCGGCAAATTACTTGATCGCGAGAGAGAATGCTGCAGCAACAGGAATTTACATGTACATGACTGGTTAAGAGACACAGTGAACTCAATTAATAAACCAAGGAAATTTCGTTCTATTGTATCTAATCTATATATAAACATTGCTCATAAGCACAAGAACTACAAGGTAGCTCATACACGACACGATTAGTCTTGAGGTGTCATTTATCTACTGATACAGGAAGTTCCTCAAGTTCTCAAGTTTTGTAGATTACGCAGTTCATTTGTGATGGCATGTGACTAGCGAGCTTCACCAACAGTAATCGTAAGTCCGTTAACCGAACATGTTCCGTTAAATGCTGACTGAAAATCTCCGTTGTAGTCACTATCTTCAATGAATGCGGGCTGTTTCGGGGATGGAAGTACCACATCAGCATTCCCCAACATGAAAACCACCGTGGACATAGTTGGTCTGTCCGATGCATATCTTTGCATGCACAAAAGACCAATCTGAATGCACCTGTATACCATTTTCTCAGGATATGTCTTGTCCATTGATTTGTCGACAATGTCCATGCATTGTCCTTCTTTCCACAGCTCCCATACCTGGGAAGAACACACATCAAACTTAATGGATCGTGATAATGTGAATGTAGAGGCTGGTCAAATTGTTCGTAGCATCGAATTACGTAAGAGTTTCATCCTTACATGGCCGATTAGATTGCAAAAGGTGTTCATATGATAGCACCCCGTATTTCTTTGGCCTGTAATGATCTCCAACAACAGAACTCCATAACTGTACACATCTGATTTTATTGAAAACCAGCCTTGTATAGCATACTCTGGTGCCATGTACCCACTACAAAAGCCAAAAGGGAGAGTAGTAATCAACATCTCATTCACCATATAATCTTTCAAGTTGAACTTCCGGAGACATAACTATAGGTCAAAACTTTAGTATGAAAGGATAAAATGGTTGGTCTGAGTTCTTTTTCTTCATTCTAATTTCTCATTGTCTAATCAGGAAAAGTAGAAAACAATTCTAAAGAAAAACACTTACTATGTCCCGATCACGTGCTTCGTTTTTCCTTCTATTTGGTCACCTCCACATATCCTTGCTATCCCAAAATCTGAAATCTTGGGGTTCAATGTGTCATCCAGTAAGACATTGCTAGGTTTCAAATCTCTATGGATTATCCTCAACGTTGAATCTTGGTGTAAATACATGAGTCCTCGAGCTATTCCGTATGCAATATTGAACCTTTTTCCCCAATCCAGAAGCGACCTCTTTGTTTCGTCTGGACCAAAATGGGGAATTTGCTCGCATCATTACCCAAACACTAGTTATAGAACCAAAATTCCCTCCACTGGACCAGAGGACTTACCAAAAAGGAATGAGTCCAAGCTTTTATTGGGCAAATACTCATAAATTAACAGTTTCTCGTCCTCTTGAATGGAGCAACCTAGGATTTTCACCAGATTCCGGTGTTGAAGTTTGGCAATCAACCTGACTTCATTCTTGAACTCTTCAATTCCTTGTCCAGAATATTTTGAGAGTCTTTTAACCGCTATTTCTGTTCCGTTATTCATCATACCCTGTGAAATGAACACATCAAGAGAATAAACATTAAGGCCTGTTAAATGAAGCCAGTAGCTCAAAAGCTGTTATGAGCAGAATTTAAGACTTATTAGGTAGGTAAACTTGGTGGGCAGGTTAGACTCATTACAACCTAGAAAAATGAAGAAGCAACATGGCTTGTGCTGTTCTCCGCCTCTTCTCGCTTATCTTTCGCTGGTCACTTTTTTAGTTTCGTGATGACTGGAAGATAAGACTCGCCACAAGAGACGCCTACATAGATATAGTAAAATAACCAGATCGCGGCACCGTTTGAGAATTTTAAACGGAAAAAGGGTCCATTGAAAAAAAAAAAAAAAAAAAAAAAAAGCTAGCCTTTTTCCGAGCATGTTTTTCAAGGACATCAATCCACATAAGAGACAAACACTTGAAGCTAGTAGACTACACCTTTAGTATGCAATAACCATCTGCATTCAGTGGAACAGAGAGATTAATTACCTTATATACAGATCCAAACCCCCCTTGGCCAAGCTCATTGACGGAGGAAAAATTGCTTGTGGCTGCAGCTACCGTGCCAAAATCAAAGAATGGTAGATCTGTTTGTGGTCTACCTTCCCTGTTGAGGTCTTTCAGACCCGTAAGCACGTCGAAATTTGTCAAGCTTGTGGTAACACTAACATTATGATTACGCCTTCTTCTATCTGCAGGCAGACGAATAAAATGCATAAGAAAGACAATGAAAGCAATTCTGTTATGCTTCTTTTGTTGCTGTTCTGGCCAATTTGGGAATTTTCTGGTAGGGGAAAGAACAATGCAAATTTTCCCCTCAACAATCAACTTATCCCTTATTGCTTAAGATCAACTCACGAAGGCTTGATTTCGAGATGGATTGCAATACAGCTTTCTCTAATTATCTAGCAATGTCTGTGCAGCCTTGTTGACCAAGGTTTCTGGTATTGAAATCAAACACCCTTTGGCCTAAAATCCTGATTAGATTAGCTCCAGCTTAAATTTAATCTGTTATTTTATCCTAAACATCAAAATAATGACCTACTTGTCAAACAGACTGAGTAATATACATAGCAGAAAAGGCTTCTATCAAGGCTAGATCACCGCACCTCTTTTCCTCTTTGACATAAGGCAGTACATAAGGGAGCCTAAGAGCAGCAACACCAGTGCAGATACCGATATTGTTGTCACCATTGCCATGTTAACAAGAGTACTCCTTTTCCTATAGCGAGCTGTAAGAGAAGGCACGAGAAGTGTGCCAATGACATTGAACACGTCAATTCTACGGAAATTAATGTAACAAGTGCAGTTTATGATATTAAGTATCAGAAGCAAACAGTTTCATCAAGACAAGATCAGGAGAAATTGGGACAACAATTACTAACCCACAACAGCGGCAAAAGTATTTAAAGTAATTATTAGCGATGAGTACCTAAGTCAATTGCATCGACCCGCACATATAAATCTTGACCCAAGTCTGAAAATTCTCTTGTATCTATTAAATCTCCATACCATTTGAGGCATCCATATTCCCCCATACTTTCATTTGCACTTGAATAAGCTGTGCAATTGCAATCCCTCAAGCATTCCTGCTCACACTCCTTCAAGCTCAGGCTCATGTCGACATGTGCTGTTGAAGCGTCTGGCAACTTCAGCTGTCTCAACTTCACGAAACCTTCCCCACTTTGACCCATTGACGCACCTTGCCTCCTCTTGCAGCCGCCTGTTCCATCCCTTAGGTACCAATTGCCCGGAAACTTGGGCTCGAAGCCCGGCAGGCATGTACAGTCAAACTGGTCTGCATTGTTTGCACCGCAGATGCCATTAGGCCCACACTTGCTGTAGTAGTCACACAGTTCCTGTGGATGATAATTAAACTCAGTCCACCGCCGCTCTTCATCATGCCACATGAAGTGTTTAACTAACCCTGACTCATGCACCACATATCTGGAGAGAACCGATGCATTGATGACATCAAACATCAGAGAAACCTCGGTCGCATTATTCACAAGTGTGATATTATAGATAAAATCGTTAGCCATCTTGGCAAGGATACCCTGCCGTTTTTCAATTATTGGTCCAGGCCGCCAATATGGAGCTTGATCCTTGTAAAGGAACAACTGTGGGTACCCTGTTGGCACTAACTTGTATGAACAACTACCCGGTGATGGATCATCTTCAGATTTCCAAGATGTCATGAACCGGTTCAAACCTGTTCTCAGGTCCCACCCAAGCTTCATGGATGGAAGAAAGGTATCTGTGGGATAATCAAAGCTCTGCCAAATAACCACTTCACTCAAATCATGAATCAAAACAAGATTACCTGAATCCAAAAGCTGAGCAACTCTAGAATTATTTGAAGTCATGGAGGAAACATTAGTTGACCAAATGGGAACGCTCCCATTGTTTGAATGGATCACTAAGTTTCCATAATGATCAAATGCAAAAACTCCTGAAGTATCATTCACGGAATTTTCTCTGTTAGCAACCCAAACGACAGTTCGCTCTGGTTGTCCATAGTACCAAATTCCCAGGTAACGCGAGCTTGAATTACCTGGGCTGAAGAAACCGAGTGAATATATGCTTCCTTGGGAGATTAAGACATCGCCATCTTTCAAGGTATCGTTTGGGCCAAGGGTGTCCAAAGAATCAGTCAAATGAAGAAGAAGAAATAAAAACATGGCGAGTAGTGACACTATTTGAGAGCTCATGTCGTCCGTACAGGAGCGTGCTTTTGCTTCAAGCAAGAAGGCCGGGGTATTGGATTTTTATTTTTTTATTACTAATAAAACAGAAACTTCTCAATGTAGTTTAAGGTTTAATTGATGAGAGGAACGCCGCCATTTGTGACCATCCTTATGAGTTGAAATTTCAGGGTCAAAATAGTACGCCGGTGGAAAATGTACTATGAGGCGGCGACTCGACATCACTTGTCCGAGCTCGACTTTTCTTCTTTCCTCTCTGAGTGCTCCTCAATTTATCAGACAGTTTGCTTGCATTACTTGAACACTTACATTTAGAAATCAATGGAAGAAGTTTTATCAAGAAGGAGAACAGAGGGGGACGCCTTTTGATTGGCCAGTCAACATCCTTTGTCCTTTTCCTTTTTAAAAGCCCCGACAGGTCCACGTTAGGTGAATATAACAGCTCATTGGTATTGCCTGTTGAGAAGCAAAGGAAAAAAGAAACGAAATTATTGTGATGGGAGGTTCAAGAGAGAGACAGCTAGAAATGAAATTATTGAGATGCAAGGTCCAGAGAAAGAGAAACTAATCGTCTCAATCGACATCTGCACAGCAGCGAAGAGTCTAATTCGTCTTCTCTCCATTGCATTCTGTGTGCATACTGCTCCCTCATGGTCCCTGAGTTCAACACGAAGATGATAACTACTATTTAGAATTAAACAATATGCTAGAGAAAATAAATCATGAACATAATATTGGAACATGGTACCGTGATTACCCTGGCGAAAAATGTACAAGCCTTGTCGTCGAATACCCAACTGTTTTCGAACATATTGGCGCTGGAAGTTCGATTCAGTCGGTGTCATGATGAGCCCAACAAGCCCAATACCATGTCTTCAATGGCCCAACTCATTTTCTTTCCTTGAATGATGCTGGAGCAAACAAAACAAGAAAAATGAAGCAGCAGCCGGCTCGTTCGTAAAAGAGGAAAGAAGAGGGGAAGAGAGGGAAAGAAGAGACAGAAGTCTTTGTGTATAGCCAATCCGGATACATTGAGAAGCCGAATCAACTGCATATTGTAATGCTGAATAATCATTCAAGCTTATTATTTATTTAATCATAATGATTTTGGAAGTTATGGCACAAATTTCAAGTTATGAAGATTTTGAATTACGAGGTTCGATTGAGGTTCGATTGAGGAGCATTTGAGCTGTGATTTATACGGAAATGATAGATTAGAGTGGTGTGGAGCTATGGAGTATGAAAAAACTTCATTTCAAACTGTGGTTTGGTCGAAACGAATTTATGAAGTCTCGCATTCGAGTTACGTGTGGTAGATAATATGCATTATAGAGAAAGATGAATGTTTGTTATAAATGAGTTTTGTTGACACCTAAATTTTGGCATCTCATTTAGTTATTTATTGCATAACAAATTAGGGATTAATTTTTAACCCCTTAGCAAAAATATTAGAATTAAGTTGCATAGCATTTTTTTATTGCACTTGCATTGGACCGACTCACGGATTAGTTTCAATTGATGGTTCTGAGCCTTAATTTGACGAGTTGGACTAAACCTATGGAGATAGCAAATTAGCCTAAGTCCCTTTTTTTATGACTGAAAATTATTTTGTGAAAAATAGAGGTTTGATATTTTCGGTGATATGATGGTGGATTTTTCAATATCCTCGGATAGGGCAAGTGTGAAAAAAGAGATATTGTGAGCTCATCTTTGCAAAATTTGGAATTTGAGAAAATCTCATTACAATCTTGAATCTTTGGCAATATGTGATAAAAATCGGTGAGGAATATTTGGTTGAATGAAATTAGGAAAATATATACACTCGTCCAGCGAGGAGTTGGTGTGCAGAGATTATAAATTGAGGCGTTTTATGAAAAAAAAAAGGGGGGGGGGGGCACAATTTCGTAAACGGCCACGCGGAAATAGAGGGTCGGCAATAAACACTCAAGAGAAGATAGAGAGAGAGAGAGGGAGCTCCCTTAGCCAACCCTTGGTCGAGATGCGGGTCTCGCCTCGCCCTCGCCATCACCACGCTGCTTGCTGCCTGAGCGGACGCCGTGCATCGCCCTCCTGTAGTCGCAAGTCAGCCGTCCCCTTGACGACAACACCAGCTGATCGAGCAGTGCCCTGCATCCCGAAGCCATAAATCTTTGTGTCGCTCTCCGCGATTGGCGTCTTCACGTCCACAAACAATAGCCCCTGCGGTCTCTCTCTCTCCACAGAAGAAGATTACGACTGAATTAGGCGAGCGAAGCCAGTCAAAATTTCTCCACCGTCTGGACCTTGAGGAGGGTACACGTAGCAGGGGTACTATATGAAGACAACCTAGGGAAGTGAGCAGGGAATCTCCACAGAGTCATCATTCTCCACCATAGATCTCGGATATATATATATATATATATATTTTATCTTTTGCGCTTTGTTCGTACTCATTCTTTGCGAGTTTCGTTGAAGTCCAAAGAAGCCAACATCTCCTAACCATCGTGAATACCACGTCATATACTGTGGCCACCACTTGCAAGCTTGAAGTCCATAGTCAAAAGAGTTGCTCGAGTTTGAGTGAAATAAGTCTAAGTGGTGAATTGGTCTTCTTCAGGTATTGTCCAGAAGTGAAAGAAACAAAAGAAAAAAAAAATCATCAAAGCTTCCTCGCTGCGGAGTCACTTCGACGTCTTCGACCCTAGCCGAGCGGTCCATTGTGATCCACCTTGGGTGTCCTCATTGCCGCCGGTCACTTGCCCCACTATGCCGCTCATTGCACACCATTGCTCACACCATCGAGCATTGCAAACTGCCATAGGTCACCGGTCGTGATCCATTGCCCAACGCTTGAATTTGGAAAGTTATTGTCACAATTAGGTGATACTTCTTACTCAATGCCATTGAATATTTTATCACCTAATTTGTGTATTTGATATCCATTAATCATATTTGAATGATAGGCATATCTCTAAATTATGATTTATTTCCTAATTCACAACCGCATATAATCTTTGATTCCATCTATAAGGCTTTAGATGGAAGTATTGATTCCGCAGGAATCTTTAAAATTGATATTTTGATCTTTAAGACTTAAGATCAACTCGTCGATTTTATTCGTGAAATTTCAAGTTGGTTGGATATTATCTCCCTATTCACATTGATTGGATGATATATGATCTCGAGTGATTTGGTGCTTATCTTACTTTAATTGCTTTATTTATCCCAAAAAATACAAAAAAAAAAATGCATTTGCATTTCATCTAGATTAAATTGATTTTCCTAGATAGAATTGCATGATAGAATAGTTAGATTCTTTTCTAATTATATTAAAATGCATGTTTAGATGATATCTAGGTTAGATAATTTCTTTGAATTAAATTGCATGTCGAGATAAATTTCTAAGTTAAGATAGGATTCAGGTTAGCATTAGTCTATTTCCTAACATAAAATAGATAATATCTCACTTTAGTTAGATTTTTATTATTAGTAATTTTTTATTACGAATTTTTATAAAAAATACGAAAAAAAATCAATCATGTGCATGTCATATAGAATTAGGTTCATGAAATGCACGCCATTTAGTGATTGTTGCTAGGTCCATTTAATTAGAAATTGTTCGTCATTAGAATTAAGTCATTTGGTTAATTTAGATTGCACATTTAACCATTGGAAAATTTTAATTTTGAATTTCATGAAAAATACAAAAAAAAAATTGTCTTAGAATAGATTAATTTCATTCTCAATGATAGATTGCATGCTCATTAAGAAAACACAAAAATATTTCACTTGCATAATATAATTTAGGTTATATTATTATGTCATATCATTTCATATTAGATTAGTAGCATGCATTACATAAAGCATGATTTTTATTAAATAAATGAAAACAAAGTGACTGCATGTTAATTAGAAATCATATCTAAGACTGTTGATATGAATTCTGATCTAACATTATAGATGCTTTCGTTGTTATAAGGTAAGTCCTGTAATTTATTAATTGCTTTATTTGGGTATTAAATTGGTTGTTTGGACACCCGCATGATTACCTCACATGTTAGGGAGGTAAAATTAATTCAAGATGCCTACAAAACATTCTTTGAAATAAAAAGGGAAAGGTACCGAAAGGGCATTAGAAAAGTCTAGTGTAACCAAGTCCCCGTATCCAAAGTCTCTAGTTTGTATAAGTAAAATAATTCTCCAATTATTTTACTTAGGTGTCTAATCAACCTACCATAAACTAATCGGTGGCGACTCTTAGCTAATAATCTCTTACATGCTAAATATTTGAATCTAAGTAACGAATTGGTATGGGCTTGGGAGAGCCCGAGCTAAGTTTAGACTTAGCAGTCCAATAATCTAATCCTAGGTGGTGCACCCCAAATTTAGGTTGTGACAAGTTTCTTCATTAGGGCGTAAGAGTCAGCCTCATTGACAATTGAGTGTGATTAATCGAATCATTTGTTGGAATAGTGTTTTATTTGGATTTTGATATTGATTTTTTTTATATTAAATGATAGGAATTTGGATGTGTTGACTCAAGTAACTAGTATAAGTTGATTTTTTGACTTTTCCCAAGTAACCGGTACTATCTCTTCTATAAATTTATGAACTCACATCTTGAAAGTGGTACATATTGAAAGAGCATAGTTCTTGCGAAAGCCTTGTTTAAATGTTATGTGACATCTTAATTTTCGACCCTGTCTCGATTAAATAAATTGGGCTTTTCATCGATGTGCCTATGGTCCTTTTTCTTTAAACTGATTACTTACGAGATAACTAATCTATCAGATGAAGCCGTTAAGGAATATAAACACGACAGACTTGAGAATTCAATTAGAAATCGACTGCTCGACCATGCTAATTGGTTAGGGTCAATATGGCATCATTATAATTAATTAGAGATCGGAGATAGGTCGATTCGACAGAAGCAAGTAATTTAATTTGCAAAAGTCGTGTCGAGCGGCATTAAACCAATCTAGTACCCATAATTGAAATCTTGAGATTTTTACGACAACCGAGTTGCCGATGAGTCGAAAATGCATAAACGTGAATTGAAAATTATCAACTGCGGGTCAACCGTGATAAAATCCCTAAAAACTACCCGATAGGTTAGGTCATGCTAAAATCGCGTTTGGTCGATTTTAATCACGAAATTGAACTCGGTTTCGGGAATCGAACGTTCAAATGTGTCACGATTTATTTTTAGGACATCGTCTAATCCTTTGAAGAATTTTTGGTGAGCTCGGAATTTTGGCGGAAAAACCAAAATTGGCTAATTAAAATGGTGGAAATTCGGATGGGCAAAATTGAGGGACTTTTTGGCCTTTAAAGTGAATTAGTTTGTGAGGGAAATTATGGGAATTGGTATAGGCAGCCTCCTCAGCAATTTTTGCCATCAAATTGAAGTTGTTTGGTGGGGAATTGAAGAAGAAAATGAAGAAATTCGTAGGGGCTGTTGCTGTGTAGATTTTGGACACCAAAATGGAGTTAAATGGTGAAGAAAGGAAGGAAAATCAGCCATTGGTTCATGGCTTAACAATATGGGCAGAAGACTTTGAGGGAAAACTACTTGAGTGAATGATATTTTTGCATGAAAGGCTATTGGCTAGCTTGAAGGCTTCCAAGGCCTCTTGTCCCCCCTTGTTCCCCCTCTCTCTTCCCCCTTCTTCCCTTATACGCAGCCCCCTCCAACAGAAGCAACTTCAGCTTCTTATTCTTGCTTCCTCCACAAACCTCCATTTTCTTCCATTGTTGAAGCTGCAAGCCAAGCCAGAACTAGCTAGCCACCCACACGCTCAACACTCCACCGCCTAGCCCACCATCGAGCAACCGCCTCAGCCTGTGCACCATCTCCTATGTCCGCGCCGCTCGTGCCGTGCCATCCTCGAGCTCGATCATCCCCGGCCTCCACCCGTCCCAACTCCGACCAGTCACTGCCATCCCCAAGCCAGCCATCTCCAACTCACTCCACCACAGCCATCTTGAGTCCAACCACTTCAACCCCTCGGTTTAGCCACCTCAGAACTGAAGCCAACAATTGGGCCATGAGCCTAGCAAAGCTTTTTCAGCCACTTCTGGGCCTCCTTTAGAGTCACCGTAGACACGGGATTTCATTGCCGTTGCGCCGTTATCGCCGTGAACCCGTTTACTCGCTAATCTAGTGAGTTAGCTCCATAATCCTTTATTAGGTTTTTAATTGCATTTAAGGGGGTTAGATTAGTGTTAATTAGCTTAGTTAAATTAGTATTAAGTGATATTAGCCTTAAGATGGATTAGTGTTGATCTAATTAATTAGATTAGTAGTAATGATTGTGGTTTAGTTTGGTTTAGTAAATTTCTCCTCGGATTAGTTCACTGGACTCTCGCCGTTTGCTATTTTTGTGGATGGAAATGTACTGCGATTTTAAGATTGATTATTTATTGAGAAATGTTTTAGACATCGTCAGCTATGATATATTTTACTCAAGATTTTAGGGATTTAAAAGAATGATATTTTAGCTCCGTTATTTGCAAAATAGAATCACGGATTGTGCTAGAACTGGTGACATTTCGGTGTTTACAGAATTCTTATCAACCCTTAGGGTTTGATTTTTGAAATAGTTTCTTTACAAAAGTTGTTCATTACATCTTTTAGTTTAACATAGTCAAATTTCAGATCAAACAGACAAGTTTTGGACTTTGAACCAAGCTAGTTTTGGAAAAACTTAATTTCTGGAAACAAACACAGTTTTTGTAACGATTTGAGCAATTTACAGTTCTTAGTCTAGAAAGATTTGGGTCAAGGTGTCTTTAAAAATATTCTTTTAAGTGTCATTTATAACATATTCAAATTTGATAATTTTTCGAGCTCATTTGGTTGCATTTTTGGATTTAAACTTGGAGATGCGCGAGTGGCCCGATTTTTGCTAGTTAGGACCAGTAGTGATTTTGTAATTGTTCTTGATGTTATGCTTGGTAGATAATGTTGATTTGGTGCTGTGGTTAACTTTTGGCATGCTTAGAGCTTATGCTTGATAATATGTGAATTGATTGCTTAATTGTGCAATTGGGTGCTTGGTTGTTGTTGTTGTTATTTTTTTTTTTTGATGACCCAGGAAACCCCGAAAGCCGATAGCCGGCGGGAAGAACCTGGGGTTGACGCAAGCTAGCCACCACACTCATGCTAGCTGTTAAGTCATCAAGTAACGCCACTGGGATTCGAACTTGGCACCTTTCATGGGAGGCACAAAGCTCAAGCCAACTACGCCACCACAGTGGGTGGTCAGTGCTTGGTTGTTGTTATGGACTATTATTGCAAAAATTAGATTTTATGATATTTAAATAGAAAAATACTGGGTGTCGGCTTTGACGTAAAAAATGTTTTATGTATTATGTAAAATCGTGGAATTTTGAAATGGAAGAATATCACGCTTTATGGTTTGATTTGACTGTGTGACCATGCACAATTATTTTACCGAGTATTTTTAATATGAAGAAAATTGACCAAGTTCATTATTTGAAAATGGAAGTATTTGAGTGCAAAGCATGATATTCATGGCCGAGTATGGATGTGCGTGTGGTCACTTTTAGAACTCGTCACCTGCCAAGAGTCAGGGAGGCGATGCTTTTGTGTGGAATGCCGTCTAGATGTAGACGTTGCCGTGCTCGACAAAGTGGGACGACGCCCGATTATGCCAGATGATTGCTGATTGTTGAGTTGGTTGTGGCCGTTGGGTCGTAAATAATTGAAACACGCTTGAGTGATTGAAATAGTTGAGCCTGATTATGGAACAAAATTATATAGCACGGAATGAAACGTGTCATAAGGGTTTGACCTTATAATCGGGATCCTTGTGAATATTTGATGAATGATATGAGGTTTTCCAATTGCTGAATTATGCTTGTTGCGTTTATATATGTATATGAGATGAGTTAATGTGTAGAGAAGTGCTGAGCCAAGGTAACTCCTATATAGTGCATGTTTAGGCTACCTCTAGGTGAATTCTCATCCTAATTGGGATTTAGGGTGTTGGCTCACTGATATTTTATCTCACCTCGTCGTGGTTACTCCTTTTTTCAGGGCCGTAGTGTGGAGATCTGCCGAGTGCAGATGTGATGGGCGCATGATGCGACATCTTTTGGTTGGCCCTGTCAATAGTGGAGTGTAGGTTGTTGGGTTGTTTCTGTTTGCGACAGACCAATGTTTATAAACCCGTAGGTTTGGCTTGATTGTATATAAAGTGTGTTTTGTGAAAATTGGTTGTCTTGCTTTTTTATTCCATGTTTGATTGATGTCTAGGGTTTATTAGTTCGCTTTCGCATGTGCATAAAACGAAAGGGTTAGCGATGCGTTCTGGGACATAGCAAATTCTATCGACCATCGAGAGATGTTTGCACGCTCGAGGTTTGGGGCGTGACATGTTATGTGAAGGGAATTATTGAAAGCTATACGTATTGATTGTGAAATGCTTTATGAAATGCATTTGATTTGATGAATGGACTCCTAAAAGGTTATGTGATTCGGTTTGTAAACTCAGTTTATGAAATGGCTTTTTGGTATTGATTGTTAGTTGTTGGAGAAATATATTAATTGATATGTTCATATCACTATGACAATAACCCATTGAAGGGCTTGTGGCATGTGCACTAGTTTAGGATATTCTTTTAAGCCGATCTACTAACTTTAAAGTTGGAGACCTCGCCAATTGGGCAATCTTTGTTACCTTGTTACCAAGCGTTGTATTGTGAATATGGTAGCTTATTAAGCAAAAGATTGGTCAATAGATGGACCATCAATATGTGATTTCATATGAGTTGGATCAATGAAGTAGACCACTGATGTGTGGCATGAGAGTAATCAATATAATGGACTATTGGTGTGTGAATTGTTGAGATTGATTAATAAATTGCATCATTGATATTTGTTATACTATTATTAATTTAATGTATGTTTTCTAATATATATAAGGTTGTGTTAAAGCAATATAACCCATTCTTATATTGTATGTGTATTATGTACTACATTTGAGACAAGTCAATTTTGATATCATTTTGTAATTGTGTGTAGTAAATATTCGATCCACTTAGAAAAGATGTATTCCTCACTAAGCTGTACATTGCTCGCCTCATTCCTTCCAATCTTTTTTAGGATTTTTAGCTAGCGATGGTCATACAAGAGCAATATCAATGAAGGGTCTTTTGGGAGTTGAATTTTGTTGGTTTGAAGTTACTTCCTTTGGGTGGAGGATGGTCATGTCACCCTTCATTCTTGATGGTTTTAGGATGTGATAGTTGGAGTTAGCTTTCTCTTGCAATATTAATCCTACCATTCCTCATTTACATGAGATAAATGATTGCCATGCAATAGAAAAGTGTCATAAAAGTTTTAAACATATTGCATTTGTGTCAATTTAGACCATAAACATATTGATCTAGTATCAATTCAATCATTTTGGCTAACTTTACCTGGATATTGCCAACGCAGACTTTGACCCACTTATGTGGCATGGTCATTACTAATATGGATTTTTTGAATTATTTTCTTATTTTTTAATCTTTTTATTTTTTTGTTCCTTTCCCTTCCTTTGACCAAAGACACGGGCCCGCTGGCCACTAGCCAGGCTTCACCCTCACTAGTGACGGCGAGGGAGGTTGAGCCTTGCCATGGCTGGATGAGGCTCAAACTTGCTAGATCCCATGAGGTCGTGCCTCACTAGAGGCTGTGAGTGTGACATTCTGATTTTCGAGTTTGATTTCAATGAGATAAAATGGGCTTTTCATCGACACGCTTATGGCCTTATTCTTTGAGAGGGCTCCTCACGAGATAACTAGCCTATCGAGTGAAACCATTAAGGGATTTTAACACAATAGACTTGAGAATTCGACTAGGAATCGACTGCTCGACCGTGTTAATCTGCAAAGGTCATTACGACACTATCAGAAATCGATCAAAGATTGGAGATATGTCGATTCGATTGAGATATGTAATCAGAGCGTGAGTGATTCTACCTGATTGCAAAATACTCGTCGATCGGCACTAGATCAATTTTTCTATCATTTTGGTACCTGGTGCCCGTAATTGATAACTTGAGATTTTCACGACAATCAAAAGTTGCCAATGTGTCGAAGATGTACAATATGACTCGAGATGAATTGATCACGGGTCAATTGCACCAAAAATTTATAAAAGTTACCCGATAGATTAGGTCATGCTAAAAGCGCGCCGGATTGAAATTAACCGCTTGAACTTTCAAAAATCCCGATTTCAAAAATCGAAAATTATGTCATGTCACGACCTATTTTAGGAACGTCAACTCATCCTTCGAAGAATTTTAAGAAATTTCGAGATTTTTACGGAAAATTGATTCGGATGCCGCAGAAAACTAACAGAAATTCGGGTGGGCCAAATTAAAGGAAATTGGGACTTCCAAGCCAAGCCTTTGAGTGTCAAAGACTTACAGAAAATTGTTTGGGCTTTTTCCTTAGCAAAATTGGACCTCAATTTGAGGAATTGAGTGAGGAAATTGAAGACCAAAATTTGCAAGAGACTTCAATTTTTTACTTCATTTTGGACTATTTTGATGGAAAATTGGGTGGAAAGTAATAGGGGAGACATGTAATCAATGGAAGGGATAAATGTTTGACCTTGGGCCCCTCCTCCACCTTGGCTTTCCTTGCACGACTCTTCACCGACCTCCTCCTTGCACATATGTTTCTATTTCATTTCTTTTTATTTTATTCATTCACTCGGCTATTCCACCGATTCCTCACTTGCTTCTTCTTTCCTTTTTCACGCGTCCAACCCTGATCGAAGCAACCGCGATTTCTTCGCTCCCTTCTGCCTGTTTGTTCCACAAGTTGTTGCCGAAGACCCATGTCTTCTTTCCTTGATTTGCGACGTCCCCAGCGAAGCCCACGTCTGTGCCCCCATCACCATCATCATTCACCATCATCCAACACCCCTCCACCTTCTGTTTTCCAAATCCACCGAAGCTTCAATCAACATCCTTGCAAGTAGAGCTCCTTTGTTGACCATTACTCCACGCGTCGAGCAACAAGTGAGCCCACCATCACTTGCTTTGTTCCACTGAGCATCCAGCATCTTCATCCGTTCTTTTGCTAGCACGCTTGCCCCACCTGGCGTCTTCTTCAGTCGAACAACCAGAGGCGAAAACCCTCCACCGAAGCAGATCCGTGGCCACGTCTTTTCCCCCAGCTCAAAGACCAACAAAGCCACACGATTTTAGTCCCACAAGCCCACGTAATTTTCTTGTTTGGCCCGAGGAAGTCAGTTTAACAGCTCCTTCGCTGCTCGAGCCTAGAAGCCTGCACGATCGGCCCAACTCTCTGCAGCCCGCAATTTGAGCCTTTGGTCCATCTTGATTCAAGCCCGTGTCTTCAGCCCATCTTCATGCAATTTCAACCCAAATGAATTTCAGCAGCCCATCTTCAGTTTTGGTCAAGCCTATTTGAAGCCCAAGCCCACGAAGCAAGTCAGCCCAAGCCCAGACCAAGCCTAGCAATTTTCTGTGGACTTGCAAGGCCTTTAGGCTCGGTCTGAGTGTCCGTCGATGTCACCGAAAATTCGGATTTTGGATGCCGTCACGTCGTCGTCGCAGTGAACCGGTTTTTGCAATTAACCGATGAGTTTATTTACTAAACTCTTCTTAGTAGGCTAATGATGTCTAAGGGGTGTTTAGATTTATTTAATTAGGAATTAGGTGGTTAGTTAGATTAATTTAGTGATTTAATTATGCAATTATGCATGTTAGGTGGTTAGATTAGATTAAGTGAGGCCTAGATAAATTGTGTTATATATCTAGAAGGGTTCGGGAATTTTTTGGGTCCATATTAGTATTTAATTTGGTGATGTTGGCCTAGGTTGGCATTTTGGTATTTAAGTTGATATATTTAATTAATTTTATAAATTATTTAATTATTAATTATTTTCCAGAAATTAGTCCAGGATAGGCGGTGACTGGAATTTCGTGCTGATTGAAATGGTGTGGTTAATTTATGCAATTGAGTATTAGTTTGTGCAAATTGAGTGCTAATTGGAATTTTGAATATTTAATTCCAAAAATTGTGAATTTCAATATTTATTCAGAAAATCCCGGGTGTCGAATTTTAAACACCGAAAATGGTTTTATATACTATATAAACTAGTGGGATTTTCAAAAGAATGTCATGAACTTTTTGGGTCCAATATGACTGTGTACCCACACATGACTAATTTATCGTGTATTTTTAATACGAAGAAAATAGGCGAGGATTACCATTTTCATGGAGGCATTTGAATGCAATGTATGGTGTCCTAGGCTGGAATTGATTGATCATGTATTGATTAAGAGAAACAGTTTCATGCAATTATGCTGGACATTACTAAATCCCTTTTCGGGTTACCCATGCATTAGGGTATTAGGTCGCAGTAGATTCTGGACCTATGCACCTTCGGGAATGCCGTCAATGAGACGTAGCCGTGCTCTATGGGGAAGAGACGATGCCTAACTCTGCCAGTAGACTGTCGAACATGGATGTCGATAGTGCCTTGAGTGGCTTAATTAACAATTGGAACAAATGATTGTCTAAGTTTGATGCGCCTAATTATGAGACAAAACTACGTCTCATGGTATGGGTAGGGTCATAATGGTTTAATTTTATAATCAGGACTCTTGTGATGGATTGGGCTGAGACCCTTGTAGTTGATTGAGAAAAGTAAGGCGTTTCAATTGTCGTGTGCATAAATTGCATGCATTTGAGATATGAACTATACTAACCTATAGGAAGGAACTGAGGTGAGGTAAGTTCCCTGTTCTAACTGTGTGGTTGTGTGACTAGAGCGCCCTGAAGCGTATTTCCCTCCTAATATGGGTTTAGTAGGTGGACTTGCTGAGACATTGTTTCATTGATTATTGAATAACCATTTTTAGGTCCTTAGAAGGTGGTTGTGGAAGACCAAGGTCTCGAAGTTTGAGGAGGAGGAGTATGGAGGATCGGTGGATATGTCTTATCAGTAGGTCATAGGACAACCTCTTGTGAGAGTCGACATTTTTGTAGGCTTTCGACTAAATTCGTTTTGTGCCTAAATCTCATTGTTTGTAAAAGTGTGCTTTTATGAATTGATATCCTGCTTTTCTATCATCAGATGATTATTGTCAAGAGATTTATTTTCGCTTCCACATGTGCTTAAAAATTAATGGGTTGGCGAATCGTCGTGGGAAGTCGCAAAATTTTATCGACCAGAGAGAAATAGGCACGCGCTCAAGGTTCGGGGCATGATAGTGAGAGTGACTTTACATTAAGTTGGAGAGGCTTGCCCTCGTCGACCATGGGCGAGGCACGACCTTGCTAGAGGCCATGAGGGCGGTCTTGCGCTATGCTAGCAAGGCTCAACCCTCGTCAACCCTCATCTCTGGTTGGTCGTTGAGGTCTGATGACCGACTAGAGGAAGGGGAAGGAAACTCAAAAAAGAGAAATAAAAAAAAAGGAAAAAATAAAAATAAATAATTTTTTTGAAAAATTTTAACCAAAAAAAATAATTTTTTTGAAAAATTATGAAAATATTATTAAAAAGTTCTCTACGTTAGTATTAACCGTGTCATGTAAGCTGACCGACATCCACGTTAGTAATATCCAATCAAAGTTAGCTGGAAGGACTGAATTGACCCTCGATCAAAATATTTAGGACTAAATTGATACAAATGTAATATATTTAAGATTTTTCAAATACTTTTCATGCCATACAATAATAAACTTCATTCTACATTGCGTAAGTTGAAAATTTGTCATTGCAAAACTTCAAATCGGGAAAGTTGATTTAAAACTTTGCCTGCTTTATTTTAACTAATCACTTTTTCCCTAAAGTTTTAAATTATGCAACGTCTCTCTAAATGAAAAATGGATTAGATATAACTCCATCTTTATGTTCAAGGATTACGGTTTTCCAATTACTTTACATATTCTCATTTTTTCTTTTGTTGGAAAAAAATTTTGTGCATGGAAGGTGGGGGTCTCTAAGTAAACATATTATATCTCATTAAAAGAATCCATTTTATGTTAGTAACACAGTAATGTAGTGCAATAATTAATTTTTGTTTGGAAAAATCAATGTTAGATAACTGGAGTAATAAAAAGAAATTTCTAATTAATGTAGAAGGTATTTGTTTTCAATTAACATGGAAGGAACTAGGAGAGAATGGTGCTTTTATATTGCTGCCCATTCTATACAAATCCCTTGGACTCCAGAGAAGTTAGCAGCACTAGTTGCATCAAAGTCAACCTCTTGCTGCATCTTATTCCTCATGAGCCATATGTGGTACCTGGTTACACAATCAGTTAGCACAGATCCTTTGCAGCTCTGCAATCCCAATTCATTAATGCTCAATTAACTCAAGCTCCCCGTGTCCTATAAACTCATGTTCACAAATCCTTACAAATCTCACAATCAAGAAAAAAGGTAATCTCTTCAAAATGGCCAACCAGCCAATGAAACTATGTTTTGCAATATTAGAAGTGAACCGCACCATTTTGCTGGGGCAGTTTTGCAGAGAAGCTCGGATCCTGCTCCAAGAACTATTTGTAGTAAAGTGCCCCAAGAAGAAGCTTTCCAGTTACCTTATCAGTCGATTCCAAATTAGGAGAAATATTCCCACACAAGGTTGCTTGAATCTGCGACAATTCAGAACTTGCAGTAGGCCATAACCCCACTCCATTCTCCACGATGTCAGCAACTTTTGCCTTTAAAGGAAAAAAATTCACAAGATGTCCTCGAGGATGCAATTGATCCGGCCACAAAAATCTCTTCCTTCCATCACCAATGACATATTGTATTGAAGTATGCAGGTTTACTTCACTTCAAGGAAGGTTCTTATGACATGGAAATTCAGGACTAATCATGAAACTATGCTGGAATAAATTTAAAAAAATAGGAAAATATATTAAATTTAAAAAAAAAAATTTCCGTTCTTTTGTTCCGGAGAACAAAAAAAGAATAGAAATGCGTTTGGCAAAACTTTTGTTCTCGAAAATAAAAAATCTATTTTTTTGTTTACAAGAACAAATTTAGAACAAAAACAAAAAGTAGAAAAAAGTTGTTTTTAATTCCCCAGAACAATTCCGAAAAATAATTTTTTTCTCTCCTCTTTTTTTATTCTCTTTCTTTTCTTCTTCTTCTTCTTCCTTCTTTCAGCTGGTCGTTGGCCTTGGCCATGGCTGATGCCGACCACTGGTCAGATGAGGGCCAACGAACTTGCCGGAGCGTTGCCGGCCCCCGGTGTGACATCTTGAATTTCAATCCTGTCTCGATTAAATGAAATGGGCATTTCATCGATGCGCCTATGGTCTTTTTTTTCGGAGCTAATCACTCTCGAGTTAACTGATCTATCAGGTAAAGCCCTTAAGGGATATAAATGCGGCAGACTTTAGAATTCGATCAGAAATCAACTGCTCGATCGTGATAATCAATGTCGCGACCAAATTTTCGGATATGAACCACCTAAGGTTTGGCTAATGGATTGTTAAGCCTAGACTTAACGCGGGCTCTCCCAAGCCCATACCAATTCTCCACTTAGGTTTGAATTCTTAACATACAAATGATTTTCAATCGGGAGTCGCCACTAATCAATTTATGATAGGTCGATTAGACACCTAAGTAAACTAATGGGAGAATTATTTTACTTCTACGAACCAGAGATTTTGGATACGGGGACTTAATTACGTTAGATTTCTCTAACACTTTTTTGGTACGTTTCTCTTTTATTTTGAAAAATGTTTTTACAAGCAGTTTGGATTGATTTTAAATCTAATTCCCTAACATGTAAAGTATCCATGCAGGTGCGCAAATCACCAATTTAACACCCAAGAAAGCAATTAAATAATGCAGGACTTACCTCAAAGCAACTAAAGCATCTGCAGTGTTAAATTAAAATCCACATCAACAACCATAGATATGGTTTCTAATTAACAAGCAATTACTCAATTTTTGTTTTCTCTTTTCCAACGAAAATATAGTCCATATGCAATGCAATGCTTCTAATCTAATATGAAATGATATGGCATGACAATATGTCCTAAACTATATGAATGAGTAAAAAAACTAATGATTTCTTAATGAACATGCAATAATTAAATATGCAATCTAAATTAACCATAATGACTTAATTCTAATGACATGCGATGCATGCAATGCAATGACGTATAAAATTATTTTAACTAAAATGACATGCAACATGCAATTTAATATGTGAGCTATATGTCACGTGACATTTATTAAATTACCTAACCTAATGATGGGCAATTTCTAATTAAATGAATCTAACAACAGTCAATAAATGACGTGCATTTCATGAACCTCATTCTCTATGACATGGGCATTTTTTTTTTCCTAACAAAAACATGTAATTTATCTAGGAAAGATTATCTACCTATAATTGATAAACATGCAATCATAACATGCAATGACGTGCAAAGAATGCCCTAATTCAACATGATATATGCATGATGATTTTTTTGTATTTTTATATTAATTTCAAAATTAAAATTTCACATGCAATTCAAATAATGATAAAACTAACATCCTAAATGAATGTGCTTTCTTTTTTGGTTTTCTTTCCCCTGATTCAAAATAAAGTTCTTATTCTAAATATAAAACCTAATCCTAATTCAACATTTTTTGGATTTTCTTATTTAAAATTCGAAATAAGATTGCAATTTTATCCCTAACACAGGAAATATTCTAAAGCAAATCTAATCCTAACTCAAATATTTTTTTGGATTTTTCTTTTACAAAAATAAGATTGACTCAACCAATTTGACGACAGCAAATCAAACAAGATAAGATTGATATCCAAAAATTGATGAACCATATCTTGCGCATGAGATCGGGTTGGCCAATTTTAAATTAAATCGCGAATCAAATCTCGGGCTTGAGATTGGATTGTCGATTTTTGTAAGGGATTGCGAGTCGGATTTTGGGTGCAAAAATCAGATTGTCAATCCCTAGCTTGAGGGGCACTTTCATGTTGGAATCTCAATCAAACATTTAGGAAGAACAATTCCACTAAACAAAACCAGATATAAAGGCAAACAAAAAAAAAAACTATAACTAGATAAGCAATAATAATAAAAAAAAAAAATCTGCCTAATTCCCTTTTCTTTTTTCCTTTTTTTTTTTTTGTTTTTGTTTTTTCTTCTTTCCTTTCCCACGTGGAACCATGGGTCTCCAAGGGCAACCGGTTGATCAGTCCGACAAGGGAACTCCGGCAGAGGTGAGTTAGCGAACTAGCGGCAGCAGAGGGATGCGGAGCACAGATCACGTGAGGGCAGACGGCCACCGGTGTTAGCTTTGCGGACGGCAACCAGCAGGTGCTCGAGCGGAGTGAACGCGGGCGGGCGGGGTAGAGCTCGGCACAGCACGGTGGGCTCGGGTGGAGGAAGACTCAAGTGTCGGGTCGGATCGAGTGGCATGGGTCCACCTGGCTTGCGACCTGGGTCGCTGATTGGAGGTCACAGCGATCGGATGGGCGTCGGAGCAGAGGGCTGTTCGGGTCAGTTAGGCTCGGATCGGTTGCAGCTTTGCCGGACAGAACAGAGGGTAGTGATGGCGCGATGTGGTGTTCGGCGGGGAGGTGGTGTGCTGTGACCGTTGATGCAGGGGTGGCGTTGGGCGGCAATGGCTCGTCGGAATCATGGGTTGACGCGGCACGGTGAGGAAAGCGGTAGCTTCATCAGACTCCAGGCTGGGCAGATTCGTGGTCAAATGAGGGGCAAAGTAGATGTGTGCGGCAGCAGCTCAGACCATTGGCAAAGGGCGTCGCGGGCCAAGAAACTTCAGGTGCAGGTGTAGATCGGAAGCGAGGCTATCTGGTCTGCTGGCGTGGTGAGGTTGCACCGCGGGCGGTCTGAGATGTAATCGCTACACGCCGGGCGCGGCGGTGCTCATAGCTGCGGAGGTGCGACAAATCAGGCGACGAGGGAGTCTGAACGGCTTGCGGTTTGATGGCGTCGGCGCAGCCCAGGCGCGGGTGAAGAGAAGTCGGTGACCGGGACAGCGGATGGGGGCAGCGAATGTGGGGAAGACGATAAACAGTAAATGTCCAATCACTTCCTCCCCTTTGCTACTTCTGCTTTTACTTTTCACTTTCCTTCACTTTTGACCTTTTCTCTTATTTCCTTTCGACAAAGAGAAACCTAGAAAAAGCCCCCCCTTCTCTCACTGTACACAATTGTTTTTATAGGGAAAAATAGGTGATCTTCGTAGAATATTTTATCTCACTTTTTTCAATATACACGAAGATAATCTATAACCTCCCGATCACCCAAAATCCTCTTATTTTCCTTATCTCCTTAATATTCCCAACGATCTTATCACCTAAAAACTAAAGATAAGATTGCAACTTGATTCCAAAACCCACCGTAATATCACATAAAATCTCAATTTCCCACGAGATAATTAATTTAAAAAATAATGGGCTTGGGCTAATTTACTCCTTTCGCGGGCTAATTCGGCTTGCCAAGCTAGAGCTCAGAAATATTAATTCACACCTCTCCACCACCAGTCCTAAAAAATAAAATGCAAATATGCAGACTAAAAAATAAATGCATCTAAATTTATATGCTATGCAATTAATATTTTTTCAGGGATAAAATTACTCATAATTTTTTATGCAATAAATAAATGACTGGCTCGTCAAAATTTAGGTGTCAACAGCTGCCCATCTTTGAAGGTAAGCTTGTAAAGGTTGCCTTCAAAGACAAATTGAGACCTAAATTTTGATCATGCACATATACTGAATGATTTTTTTTTTGTCGGGAAATGTATCCCATTTTTTTTTTTAATTGCAATTCATATGGTGCATGGAAATGGTAATGCAAATGCATGATGTCGAAGGAAAGAATGTAGCTACAATTACTTACCAGTCAGTGCGGTAAAGCATCTTGAGATATATGATAAATCCCTATTTACTCCACAAGTACCTGACTCTCACTCAGGTTCCTTGAAAAGCATAATAGGTAATAGATTGAGATATCCAGATCCAGACTGAGATGTTAAGATTTTTTTTTAAAACTTGAAATACCTAGATCCAGATTAAGGTATAACGAAGAAGCTCGAAAAAACAATCACATCCAAAGTGAAATGTTTAATGAAAAGAATTAAGACATTTGGGTCCAGACTGAGATGTCATGATTTTAGAAGCTCAAAATGCCTAGATCATGACTAAGGTATAACGAGGAAAGTCGAAGAACATTCATATCCAGAGTGAAACGTTCAACGAAGAGAATTGAGATATCCAGATCCAAATGGAGATGTCGAAATTTTGGAATGCAATTTGTATGCAAATGGTAAAGGAACCTACCTGGAATATCTTACCTTCAAGGAGGGCAAAGTGATTCAAGATAGTTGGTGTTACATGTTCAAGACCCATACTTTTCTACGGTCGCCTAAAATAGTAACGAAGAGACTACCTTTCAGGACCCGTACCTTTCTACGGTCACCTAGTAGGGTAGCAAGGTTTTGTAAGGAAACTACTTTCCTAGGACCCATATCTTTCTACGGTCGCCTTGAAAAAAAAATTGATTTTCCAAGACCGTACCTTTCTACAGTCGCCTATTAGAGCAATAAATGTTGTCTAAAACCTGTACCTGTCTACGGTCGCCTAAACGGGAATTCGCTTTCCAGGACCCGTACTTTTCTATGGTCTCTTGAATAAGGAATCATTTTCCATGACCCGTACTTTTCTACAGTCGCCTGAACTGAGGTAATTATTTTTTCAAGACCCACACCTTTCTACGGTTGCTTGTTAGAGCAATAAGGTTGTCTAGGACCCGTACCTTTCTATAGTCGCCTAAACTAAGGTTTTGCTTAGTTAGGAACTAAACCTTTCTTCGGTCGCCTAATGTTGCAGCATAGATTATCTGACCAGCACCCAAACCTTTCTTCGGTCGCCTTAATCAGACTAAATCTGCAGAAAAATCTTTGGGGGACAACTCGATCGAGTGTCAGTGTTTTCAAAGGGGAATACCTGGACAATGACAAGTATATAAGGTATAGATAGAGATATACTTACTTGGTGTCATCTTTGTTCCTAGGGAAATGTCTCCTGCAAAACATGGTCATAGGAGAAGCAACATGCATTTGTAATTGCAACCATGCATTAACTCATTGGAGGTTCATGATGATTTCTATCAATCTTGCATCACCTAATTCCAAATGATTTCAAAAGAAGATTCCAATCTGAACACATAAGTGTTATAGATGTGTCAAATGAGAGATCATTTAGTCTAAAATAACTTTTCATTCTTCCTCATTAAAATGGGCTGTTTCATCCTGACCTTTGATGCAGGATTTCGATAATCGCTCTATCTCACCATTGTCATATCAAACAGAGGTCTGAGCAATCTCGCAAGTGGTACGACCTTACCAACCTAAGAGGTCTTTAACAGGGACTGTAACGCTGGCTTGGTCAACGGCTTAGCAAATGGGACTTTTTGAGTCGAGGCTATTAAAAAAATGAATGATATTTCACCATCATCTTAGGGTTTACAAGTCAAGAGACATACGAAATGAAGCATAAATTATCTTACTTGCACTTCTTCAAGCGATGCTTTCAAGCATATGAATTTCTATGTTAATTCAAATGCCCTAATCTGAAAAGACTTTATAAGGGACGTAACGTAGGTCGGGTTCATGGATTGAGAAACGAAAGGATCATTTGGCTCAAAAAGTGTTTAGGGGTTCAAAGTTGGTGATCATCTTGACATTTCTAACAATTTTTGTCCCCATCATCGAAGATTTTCTAAACATCACAACTCCACTGATTGCAACATCTCAACATTTGAGTTTTTTTTTTCTTTTTTTAGGTACCACCTTGTTGGGGATACGACTCACTTCATCAAGTGTTTGATTTTTTCTTTGGGCATTGGCCTTGATTTTACCAGGCACACTGCTTTTTCATGCCCCATTTTTTGCACTCTTTGTTTTTTTTTTGGACAAAGTCTCCATTTTTATCATGCTACTTGAGTGGTTTGATTTTTCTTTCCTTGCCCTAGTGTGGGGAATGATCACCAACTAGATTTAATGTGAAATGAATTCATAGGCTCAAGGGGGATATGCAATGGATAAAGTGTATAGGATAGAGAAAGAATTGCTCGTCGTCATCCTAAGGCACTTTAAATTATCGTACAAGTCACACTATAAAAGCAATACTCGAAGATTGATGCAAGTGCGAGTAAGAAAATTCCTATCATTCATTTCAAATCTTGTCCCAGTATGGGACGATTCTTGACAATGATAATTTAAAAAGCTTTTCATGTGTGTGGGCTCAAAGGGCTGAACAATGGATTTACCTGTAGTGTTTCGGGTAGTAGAAGAAACTGCCTCTCATTACCTCGGTTGACGTACCCTTTGTGAGATCACCCTTTTCCTCGTGGGCATGGAATTTTTCCACACAACTCACTAGGGGTTAGTGTATGAGCCAGTGTATGGAATAAGGCTTGCCTTTCATCATTCCAAGGTATCCCATTTGACACATTCAATTTATCTCACATAATTCATCAAGGAAGAAAAATGCAAGATTTGCAACAAATTTGAACAATTCAATTCACTTGGGCAATTTACTCATCATAGAAATGCTTGTAGCTCAAAACATGACATGGCAAATTCTATCATAAATAATACTTCTTAAAAGCATCAAAATTTACTAGAGTTTGAAAACTCACAACCATCCATTTCTGCTAGGATGACACCTCCTGGAAGTACCTTCCTTACCACATATAGGCTGTAATTTGGAGCAAACTTGCCCCCAGGATCTTCCACTGAAGAATGATGGTTCTCTTTTACTTGCCTCAAATCCTTTTTCATTGCAAGTGTGCTCTAAACCCGTTAATCACAAGTCAAGTTTATGATCATTGAAACTTGATACGCTATTCTCAAATGTCCCTTGTCATAACAAGTTATAGAATTATGCTCTGAGACAAGAAGCAAATGAGTCAGACAAACAAACGGGTTTAATCTGCTACAAGCTTTATGAAAATGTTTTTTTGTTTTTTTTAGCAATAAAATGCTTTTTTTTAAAAAAAGTTTTTGGGAGGAAGCATGAAAAAGTCTAACCCTCAGGATTTCTCTATGGATGATAGTTTCTTTCATGGTTGGATATCGTCATTAAACTGGTTTGGAATACCCCGTCATGCCCTCAAAAATTGGAAATAAAATGTAATTTCATTGAATAGAATCAAATGAATTACATTATTGGAATGGAAAATGCAATTCGTAATCTCTAAAAAGAGAGCAAAATAAGAAATTAAAAACAATTACTAGAAGACGAAAACAATTCCTAAAAAGTGATAAGAATTCCTAGAAAGCGATAAAAATCCCCGCGCAAGGAAATGTGCAAGAGTAACAAGTTACTCTTGTAGGCTAACGTCCATGTCTTCCAAAGATCCTTCGCCATTGGCTCCTATGAAGAGGCTATTGAAAAGACTTGCGATCCCTTCCAAGGCGTTATTAGAGTTCTCTGTCTTTGGAGGCATTAGATCATCCATGTCATCCCATCCATTTGGAACTATGTTGCAGGGGTCAAAGTAAAAGCTGGGAGGAACCGAATACTTCACCAAATAATCGAATTTGCCACTTGGCTGCCCTAGAATATTCATCACTTCCACTTCATCTTGCCCCATCTTAGGGGTATTGTTAGGCTTAGTTTTTTCAGCAATGACCAACCGTGGGTCATCCTCCAGTTCAAACATGTCGCCATTGCTCATTTGGGTCTTGCCTACTTGCTTCGAGATTACTGTTTCGAGGAGAGCAAGTGTAGGAGTCAAATCCGCTTGGAGGGATTGGATTTGAGCTGTCATGAATTGCATAGAGGTGAGCAACTGTTGGAGTTGGTCTTCTATAATGGAGATACGCTCACGCATTTCAGTTTGGTCGGCCATCTAGCTCTTGATCGTGTAATACGCGGAGGATTCGTTATCACCTAATTCAAATGAATGAAAATATATAAGTACGAGGTGCAAATAAAGAATCAATCCATGACAATGATCTATCAACTTTTTTTCATCATTTTTTTTTTCATGAAAAGCTCTTACAAGGAGGGAATTTCCTAAAGAGGGTTAGAAAAATAGACATCCTAGTAAGATCAAATTTCCTAGACATGAATTGAAAACAAATTCTCCAAAGTTTTTTATTTTCCAAATGGTTTTTGCATGGCAATTTCCTCATTTCATTCTTGAAAAGAATTAGATCAAATGACTATCCTAGATTGTCATGAACAGACCAAAAGTATGACAAAATAAATTGCGTGGTATAGGGATAGAAAACTTACTTTACCAAGAAAAATCGAGGGCAATCACATAGACATACGCATGGTAAGTGGCTCGATTTCTAATCTATAAGGCTTATTAAGGTGGAGCCACAAGAATGATCAGACTAGCCACGGGCTTGTGGACTATGTTGGGTTCTCATGATTCCGGCTTGGTCAAACAGCTGACTCGGGTCGTGGGTATGAGGACCGAGGTGGGTACTCTTGACACAATGAAAGAAACTTCAGGATTGAGATGGGCGACTCGTACTGCAAGCATGCGGTCAGAGTGGTATCCATCTCAATACCATCCTAAATGATCCTATGCGGCCCAGGTCCAGCGGCAGGTTGTATGTGCAAGAGTGTAGTGCAAAATGCAAAGCATGCACAATAGTTTAAATCAAACGACACTTCAATAAATTGAATTTAAAACATTCATCCCAACTCCAACCTGCAAGACAAGGGTTAGCAATCACTACTTTCCTTATATCTCCAAATCTGCAAGAACATTTAACACCTTATGTGTTAGGGACGTACCTGGAATCGTCGCTGCCAAACAAAAATGTTTTTCAAAAGAAAAGAAAAATTGGCCTAAGTCTACTAAGAGTTTCAACTTAAGTCCCCAGTGGAATTACCAAGCTATCACGACCAAATTTTCGGAGGTGAACCACCTAGGGTTTGGCTAATGGATTGTTAAGCTTAGACTTAACGCGGGCTCTCCCAAGCCCATACCAATTCGCGACTTAGGTTTGAATTCTTAACATGCAAATAATTTTCAATCAGGAGTCGCCACTAATCAATTTATGGTAGGTCGATTAGACATCTAAGTAAAATAATGGGAGAATTATTTTACTTCTACGAACCAGAGATTTTGGATACGGGGACTTGATTACATTAGATTTCTCTAACGCCATTTCGCTACATTCTCTTTTATTTTGAAAAATGTTTTTGCAGGCAGTTTGTATTGATTTTAAATCTAATTCCCTAACATGTGAAGTGTTCATGCAGGTGCGCAAACTACCAATTTAACACCCAAGAAAGCAATTAAATAATGCAGGACTTACCTCAAAGCAACTAAAGCATCTGCAGTGTTAAATTAAAATCCACATCAACAACCATAGATATGGTTTCTAATTAACAAGCAATTACTCAATTTTTGTTTTCTCTTTTCCAACGAAAATATAGTCCATATGCAATGCAATGCTTCTAATCTAATATGAAATGATATGGCATGACAATATGTCCTAAACTATATGAATGAGTAAAAAAACTAATGATTTCTTAATGAACAAGCAATAATTAAATATGCAATCTAAATTAATCATAATGACTTAATTCTAATGACGTGCGAGGTAATGCAATGACGTACAAAATTATTTTAAC
The DNA here is from genome assembly GCA_017140325.1 of Eucalyptus leucophloia subsp. euroa. NCBI lineage: Eukaryota > Viridiplantae > Streptophyta > Magnoliopsida > Myrtales > Myrtaceae > Eucalyptus > Eucalyptus leucophloia. The sequence continues at coordinate 18,662,958 of CM029471.1, read as the reverse complement.
TAAAATGACATGCAACATGCAATATAATATGTGAGTTATATGTCACGTGACATTTATTAAATGACCTAACCTAATGACGGGCAATTTCTAATTAAATGAATCTAACAACAATCAATAAATGACGTGCATTTCATGAACCTATTTCTATATGACATGGGCATTTTTATTTTCCTAATAAAAACATGCAATTTATCTAGGAAAGATTATCTACCTATAATTGATAAACATGCAATCCTAACATGCAATGACGTGCAAAGAATGCCCTAATTCAACATGATATATGCATGATGATTTTTTGTATTTTTATATTAATTTCGAAATTAAAATTTCACATGCAATTCAAATAATGATAAAACTAACATCCTAAATGAATGTGCTTTCTTTTTTGGTTTTCTTTCCCCTGATTCAAAATAAATTTCTTATTCTAAATATAAAACATAATCCTAATTCAACATTTTTTTGGATTTTCTTATTTAAAATTCAAAATAAGATTGCAATTTTAACCCTAACACAGGAAATATTCTAAAGCAAAACTAATCCTAACTCAAATATTTTTTGGATTTTTCTTTTACAAAAATAAGATTGACTCAACCAACTTGACGATAGCAAATCAAATAAGATAAAATTGATATCCAAAAATTGACAAACCATATCTCGCGCATGAGATCGGATTGGCCAATTTTAAATTAAATCGCGAATCGAATTTCAGGCTTGAGATTGGATTGTCGATTTTTGTAAGGAATTTCAAGTCAAGAAACTTTAGGTGCAGGCGTAGATTGGAAGCGGGGCCATCTGGTGTGGTGGCGCGGCGAGGCGGCGCCACGGGCGGTCTAAGATGCGATCACTGGATGCTGGGCGCGGCGGTGCTCACAGCTGCGGAGGCGCGATGGATCAGGCAGCGAGGGAGTTCGAGCTTCTTGCCGTTTGATGGCGTCGGTGCAGTGCGGGCGTGGGTGAAGAGAAGCGGGCGACTGGGACAGCGGATGGGGGCAGTGAATGTGGGGAAGACGATAAGCAGTAATTGTCCAATCACTTCCTCCCCTTTGCTGCTTCTGCTTTTACTTTTCACTTTCCTTCACTTTTTTTTTTTCGCTTTTGACCTTTTCTCTTGTTTCCTTTCGACGAAGAGAAACCTAGAAAAAGCGCCCCCCCCATTCTCTTACTGTACACGATCGCTTTTATAGGTAAAAATAGGTGATCTTCGTAGAATATTTTATCTTGCTTTTTTCAATATACACGAAGATAATCTATAACCTCCCGATCACCCAAAATCCTCTTATTTTCCTTATCTCCTTAATATTCCCAACAATCTTATCACCTAAAAACTAAAGATAAGATTGCAACTTGATTCCAAAACCCACCGTAATATCGCATAAAATCTCAATTTCCCACGAGATAATTAATTTAAAAAATAACGGGCTTGGGCTAATTTACTCCTTTCGCGGGCCTAATCCAGCCTGCCAAGCTAGAGCTCAGAAATATTAATTCACACCCCGCCACCACTAGTCCTAAAAAATAAAATGCAAATATGCAGACTAAAAAATAAATGCATCTAAATTTATATGGTATGCAATTAATTTTTTTTCAGGGATAAAATTACTCATAATTTTCTATGCAATAAATAAATGACCGGCTCGCCAAAATTTAGGTGTCAACAAGGCAAAGGTCAGTATAGCACTGTTATAATTGATTAGTGATTGGATATAGGTTGATTCGATGGAATGTCTTAATTAAATTGTGGGTGATTCCACATGATTGCAAAATTCGCATCGAACAACACTAACTCGATTTTCTATCAATTTTGTACCCGGTACCCGTAATTGAAATCTTGAGATTTTTACGACAACCAAGAGTCGCCTATGAGTCGGTGATACACAATGTGGATCGAAATTATCGATCACGGGTCAAACAATCCCTAAAAGTTACCTGGTATATTGGGTCGTGCCAAAATCGCATCCGGTCGATTTTAACTAGGAAGTTAAATTCAGTTTTGGGAATTAAATGTTCGAACATGTCACGATTTATTTTAAGGACACCGTCTCATATTTTGGGAAAATTCTGTCGAGCCAGAAATTTTGGCGGAAAAATCAAAATCGGCAAATTAAAATAAAAAGAATTCGTATGGGTAGCTTGGTGTGGTATTTAGGCCACTAAAAAGGTTTTTTTTTGTGAAGGAAATGAGAGAAAATTTGCCATTGGTTTAAACTTGGACTTTGTGGGCTGAATTAGAGGAATCTTTGATGCCAATTTGATTTATTTGGTGAAGAAAATGGAAGAAATTCGTTAGGGTTGCTGCATAGGTATTTTTTGGGATGCCAATTTGCTTTGTTTGTGGAGAATTTGAGGGAAAATTACCCATTGGAGGCTGCATTGACTTGGAGGGCAGAAGACTTTGGTGTTCTTGCACTCAAGTGGCTTGATATTTTGCTTGTCTTCCCATTGGTTGCATGTTTGACATTCATGGTCCCTTGTTCCCTCTCTCCTTCTCCCCTCTTTTCTCCCTCCTTCCTTTTGTGTGTGCAACACCCCAACAGAACAACCACCCCCATTTTCCTTCTTCTTCCTCACACATCTTTCCTTCCTCTGGTTATGTTTTGCTTCATTTGGTTGCTACCATCTTCATTTCTTCATCCCACCCAGTAGCCCTCATGTCTAGCCACCACCAATGGCTGCCTAACCACCTCGTCCCGGTCACAGCAGCACCCGTGGCCACTAAGACCAGCTCAGCCCAAGCCAAAACAAAACTGAAACCTCCTCTTGGTCGTGAGCCTTGTGGGGTCTTTTTCCACTACCGTTTGAGCTCCGTTGGAGATGCGGTAGTCATGGGATCTCACTACCGTCGTGTCACCGTTGCCGTGAACCCTTTTTCTCACCAATCTGGTGGCTTAACTCCATAATCCTTGATTAGGCTGTTAATTGCGCTTAAGGAGTTAGATTAGTGCTAATTAGCTTAGTTAAATTAGTATTAAGTTAGATTAACCTTAATATGGATTAGTGTTAATATAGTTTGGTTATATTAGCCTTAAGATGGATTAGTGTTTATCTAATTGGTTGGATTAGTACTAACGAGGGCGATGTAGCTTGGTTTAGTGGATTTCTCCCAGATCAGTTTGCTAGATGCTCGCTATTTGCTATTTTTGTGGAGAAAAATGTACTATGATTTTGGAGTTACTTCCTCCTTGAGAAATGTTCTAGATATCTTCAACTATGACATATATTTTACTTAAGATTTTATAGATTTAAAAGAATGAGATTTCAGCTTCATTATTTGCAAAATAGAATCTTAGATTATGCTGGAACTTGTGACCTTTTGGTGTTCAAAGAATTTTCTTCAACTATTAGGGTTCAATTTTTGAAATATTTTCTTCATAAAAGTTTTTTGTCACATAGTTTCTTTAAACATACTCAAATTTCAGATCAAACGGACAAATTTTGGACTACGAACCAAGCTGGTTTTTAAAAACAGACTTTCTAGATACGGACACAGTTTTTTGTAACGGTTTGAGCGATTTACTGATCTCAATCTAGAAAGATCTGGGCTAAGGTTTCTACATGAAAAATGTTCGTTTAAGTGTTTTTTAGAACATATTAAAATTTGAGGATTTTATGAGTTTGGTTGATTATGTTTCTAGAATTAAACTTGAAGGCGTGCGAGTGGTCCGGTTTCTGCCGATTAGGGTCAGTAGTGGTTTTGTGGTTGTTCTTGGTATCTAGCTTGCTAGATAATGTATATATGATTATGTGGTTGACTTTTGGCATTCTTAGAGCTTATGCTTGATAATATGTGAAATTGATTGCTTAATTATGCAATTGGGTGCTTGGTTGTTGTTATGGACTATTATTGCAAAAATTGGATTTTGGTATTTAAATAGAAAAATATCGGGTGTCGGCTTTTTATGCCAAAAATGTTTATATAGTATATGAAATGTGGAATTTTGAAATGATAGGGTACCATGCTTAGTGGCTTGATTTAAATGTGTGACCATGCACGATTATTTTACGGTGATGATTTTTAATACGAAAAAAATTGACCAAGTCTATTATTTGAAATTGAGGATTTGAGTACAAAGCACGGTGTTCTTGGCTAAGTTTGGATGTGCATGTGGTCACTAAGTGGAAACTGTCCTAAGACATTTACGCAAGACGAAGCTCCTGTGTGGGGCGCCGTATAGGTGGAGGATGCTAGATGATGCCATTCGCGAAGGGGTTTCAGAACGAAGCTCCTATGTGGGGTGCCGTATAGTTGGAGGATGCTAGACGATACCGTTCGCGAATAGATTTCATAATGAAGCTCTTGTATGGGGTGCCGTCTAGGCGGAGGATGCTAGATGATGCCGTTTGTGAAGGGGTTTCAAAACAAAGCTCCTATGTGGGGTGTCATCTAGGTGGAGGATGCTAGACAATGCCGTTCACGAATAGATTTTTGAACAAAGCTCCTCAATGGGGTGCCGTGATCAATGGGTCGTAATAATTAGAACATGCTTGAGTGATTAAGGTAGCCACGCCTGATTATGGGACGAAATTGTGTGGCACGGAATGAGACGTGTCATAACAATTTAGCCTTATAATCGGGACCCCTGTGATTATTTGATGAGTGATATGAGATGTTCCAATTATTGAATGCATTTACTGTATGCATATAATATATGAGATGTACTAATGTGCAGGGAGGTGCTGAGGTGAGGTAAGTCATATATGGTGCATGTTTCTGATGCCTCTAAGTGAATTCTCATCCTAATCGGGGTTTAGAGTGTTAATTCACTGAGATTTTATCTTATCCCATCTTGGTTTAAATTTTTAAGATCCTTAGAATGGAGAGGCTGAAGGATCTAGAGTATAGGTGACTCAATAGTTCTTTTTGGACCAAATTTATGTAGATATAGTTGTGGGGTAGACCAAGTGCATATGTGAATAGTAGTTTGTGCAAATAAATTGCTTGTCTTTCTACTATCCCTATGTTAATTGTTGTATGGGGTTTGTTTATTGAATTTACTTCTGCATGTGCATAAAAGGAAGGGTTGGCGACGTGTCGTGGGAACATCGCAAATTTTAGTCGACCGCCAAGGGATGTGCGCGTGCCCAAGGTTCGAGGTATGACATCCGGAGATGCCAAGCCACGGCGAGGCTCGTTGGCCCGAGCCTCACCGTGGCTAGGCGAGGCCGACCTCGCGCCGCCTGGGCGAGGTCAAGCCTCACCAGTGGCCTCGATGGCCAGGTGAGCCTCGCGAGGCCACTTACGAGGCTCGGCCTCACCTAGATCTAGCAAGGCTGAGCCTCATGGTGGCTTGGCGAGGCTCCAGCGAGCTCGCCAGCTCTCGTGGTAGCTTGGCAAGGCTCTAGCAACCAGCCACAAAGAGAAATAAGGAAAAAAAAAACAAAAAAAGAGAAAAGAAAGAAGAAAAAACAAGAAAGAAGAAAAAAAGAAAGATGAAAAAGGAAAAATATAATAAAAATATTGAAAAATTAAAAGAAACAACCAAATTATACAAGTTTACCAATTCTATTCTTGGAATAAAATTTTTTTACAGTTATCAAGCGCGTTCTTATACTCAGAAATTGTTCTTGGGAACAGAAACAAAAATAAAAAACTATTTTTGTTAAAAAATTATTTTCCGGAATAGAAACGTTTCCAAACGCGCCCTTAAAGATTGAGATTGTCTTTTTGTCATCATCAGTCTTTCATTAAGATGTGAGCAAGCATTAGCGTAACATAACCACCCGAAAATAAGTAGACTAATGAAAATTTTTCTTTTATGATTGGTCCTTTAGACAACAAAACTCTGTAGAATTCGAAAAAAGGTAAGGTTCACCTGCTAATACGATCAATTCACTTAAATTTTTACGATGACTTTAAGAAGTGTTAACCAAAGAAGTGAGTGAAAAGATCTAAAATGTATGATTCTAGAAGACCCTTTGCTTAGAGTCAGTTTCAGGTGACCCTTCGCTCTTGATTCATTAATTTCCACGTTCAAGTTTGTGGATGAAGCAAGGATCCCTGTCTTCTTGAGAGCAAGGTCTCTATTATGAACATGTAATGCAACGATAACGTGCAAAAGAAAAAGAAAAGGGCTTTATTTTTCATCTCTAGATGCAATTTGATAACTTCGGGCAACATAAAATGAGATAGGACAACGATTAGATGATTGTGGGAGAAAGAGAATACTGCAGCAACAGCACTTTACATGCACAAGTCTCTGTTTAAGAGACAAAGATTTACCTCAATCAATAATAGATCAAGGAAATTTTTAACAGGAGTCTATTGTCCCTAATCTACGTATGAACTTTTCTCATACGCACGAGAACTACAGCTTACCTCATATACGACACGATTAGCCTTTAGGTGTCGTCTATCTACCAATACGGGAAGCATCTCAATTTCTCAAGTTGAGTAGATTACGCAGTTCAATGGTGGTGGCATGTGACTAACGAGCTTCAAGAACAGTAATTGTAACTCCATTAACAGAGCATGTTCTGTTGCATTTTGTCTGAATATCTCCATTGTGGGTGCTCTCGTCGATGAACGCAGGCTGTTTCAGGGATGGAAGTACCGCATCAGCATTCCCCAACATGAAGACCACCGTGGACATAGTTGGTCTATCCGACGCATATCTTTGCACGCACAAAAGACCGATTTGAATGCACCTCGATACCATTTCCTTAGAATATGTCTTGTCAATTGATTTGTCCACAATGTCCATGCATTTTCCTCCTTTCCACAGCTCCCATACCTGGAAATAACACATACCAAACACCTCGGATTGTGACAATGCGACTGGTCAAATTGTGCATAACGTTGAATTATGTAAGAGTTTCATACTTACATGGCCAATTAAATTGCAGAAGGGATTCATATGATAGCACCCACTGTTTCTTTGGCCTGAGATGATCTCTAGCAACAAAACTCCAAAACTGTACACATCTGATTTTATAGAAAACCAGCCTTGCAGAGCATACTCTGGTGCCATGTACCCACTACAGAAGCCAAAAAGGAGAAAAGCAATCGAAATCTCATTCACCGTATAAAATTCCTTGTTGAAGTTTGGGGGACATAACAAAAGGTTGAAACTTTAGTATGGAAGAAAGAAAATGGTTGGTCAGAGTTCTTTTTCTTTGTTCTAATTTCTCATTGTTTAATCAGGTGAAATAGAATTTAATGCTCAAGAAAAAAACTTACTATATCCCGATCACGTGCTTTGTTTTCCCTTCAATTTGGTCTCCTCCACATATCCTCGCTAAACCAAAATCTGAAATCTTGGGGTTCAATGCAACATCTAGTAAGACATTGCTAACTTTTAAATCTCTGTGGATTATCCTCAAGGTTGAATCCTGATGTAAGTACATGAGTCCCCGAGCTACACCATATGCGATTGCATACCTTTTTCCCCAATCCAGAAGTGATCTCTTTGTTTCATCTGGACCAATTTTTGGGATTAACTCAAGTTATTATACATAATACTAGCTGTAGACGAAAATTCTAGCCATCGGAAGAGATTACTTACCGAAAAGTAATGAATCCAAGCTTTTATTGGGTAGATACTCATAAATTAACAGTTTTTCATCTTCTTGAATGCAGCAACCTAAGATTTTCACCAGATTCCGGTGTTGGAGTTACGCAATTAACATGACTTCATTTTTGAACTCTTCATTTCCTTGTCCAGAATATTTTGAGAGCCTTTTAACCGCTATTTCTGTTCCGTCATTCATCACACCCTGTGAAAATGAACACATCATAAGATTAAGTATTTAGACCTGTCAGATGAAGCTGGTGGCTCAAAAGCTGTTACGAGAAAATATAAGATAGATTAGGTAGTTAAACTTCCTGGGAGGATGCGTTGGTTACTTCATGGGTTTGTGATGAAGGGTAGATAAGAGTTGACACAAGTCACACTCCGAAACCGCATTTTATTCGAGGACATCAATCCCCCCTAGGGGACAGACAATTGAAGTGGACAGAATACACATATTTATATCTGATAAACATTTGGATTCAGTTGTATAGGGAGATTGATTACCTTATATACAGATCCAAAACCGCCTTGGCCGAGCTCATTGGCAGAGGAAAAATTGCTTGTGGCTGCAGCTACACTTCCAAAATCAAAGACTGGCAAGTCTGTTTTTCGCCTACCTTTGCTATTTAGGTCTTTCAGACCTGGAATTTGGTCGAAGTATGTTGAGCTTGTGGTAACACTAAACAGATGATTATGCCCTCTTCTATCTGCTGTCACACAGTTGAACAAAACACATAAGAAAGAAGCTGAAAGCAATTCTGTACTGCCTATTTTTTGGCCGTTCCGGCCAATCTGGAAATTTTTCTGTAGAGGTAGGAACAATACAAATTTTCCCTTCAACAATGACGAATCACAATACAGCATTTTTAATTATCATGCACTGTTTGTGGAGCTTCTTTGATCAAGGTTTCCAGTACTGAAATCAACCACCCTATAGCTTAAAATCCTGGCTAGATTAGCTCCAGTTTAAATTTAATTGATTTCTTATCCCTAAACATTGAAATGATTACCTACTTGTATAATAGATTGAGTAATGAATATGGCAGAAAAAGCTTCTATCAAGGCAAGATCACCACACCTCTTTTCCTCTTCAACAGAAGGCAGTTGTCACGCCCCGATCCTCGGGCACGCACACATCCTTCTCACTTGGTCGATTTTAAAATGCGATATCCCAGGACTATATATCGCCGACCCTTTTATTTTATTAAGCACATGCGGAAGCAATTATAAATCCCCAGACAATAAAACAATAGGATAGAAAAGCAGGGCCATATTTTTCATATTGAAATTTATAACCAAACTTTTATACAAAACACAAACCAATTCATATTATTCACTTCAAAAGAAATTCTCAAAAGAAGATAGACTCTCAGTCCATCTAGGCCATACTCAAGGCCTCCCTCGGGATTATCTTCTTCTTCCAAAAATCATACTCCTCAAGTTTCACCTCCAAGTTCTCCTTCTCAGACTCCTCCTCATCAGCTCCTCATCGGGGTCCTGAAATGGTTTTTCCCCAAACTGGGATGAGACTACGTCTCAGCGAGTTCTACCCCACTAAGCCCGATTAGTAAACTACTATATTAAAGGCTGTCTAAACACGCACAGGGTAGAGGACTTACCTTGGCATCAGATCCCCCCTGCAAGTCAGTATAATTCATAATAGGCACCCAAGCAATCATATCACCGATCGAAGCATCGATCAAATCGACCTAGTCGATTACATGTCATCACGACCCATGCTTGGTCGGCACATTCAATACTATTTATAAGTCCGACCATAGTCCAAGACTACTCACTCTAAACTGATATATCGCTCGTAGGCTGATATAGTATACCCCCGATTCTCACACTCAATTAATCATGCATTCTTAGATTTGATCTCGGCATATAGCACGGCCTACTCTCAGTTCGGCGGTCTTCTGGCATTGCCAGGCATCGCCTCCCCGCATGGAGCGCGGCTTCGTCATTACGTCGACGGCATTCCCAAAGGAGCATCGTCTCCCCCCTTGGAGCACGGCTTCGTCACTACGTCGACGGCATTCCTAAAGGAGCATTGCCTCCCCCCTTGGAGCACGGCTTCGTCACTACGTCGACGGCATTCCCGAAGGAGCATAGGGTCCAGAATCAACTGCGACCGGCTTCCCGTTGTCCAGGGGGTATCCCACATAGGGATAACGTCCAGCTCAACAGCCCGGGACGATTTCTCATGACCATCACACGATCACTCAAATATGGGCTCAAGGCACTAGAGGTGACCCCAACACAAAGTCTCGCCATTGTGCGGTACTTAGTCCTTGACCACAAATAACAATAGTATAAGGCGCTAGAGGTAGCTCACACGATATTTCGCTATCGTGTAGTACTTAGTCCTTAACTACAATAAGCAATGGTACAAGGCACTAGAGGTAACTCACACGAAGTCTTCTACTTGTGTAGTACTTAGTCCTTTACCTGCTCATAATCCATTGGTTTCCCTCAACACAGCACGCATCACATCAGCTTCCAATAATCATCTTGCTTCAACTATAAGCCAATACACTATTAATCCATCATGGCCCAACGACATTGTGCCTCGCACGTAACTTTCTCAATTAAAGTAATGTCTTGGTCTCATTTCTTCATATTAGAATTATCTAATAAAATATCGTGCGTGGGCACACGGCTGGCCTTAGCCAAAATCTAATATTTTCCTTTTCATAACTCCCACATTTTCTGTAGTCCATCAAAACACTTTTGGTGCTGTCAACCGACACCCGGTTATTTTCCAATTATTAATCAAAGATTATTCCATTAAAGAATAATTCCCAATTTCACAAATAATTCAATTCGGCACAAAATAAAGCTCAATTAAATAATTGAATGGCGCCATGACAATCAGCACGAGATTTCGATCATCGGCCATCTCAATCTTAATTTCCGAAAAATAATTAATTATTAATTAATTTCGAAAGTTAATTATTAAACATTATAAATTCCATTTAGCTCAAAATAAGGCCCAATTGAATAAACGAACTTCACCACGGTCATCAGCATAAATTTCCGGTTACGGGCCATCCCAGTTGAATTTTCGGAAAATAAATAAATAATTAATTAATTTTGAAAATTAAATAATTAATATTAAAAATTCCATTTAGCTCAAAACAAAGCCCGATTAAATAAACGGACTTCACCACAGTCATCCGCATAATTTTCCGCTTCCAGAACATCTCCCTTGAATTTTCGGAAAATAAATAATTATTTAATTTAATTCCGAAAATTAATATTTAAATGCCAAAAATCTCACTTAGGCCCAAATCATCAAATTGAAGCTCAATTAGGGCTCTGAAAATTCCCGAGACACTTCAAATAAATAGTAGACCACGTCTACTTGCTAATTGCACAATCAATTTATCTAAATCGCATCACAATTGACTAATAATTGCTAATTTATTCTAATCTAACAACCTAAACATAATTAATTAAAACTAAACCAACCTTAAAGCATAATTAATCAACTAATCCAGGATTAGTGAGATTACTCACCAAATCGCGCGCAAATCGGATCAATCCGACGGCGGCGACGCGAGGAACAATTCTTCCCAAAGCGGGCTGAGCATCCGAGCTCGGGAAGGCGGCCAAAACGGGCCAAAACCCTCTGCGATACCCATTTTTCTTCTTCTCTGTACGCTGCTGGTTGGGGCCGTTCCGGGGCCGATTGAGGCAGCCAAGGGTGGCTGAGGGCGAGGCGGAGCTCCGGCGAGGCTAACGGTGGTCGGAGGTGGTCGGCCGGCGGCCGTAGGTGGCCGAACAGGACAGAGCAGACGCAAAATAAGGGCTGGATCGCACAGCTGGGGACGGCAGGCGCGATCGTGAGGCGGCGGAGCGCGCGGCGTCGCGCGGGCGGCGGTGCGGCGGCTCCGGTGCGGCGGCGTCCAAGCAGCTGGTCGCGGTTCCTTCCGGCGACGCTGGACGCTGCTTCACTTTCTGCTGCCTTTTGGTTCGCACCAGCAAGAGGAGGGAGAGAGAGGCAGAAGATAAGGCGTGCGGTGAGGTGCGGCCAACCGCGGAGCAACGGCGGCGGCTCCGGCTTCGGTGGGCGACGACGGCGACAAGAGGCGGCGACGGCAGCTGCTTCTTCGCTGGTCTTCCATGGAGTTTTGAAGAAAAAGAAGAAGATGGGGGAGATCCGTCCACGGAGGAGGGAGGAGAGGAAGGAGAAAATCAAATTCTCTTTCTTTTCTCTCACTCTCTCTCTCTCTTAGGTCAGCCACAAGTGGGCCACCACCAGCTGTCCACCACCTTCATTTTTTTACAAATATATACCCCCTTCTAGAAGCATTTAGGTAGGCCAAAGTGTGGGGGTAGAGGTGGCATACGAATCTTGCCAAGTTTCCATTCCAATTGAGCCCTAATTCCTCTTGAATTGAATCAAATTGACCCCCATTAATTTATTCAATGCTTCAATTGAATATTCTCCTCATCCAATGGCTCGTCTCGCATCTCAATTCTGTGTTCCTTTTTAATCCCTGACTCCAATTGCATAGAAATGACCTGATTAATTCAATTGAAATTAACACCGAAAATTCTGGATGTCACAGCAGTACACAAGGCAGCCTAAGAGCAGCAACACCAGTACAGATACTGACATTGTTGCCGCCATCACCTTCTTGACAAGAGTACTCCTTTTCCTATAGCGAGCTGTAAAAGAAGGCACAAGAAGTGTGCCGTTGACATGGAACGTGCAAATGTCACAGAAATGAATGCAACAAATGCAGTTTAAACATGACCCATCAGAAGCGAACAGTTTCATCAAGATAAGTGACCGTGAGAAATTGGGACAGCAATTACAAACCCACAGCAGCAGCAAAAGTGTTTGAAGTAGATATTAGCAATGAGTACCTAGGTCAATTGCATCGACCCGCACATATAAATTTTCACCCGAGTCTGAAAATGCTCTTGCATCCACTAAATCTCCATACCATTTGAGGCATCCATATTCCCCCATACTTTCATTTGCACTCGAATAAGCTGTGCAATTGCAATCCCTCAAGCATTCCTGCTCACACTCCTTCAAGCTCCGGTTCATGTTGACATGCACTGTTGAAGTGTCTGGCAACTTCAGCTGTTTCACCTTCACGAAACCTTCCCCACTTTGACACGGTGACACACCTTGCCTCCTCTTGCACCCGCCTGATCCGTCCCTTAAGTACCAATCTCCTGGAGACTTTGGCTCAAATCCAGGCAGGCATGTGCAGTCAAGCTGGTCTGCATTGTTTGCACCACAGTTGCCATTAGACCCACACTTGCCGTAGTAGTCACACTGCTCCTTTGGATAGTATAAAAACTCGGTCCACCGCTGCTCTTCATCATGCCATATGAAGTGCTTAACTGACCCTGACTCATGCACCACAATTCTAGAGATGACCGATGCGTTGACGATGCCATACATACCAGTAACCTCCTCCGCATTAATCACAATTGTGACATTACTATAGATAAAACCGTAAGCTGTCTTAAGAACGCCAACAGTTACTGGTCCGCCCCGCCAATACGGAGCTCCATCCTTGTAAAGGAAAAACTCTGGGTACCCTGTTGGTTCAAACCTGAATGAACAACTGCCAGGTGCCGGATCATCTTCGGACTTCCAAGATGTCAGGAACCTGTTCAAACCGGTTCTCAGGTCCAACCCAAGCTTCATGGACGGAAGAAAGGTGTCTGTGGGATAATCAAAGCTCTGCCAAATAACCACTTTGCTCAAATCATGATTCAAAACCAGATTACCTGAATCCAAAAGCTGAGCAGTAGCAGAATTGTTTGAAGCCATGGAGGAAACATTGGTTGACCAAATAGGCAAGCTCCCATTGTTTTCACGGATCACTAAATTTCCATAATGATCAAATGCAAGAACTCCTGAAGTATCGTTCACGGGTTTTTCTCTGTTAGCAACCCAAACAACAGTTCGCTTCGGTTGTCCATAGTACCAAATCCCCACATAACGCAAGCTGGAATTACCAGGGCTGAAGAAACCTAGAGCAAATTTTCTTGCTTGGGAGATCAAGACATCACCATCTTTCATGGTGTTGTTTGGAGCAAGAGTGTCCAAAGAATCAATCAAACGAAGTGGAAGAAATAAAAGAAGGAAGTGTAATGACACTGTTTGAGTGTTCATGTTGTATTTTGATGGGGATGCAACGTGCTTATGTTTCAGGCAAGAAAGCAGAGATATGTCTTCTCTTTATAATCAATAAACCAGAAACTTTTCAATGCGGTCGTGGTTTCAATTGATGAGTGGAACTACCATTTGTGACCGTTCTTATGAACGGAAAATTTAATAATAAAACCGTACCCCGGGGCAAATACCTCGAAGGGGCGACTTTCACATCACCTGTCCATGCTTGACTCTTCTTCTTCCCTCTATTGGTGCTCCTTTATTCATCATTTATTGACTTCCTTTTTCCTTGCCGATGATTGAGATGCATCATTCCTGGAGACACACAAATTCACATAGACAAGGTACTCCGAGGGTCTGCATTTCCTACGGTTAGAAGTCGATGGAAGACTTATTTAATTGGCCAGTCACATCCTTTCCCGTCTCCTTTTGAAAATAAACCATATTGTTTAAAACAAGTGGAATTACCTTTTGAAAACAATGTTCACTTAAATATCAAAACTTTTAATCGATCACTTAAGTGCCAAAACTTTTCTAAAATGTTCACCTAAATGCTGGATATTCAACGTGGCATAGTGCTTGTAGTAAACATTTTTAAAAGAATAATGACATTCAATTAATTGATCAAAAAAAGTTATGACCCTCCAATGAGTATCATACATAAGTTATAACACTTAAGTAAGTATCGTACAAAAATTGTGTCACTTGTGTCATTTTCCCAACCCAAAAGTCCAAGTCAACTAAACATTATTGCCCATTGGAGTTGCACCATTGGAATGCCCTCGCAACTCCCCTTCAATACGCAATTACACGATTGGACCGATCATGGAAAGTGGTTGAATCGTCTTTAATGTCGTGTTTACTTCAACTTAACCAACATGGAAGGAAAGATGGGCACAACATGGCCAAGTAAATGAAGAAGCTTTAAAGCCCGATAGACTAACGTGCCATCTTTGGGATCATCTATCACTCCACCAATTATGAGCGTGGCAATAGGAAATGTAATAGCCTCTAGTTTTCCCTTTGAAGAGGCCTTCGAAAGCCACAAATCTAATTAGGAAAGTTAATTCGTGACTAATGGATTTTTAAGACACATTATGTATAAATAACTAACTATTCCCTTTTTAGATTTCGACTCTTTCATTATAATTGAGATATTATTAAATAATAAGCAATCACTTGTCTTCTTTACATGTATACATTTTCCACATCCAGAAATGAAAAATCAATATGAGTACATGTTTCTCCATCCTTTATGTTCTAAGTTATCATCAGCTTATATTTTTTGTGGGGCTGTTTTATTTTATCAAATGACTAACCAGTCCTGGTCGTGCCATGTGAATTTTTGGATTGAACCTGTTTCGTTTAACACCAATCTTGTGATGATCGACGCATCAATGATGCCATACATCAAACAAACCTCATTCAATTCATATACAAAGCTTAAGTTGAATGTGAAATTGAAAGTCATTTCAGGCATGCCACTCCACCGACGTCCGGCCCATGATCCGGCACGCCAGTACGGATCCCCATCCTTGTATAGGAATAATTGAGCGTGGCCCATTGGGTTGATTTTATAGGAGCAACTGCCAGGTGCTGGATCCTCAGGAGACGTCCATGATTTTTTTTTTTTTTTTTTTTTTGGTAAAGAGACTTCCATGATGTTAGGAACCGGTCCAAACCACTTTTGCAATCCAATCCCAGTTTCATGAAAGGAAGCAGAGTGTTTGTAGGATAATCAAAGCTTTGCCATATCACCCTTTTGCTAAAATCTCGAACCAGAACAAGATTACCTGAATCCATAAGCCAAGCTGTAAAAGAATAGTTCGATAATGCAGAAGGAACATTTGTTGACCATGTTAGATTAAATATAAACTAAAATATGATGATCTCGATTTATCAATCATAGATAAATCCATACAAAATTCGATATCGATTTGCAAAAACGTAAAGATCAACATACCTCTAGCCATTAATGAAAATTTGCAAAAGTAGAAAACCTCAAAATCTTGGACGGATCCACGCAGCACGATCAATCTACAATATGGGGAACACCAGATCTATACGTCATGTTCTACTAGCCAGTACCCCTCAAACATGATAGTGTGTTTTCTATAGTGATAAGGTTTTAACTAGACAACCTGACGTTTTATTCCGTTTTTTATGTTAACAACATCTTCCATTAAGACCGTTATGGTAACATATTAATGGGCAAATATCATGTAATAGATGTGGGTGATATATCAGGCGCTAAATTGGAACTAATTGGAAATACAATATTGGGATCATATTTAAAATAATAAATATATTACAGTATTACAACATTCTCCCACTTGATTCCAATATTCTATCGAATGAAATATTAACTCAAACCCACATAAACTTCATACTGAAATAAACACATGAATCACAGCAATGAGTTCTCTTAGAGCGAGTATTATCTTCTGTGTATCACAATGCATTTCATCAGCCCATATGTAATCAAATAACTTAATGAATAAATCTTATATTTACTCCAAGTCAAGTGTAATTGTTTTTCTCATAATAACTGAATGTATACAACTGTATTGAGAAATATAAATGAATAAAAGTCTCACAAATTCTTTTATATAAAAAAAATCACATGATTGAACCAATCCCCATTCTAAATACATGATCCTTATAACTCATTGGTGGCATACCTTTAGTTAAGAAATCAACTATCATCAATCCAGTGTTTACTTGTTCTATGACCACTTTCTTCTCTTTAACATGATCTCTAATGGCTAAATACTTGATGTCAATGTGCTTGCTTCAACTACCACTTTTGTGGTTCTTAGCCATGAAAATTGCAGCTGAATTGTCGCAAAATATTCCTAATGACCTAGCAATGAAATCCATAACTCTAAGCCCCGATATGAAATTTTTCAACCACATGCCATGTGAGGTGGCCTCAAAATATGAAATGAACTTTGGCCTCAAAATATGAAATGAACTTTGCCTCCATAGCGGAAGTGGCAACCAAGGTTTGTTTTGCACTCCTCCAGGATACAACTCCGCCGGCAAACATAATAATATATCCTAATGCTGATTTATGAGAATCAACGCAGCCAGCAAAGTCTAAGTCCGACTAACCAACTACCTCCAAACTATCCGTCCATTTTATACATAAGCAAGTGTCATTTTGTTCCTTGAAGGTACCTCATTACCTTCTTTACAGCTCTCCAGTAGTCCATAACTAGATTACTTTGGTATCTTTCCAACATTTCCACAACAAAGACTATGTCAGGTTAAGTGCAAATCTGAATATACATCAAGCTTTTGATAGCAGAAGCATATGGGATGTTCTTCATTTGTTCCCTTTCAAAATCATTCTTCAGGCATTGGTTTAAATTAAATCTATCACCCTTCACAATGGGTGTTATATTTGATGAACAATCATTCATCCGAAACATCTCTAAGACCTTATTGATATAGGTTTCTTGAGATAGTCCTAATATATCTTGAGGTCTATCTCTATGGATCTTAATGCCAATAACATAAGACGCTTCATCCATATCTTTTATATTAAAATTCTTAGAGAGAAATTGTTTCACTTCATATAACAACCCTTTGTCATTTGTTGCAAGTAGAATGTCATCTACATATAGCATAAGGAAACAAATTTTTCTCCCACTAACCTTCTAGTATATATATTGATCTATAACATTTTCTATAAAGCTGAATGAAGAGATGACTTCATGGAATCTTAAGTACTATTGGTGGGATATTTGTTTCAATCCATATAGAGACATTTTAAGCTTGCATACCAAATGCTCACTAGCACTAGAGAAGAATCCTTCTGATTGTTTCATGTAAACCACTTCTTCCAATTTTCCATTGAGGAACACTGTTTTCACATCCCTTTGATGTAACTCCATATCAAAATGAGCAGCCAATGCCAAAATAATACGAAGAGAATCTTTCTTGGATACAGGAAAAAACTTCTCTGTGTAATCGATTCCCTCATTTTGAGTAAATCCCTTGGCAGCGAGTCTGGCTTTATATCTCTCTATATTGCCTAATGAATCCTTCTTAATTTTGAAGACCCATTTACAACTAATGACCTTCACACCATTAGACAACTCAACTAAATCCCAGACTTCGTTTGATACCATAAAATTCATCTCTTCCTTCATGGCATTGTATTATAAATTGGATTTATCACAACTCATGGATTGTGAAAATGTCTCGGGATCACTTTCAACTCCAAGATTATAGTTAGATTCTTGTAGATATACAATGTAGCCATTAAGGATTGATGATTTTTTTCATTCTAATAGACCTTTTTAATGTTGCATCAACATTTTCCTGAGGAGTTTGTTGTTCAACTGGAAGCTCAACAGTATCTGGTAATTGCTAAATAGTTGGGTTTATCGGATCAATATTAGCAGGTTGTGGATATTCAATGATTGGTTGCTCAACGACCGGTTGAACTGAAGGGGCGTTGCAAGCAATAATCAATCCAGTACCTGAGGTGGAAGGTTGAGTATCTAAATGATATTCTTTGAGAACAAAGTTCCTAAATTGATCACTCCCACTAATTAGGTCATTCTCAAGAAATTTAGCATTTATTGATTCCACAAACCTAGTAGTATGAGATGGACAATAAAATTTGTATCATTTTGACCTTTCGGCATATCCACGAAATACCCACTTACAGTTCTTGGATCTAACTTTTTTTTCATGTGGATTGTAGACTCTTATTTCAGATGGGCATCCCTAATCATGTACATGTCGCAAACTTAGTTTCCAACTTTTGAATAACTCAAAAGGCGTCTTTGGAACAATCTTGGTTGAAACTAAATTTAATATGTACACAGCTGTTTTAAGAGTCTCAGTCCACAAAAATTTAGGAAGTTTGAAGCTGCTAAGGATACTCCATACCATGTCCAATAACATTCAGTTTCTTTTTTCTGTGACACAATTTTGGTCCGATGAACCAGGCCTAGTGTATTTGGTAATAATTCCATACTCTTTAAGAAACTTTGCAAATGGATCGGGTGCTTGTCTATCTTCAGTGTATCTACCATAATATTATCCACCTTTATATGATCTCACGATCTTAATTTGCTTGCTGTATTATTTCTCTACTTCAATTTCAAATACCTTACAGGCATCTAGTGCTACGCACTTATTACGAAGCAAATAGAAATATTCATTTATATGAAAGAAATATCTGTATGTATTAGTCCATATCCAGACTAAAATTATCTGTATATATGATTTCTAATATTTATGTACTCCTCTTAGTACCTTTATTTAACTTGTTGGTCTATTTTCCCTTTATACAGTCCACAGAAGTGTCATAATTAGTAAAATCTAGAGTATTAAGTACTCCATCATTTACTAGTCACTTAATTCTATCCATGGAGATATGTCTCAATCTCCGGTCCACAATATAGAGGAATCCACATTCACAATACATCGTTTTATACCAGCATTATCATGAACGTACATCGCATTATTAATGGCATTGTCTTGTAAATTAATTCGAAAGAAACCGTCGGACAAAATACCACTCCCAACAATTTCATATTTATACGATAAATTGAATGTTGAATCTGAAAATTCAAAGGAGCATCCTAAAGGTACAAGTCTTGAAATTGAAATTAAATTCCTAGAAAAACTAAGAATATAAAAAGTCATTTCTAAAATTAAAACAAAACCACTACTAAGAACTAATATGTATGTCCCAATAGCTTCCACACGCGAGCGCATCTTGTTTCCGAATAGATGCCTTGTTCACTTCCCACTGATTTCCGCTAGTTCAAAAAACCCTGCAAAGAATTTGAAATGTGGATTGTAGAATCAGAATCAATCCACCAAGTGTTGTGACTCACATCAACCATATTAGTTTCATAACAAACACATGAAAGTTGATTACCTTTCTTTTTGAGCCAGGCCTTAAATTTGGTGCAATCCTTCTTCATGTACTCCTTCTTTTTACAGAAGAAGCACTTGGATTCCTTCTTAATGCCAACTTGGGGAGGTAGAGGCATCTTACCTTTTCCCTTATGCTTACCTTGCCCTTTATACTTATCCTGTGTTGCCATATGAGCACTTTCTCATTTCTCTATTAGTAGCCTCTCTTCTTCTTGAACACACATGGTCATGAGTTCATTGATTGACCATTTAGTGTTATATGTGTTGTAAGAGATTTTGAAATGGGGCATACTCTCATGGGAGAGTATTTAGGATGTAGTATACAAGAAAGGAGATATCCTAAGGGCTAGTAACAACACCTAGAGGATAGTAAATAGGTGTGAAGAAAAATTTTCGCACAATTTAGTAAAAGAATTTTGCTTTTAGAAAATGATAAACTTTGAACAAGTTCAAACTTTAGCAGTTAGATAAACATACAAACAAGATAAAGGAGTTTAGTGAAGAGAATAATAACACAAGATTTATAGTGATTCGGCTTAGATCAAGTCCATATCCACTCTTTCACGTTGACAACCCACTCGTTGGATTCCATTAAAAAAAAAAACAAAAGAGATTTTATAGCTTGGTGATCTCAACTTCTCAATGAAGAGTTTGCTTCTTTTTCACGAAGTCACATTATATGTATTTCTCTCTTTTGAGTACAAACTTGAGCTCAGAGAAATAGCAAGGAACTAGAAAGTTTTAGACTTTGAAACTTTTCTTTCACACATACTATCGAATAACTGGAGAGTCTTCCTTAAATATTCCTTCATGCCTTCGACTGTTGGCACTTTCCAAAGGAATTCTTCCAATCAATCCATTGGACAGAATCAATCAAGGAGTTTTCGAGCCATTTGATAATTGAGATGAAAGCCCGTCAATCATGTTCACCCATACAATCAAGATCTTGATTTCCATAAGTAGATAATTTCCAGGTTTACTTGCTTTCGAAAAGATTGGAGTATCGAAATTGATTTCTTTGAGGATAGCTAATCATGTAGGTGCTATATCCAACTAGAAAGCCATCCATAAGCAATACGAACCGAACCCTTGTAGATAATCTTGCGTCTAGAAAAGTCTTCATTCTTCAGTAGTGTTCAGTCTAAAATTTGTCGGTGGGGGTAGACTTTGAACCTAAAATCTGGCAGCCTTCAGACTTTGACACTAAAGTCTAGAAGTCTTCAGACTAGAGTTTGGATAAGTTTTGTCAACTTTAAAATGTGAAAGGAGTTTTTTTCAACAATCTCAACCTCAAGATTCTTCAGCTGAGCTGCAATGTCTCACATCTTCATGATGTGCTCACGCACACCTCTTACACTGGTAAACTTCAATGATGAGAACTTTATAATTAGGTTCATGGCATGCGCTTTCTCTGAAGACTCAAATTATGCATCAGTAGCCTCCAGCAATTCCTTGAGATTGTTACACTGAATGATTGAACTACAAATGCTAGCAGAGAGTTTTGTTTTTATGTACATCACATTGAGACGGTTGGACCGCTCCCATTGTGCACAAAGAGTATATTTAGCTTGAGTGCTATTCTCAGTAGATTCAGGTGGTTTATCTGACCTTAGAGCATAATCAAGATCCATGCACCCTAATTGAAGAAGAACTAATTTCCTCCATTCTTTAAAGTTACTTCCATTAAGCTTGGGAATGATTATATCAGAACTAATCGTAGGTGGTAAGACTACATCATAATTAAAATAAAAATATGTATCAATATATTTGAGGCAAACAAACTTAAATCATATTTTACCAATGTAAAACATGTTATAAAATATAAATTACATAACATCAAAAATTGCCTATGGGCTAAGTTTCTTATTTAAATTGATTCGTAATTACTTCATGATAAAACTATCAAATTATATTTACTTCCTTAATCCTTGTGGGTAAATTAAGAAAGATAAAATAATATTTCATCCTAATTAATCACATTAATATGTTGAAAATTCCCATGGGATAAAATTCATAATATTAATGTGAATAATTACAATTATTGTCTTTGACTATATGTGATCCAAAGGCTCCTAATGTATATAATTTAATATAATCAAAGATGTTGTGGCTAATCCTTAATTAATTAAATATATACAGATCACCAAACATTTAATTTTATGAAAATATTCATAAAATTGCACGTAAGGGTAAAATAGTAAAATCACACGCAAAAGGGGTAAAAAATGGAATTTTGCACGCAATGCTAGAATTGGAATAGGAATTTTACGCCTAAAAGGGAAAAATTGTAAATTTTCATGCCCAGGGGGGCAAAATCGAAATTTTACGCGTCTAGGGCAGAATTGCAATTTTCCTTAATGCGGTGGGGGCAAGATCATAATTTTAGTCAGCTGATGGGGGCAAAATCAAGAAACCACACGCACTTTCCTCCTTTGCACGCGCCCGCTTCAGCCCCTCGCACGCGCTTGCTGCAGTCCCTCAGGCACGTGCATCGACCCTCAGGCGTGCGACGCACGCGCCCTAGGCTTCTTTTCAGGCTTTTTCTTCCGCCGTTCCTCCATCGAGATCAGCTCTGTTCCACCGCCTGAGTCTCCTCCCACAACCCATGTTCGACCACATTGATTGATGGGTTTCGAAGAGAACATCGGGACGAACGAATAATTTCAAGATCCGGCAAAAATGACCAGCATATTGACTAGAATTAAGCCTAAAACGATCTGTCCTAAAAAGCCCTAACCACCAAAATTTCACCGCTCGATTAACCTCCAATGATCAGTAATATGCTGAAAAATTTAAGGGTTTTTCTTCCTAATGGCGGTATGATCATGCAGATCCATTATCGCGTGGTGGGTCGCTCGAATTTGCCCGCAATTTTAAATTTTGATCCAAGCTATATAGAAATCCGAATTTACTCACACATAATTCAATGAAAATAAATAAAATTCCAAAAATTTTATCAAGGCAGAAATTGTAAATATGCTATGATACCAACTGTTAGATTTGACATCAACTAAAACCTGACAATCTAGATTTATCAATTACGGATAAATTTGTACAAAATTCGGGATCGATTTGCAAAAACGTAAAGATCAACATACCTCTAGCCATTGATGAAAATTTACAAAGGTGGGAAACCTCAAAACCTTGGACAGATCCACACAGCATGATTGATCTGCAACATGGGGAACACTAGATCTATACGTCCTGTTCTACTAGCCAATACCCCTCAAACCTGATGATGTGTTTTCTATAGTGATAGGGTTTTAACTAGACAACCTAATGTTTTATTCCATTTCTTATGTTACTGACATCTTCTATCAAGACCGTTATGGTAATATATTAACGGGCAAATATCATATAATAGATATGGGTGATAAATTGGGCAATAAATCGAAACTAATTGGGAATACAATATTGGGATCTATTTAAAATAATAAATATATTACAATATTACAATAGACCAAATAGGAAAGCTTCCATTTTTCTCATGGAGCACCAAATTTCCGTCGGAATCAATTGAAAGAACTCTAGAAGTGCCATTGATTGGTCTCTCTCGATTAGCAACCCAAACAACGGTTTTCTTAGAAACTTGGTAATACCAAATTCCGACATAACGGCGGCTAGAATTACTCAGGCTGAAGAAACCGAGGGCAAACGTTTTGCCTCTGGAGACCAAGAGATTGCCATCTTTGATGGTGTTGTTTTGGTTTAGGATGTCCCGGCAAGTACTTAACTGAATTACAAAAAGAAGAAGCAGAGCATATATCGACACCTTCTCTGTGTTCATGTTGTCTTCTCATTCGAGCATACCATGCTATGATGCCTGAGGCAGGAAAAGTGTGGTACCCAACTCTATATAAGTACAAGGCAATGACACCGTGACACGGACAGTGTCTTCCCAAAAAAGGACTCCAAGAAAAATGGTACGATCGGTCGATCTACCCTAACTAAACTCTTACTACATAAACAATTCATAAAGAAATGAATTTTTTTTTTTTTGTTATCTCTTCATTATTTAGGGATAGTTTATATTTCCATGATCTCATAGCTAATAATTCATCATTGACTAGATCATTGATAGAAGTAATATCCAAATACCCAAACTACCCTCTGTATAATCTTAGTGAAGTAGAATAAGTTTTTGGGAAGATCAAAAAAAGAACAATTTCTTCTTCCATAAGGAATTCTTCCAAAAATTTTGTCCTTCAACTTGATGGATGCAGTTTCAAGCACAAACCAGTGTAAACTTATTATCAATATATATAGTGAGTTGGCTACAGAATAAAAAATTTCAAAATCTGTCAAAAGGTTTATATACATCTCCAAACTCAACTAGACAGAAGAAATATCATCTCTAACATATATATATGAAATCATACGCAAAATCCAACTATCATAAATTTCTTGCTAGTCACGTTCTCATGAGTAGATATATGACTCATCGAGAAATAAAACATTAGGAAGCTGTAAGTATTTATTAAGATACTTGAGAAACACTTCAGGTCTGACACTTTGATTCGTGGAAAAATAGTGACTTTTCATGGCTTTGTTGATGCCAAATTTGGTGGCGACACCAACAAAGGAGAGCACCCCAAGTTATGTATTTAACTTATGTGGCATTGCAATCAGTTAAAAGTCTATATTTCAAAACGTTCGTGTACCCCTCAACTATTGAAGCAAGGTATGTTGCTATACCTTAAGCTAGCAAGGAGACGATTAGGTTTTAGAAATTTCTAAAAGAATAGACAAGTAGCAAGATATCATATTCTTTCCGGTGATAGTCAAAGAGCTATTTGCCTTGCAAACAATTCAGTATTTTATTCAAGAACAAGAACATTCCATTGAAGTATCAATTTATTTATGTGTTGATAGACGATAGGACATTTTCTTTGAAGAAGATCCTTGGTGCAAAAAATTTATTAGATATGTTAACCAAGGTTGTCGCCATTGAGAAACTGACTCCATTGGCTAGTGATGAGGAGGCGCTGCCTCCTCTCTTTTTCTTCTTTTTCAACCACCGAAAGCTCAACTCTTTTTTTGTTTTTTCCCAACTGTTACAAAAGGCAACTGAAGGAATTAGGGGTGAGCATCAGTCCAGGGTCAACCCTGGACCGACCCTAGACCAGCCTAACCCTGTCGATCTTAGTCCAGTTCCCAGGGAGATTAGGTCAATCCTTGATCCTATAATTCCTAGACCAACATTGTGCGGGTTAGTTCTCGGTCGTGAGAGTTTCAAGTCAGTCCAACCCAGACCAACCCTAACTCTCTCTCTATATATATAATATTACTTATAATTTTTTATATAGAGAAAATATTAAAATAAACGGTGTTAACAATATTAAACAGCTCTTTAGTGGAGTTTAGGTAATTTTACATTATTCTTTAATAATTTAGATCTTTAATGTCTTTTACGGCATTAATAGTCATAATTTATGAAGGAGGAAAATGTTTTTGTGAAGAGTCCTCACGACATCCAAAAAGGCATAACAGCTCCTTATGGCATCATCTTCTAGTATTCGTTCTCTTATGTCTTATTTGTCTTCTTAGTCTTCAATTTGCCAAAATCGAAAGAAACAACTTCTCAACTCACCACTTGACACTCGCCTCACTCGTTTTGGGTCACCCATGCCACTCGCCGCTCAATGCTCGCTTGGCTTGTTGCTTCCCGCTCAATATTCGATACTCATTATGTTCGATACCCACCTCACTTGACCCTCACTGCTTGCCTGTCTTAGCTGACCTCACTCATCATCGAACCCATTAAATTAGTATGGTCATTGGTTGCCCTTTCAAAGAGTACAAAAAAAGAAATACAAAATTATTGATTGGTCTTGGGTTGACTCTAAAACCGGACCGAACCCATTGGATCAGTTCAGTCTTCAATCGTTTTTTTAAGAAGTATAAAAAATAATAAAAAATTATTGATTGATCTTGGGTTGACTTTGAAACCAGACCGAACCCATTGAGTCAGTTTGGTCCTCAATTATTTTTTTAAGAAGTACAAAAAATGAAATAAAAAATTATCAATTAATCTCGAGTTGACCTTGGAACGGGACTGAACCCATTGGGTTGGTCCGGTCCTCGATCCCAAGTTCAATAGGGTCAGTCCTCGGTCCTAAAATTTAAGGAGAGGGCAGACTAGCCCAACTCGGACCATGCTCACCCTTAGAAGCAATGATACATCAAATATTGTGGAGCATAGTTGAGGTCTTAATCAGTGTGGATCCGCCTTGCTAATAAACTTGAGCAAGTCGTCAATTTTGTGTCCACCATGTGAGTGTAATGCGAGCTGTGACACCGACGTTCCCTTCCTGAGCTCGATATTTTTGGTCAACATCTCTCGAAAATCAAACAAGAAAATCATTCCCGCCTCATGTAAATACAAGCAATGGCCACATTCCTTCCCAGCAGCCAAATCCCTTTAATTAATGTGGTCGGACGAAGTCGCTTGAGGTGTATCTGCTTTCGCATTGAATTGATTTAAGGTCAGAGAACAGAGTTCCGAGGGGTCATCATGCTTCTGATCACATTGCGAGGAAAGAGAACTTGACATTTCAAGCAGTTGTGATGGAGACGGTAATTGTTGATGGTGATTTTAACATAGAGACATTTAGTAATTGTCAGTGTGAAAAGAAGTAGCAGTGGTTCATAAGTTCGTTATAGATTGTACTGTCCATGCCTTCTATCAAGTAATTGTCAGTGTGAAAAGAAGTGACAGTGGTTCATAAGTTTAGAATCTGAGAGAAAAGAAAAGAAGACTCGACTCCTTTTCTCATTTACTGCAGTAGTTGCCAAGAAAGAGTGAATGGTGCATTGTACTGTCCGTGCCTTCTATCAAATAATTTGTCAGTGTGAAAAGAAGTAGCAGTGAAAATCTGATGCAAGGGGTGTGATTGGCTATTCTAAATCGCTTTATCATCCACAATGTCGGTGTAACATTTGTGGCTCAGGAGCAACTTGAAAGGTCTAGTTGCTAGTTGCTACCACTAAAAGGTTCATTTCTTACTAGCAATGCCACGTGATTTCCTATGAACCCTATTCAGATTAGTCCTTTATGTTTGCTATTATTCTTGTTTTCATATGACAGATTTTAGCTACCAAAAAGATGTTTCATCAGCTAAATTGCAATACTCTAAAATGATAGAAAGCTAGTTATGGATTATCTATCTACTCTACAAAGACGAATTATGGCAAGCTGACATAAAATGAAATCACTAAGTTTAGACTAGTGTGACCGAAATGGCTATAACCTCTGTGTAATCCGACTTGATACGGACTTTTGTACATGCACTTGTTTTGTGTAAGCCGACCTGATATGGACTTTTGTACATGCACTTGTTTTGGATAACCAAATTTGTGATCTGATTGACCGTGCTAAAGGCTTATGCATATAAAAAAAAAAAAAAAAAAAAAAAAAACATTGAGATATATTTAATCCTGCTTACTAGAAGAAAGCTTGTATTTTTCCCTTCATTAACGTAATTTGGGATTTCGAAATCAACAAAATCAAGAAATAAAATTATAAAACTTGGTCGCTTGGTGTCCTTTTGTTGGAATTATAACAGCGGCCTAGTGATGCCTTGAGTACAAGGCAACTGCGGGCACCTAGGAATTTAATCGCTTAGTCATCAACTTGACCCGTTAGGAAACTAGGTGTGTTCATTTCTCGAAAATGAGTGATCTAAAAAAAATAAAAATAATTATTCATATTGTTTAGAAAAATAAATGAAAAGAAAATTTTTTGTAGGTTTTCAAATCATTCATTTTTTTATGAAAAAAAACGCTTGAAAAGTCTTAATTATCACAATTTTTTTTTGACATTTTAGTTTTTTTTATCCATTTTTAGTAAATCTTATTCACTAAAATAGTTTAACTAATTGATATAATGCTTTTCCATTGTGTACGTTAAAACAAGTCGATTGTGCGTGATGCTTGAGACCGCTGTTCTGAGTACTGATTTGTAATTCTAATAGTTTTTATCAGGAGAAAGATTGATCTCGAAAATTAGGTTATAAGGTAGTGGCGAGCACCGTCTTTTATATGTTCTGCAAACTAGTGCACGTGACCATAGCATTATTCCTTGATTTTTTCATGACAATCGGTTCGTGAGAAGTCTATATCAGAGGATCCATTATGTGTGTACACACACCCATACATATATATAACAACTTGTCAGTCAACCATTTTGACTTCTTCAAATTAAGATACGTATGTTTCATAGAAAAAGCAACATAGAATTTCCCAGTAACTCACCTATTATAACATGTAACATGTTTAATATTCATCACGTGGCCCTATTATTTATAAATAAATAAATAACGTGAGACGTACATTTAATGAACGTGCGTAATTAATAATTTATATTCCCTTTTTTTCTGGCCGAAATTAATGGCTTATACTCAAGCCCCAATTCTATAATAGCAGCGAGTCCGTGATTCAACCATTTTTTACTTCTTCAAATTAAGATACATATGTTTCATCCAAAAAGTAACATAGACTTTCTCAGCACCTCTTATACCAAAACATGTAACATGTTTATATTTATATATATATATATATATATACAATTGTGACATGCACATTTGAAAATTGTCTGTAACTAATCATATATTTTCCTGGTTGAATCTAGTGATTTATATTCGAGTTCAAGAGTCTGTGATTCAAATGATTTTTGACTTCTTTAACTTAGAATTCATATATTTTGGTAAGGGAAAATTCTTAAAAAGAACTTAAAGTGGACCTTACTTCAAATAAAAGTTTGAAATGCCATTACTTTCTCAAATAAGAGCTTGACATAAATATTCTTTCAAATAAGAATCTGAGGTACTTATATCTATTGCAAATAAGCACCCAAAATGACTATGTTTGATTTAGATAAAGGTCCGACTTTCTGGCAATCAAGAATATTTTTGTCATTTATCCTTTTTTTTCTTCCTTTTTGCTCTTTTTCTTTTCTTCTCTTTTTTTTTTTTTTTTTGGGTTCTTCTTCCTCCTCTTTGCTAATGGCCAGCCAATCACCAACAATCCCCATAAAGCGCTAAGCGAGGGTTGCCTTCACCCGATTTGACGAGGACTACCCACACTAGCCATAGGCAAGGGACGGCCTCACCTGGGGGAGGCTTGCCTTAAGGGAGGTCACCCCAAGGTCGCCCCTCATGGCCATCTGCGAGGTCAGCCCTTGCTGGCCCCAAGTGAGGGCTCAACAACCCTTGCCAGCGGCTGGGGATTGTTATCAAGCCGTCGTCAACCCCCAGCGAGGTCGATCCTTGTTAGATATGGTGAGGGTGGCCTCACCCGTAGTCGACGAAGTCACCAAGCCCTCGCCCCATTACTAGCAAGTGCTTGC
Organism: Eucalyptus leucophloia subsp. euroa; assembly: GCA_017140325.1. Classification (NCBI taxonomy): domain Eukaryota; kingdom Viridiplantae; phylum Streptophyta; class Magnoliopsida; order Myrtales; family Myrtaceae; genus Eucalyptus; species Eucalyptus leucophloia. The sequence continues at coordinate 18,634,052 of CM029471.1, read as the reverse complement.
AAGCCCTCATCAAGGTTGTCAAACCCTTGCTAGCCTTTACTAATGGCTGCTGACTAACATTGGAAAACAAAAAAGAAAATAAAGAGAAAACAAAAAGAAAATAAAATTTGGACGAAAACACTATTGACCGGTCAGAAAATTTAGCCAATCAGTGACTAGCGAGGTCTGGCCCTTATTTGAAATTAGATCTATTTTGGATACTTATTTGAGAAAATGATGATACTTCAGGCCTTTTTTGGAATTTTCCCTTTTGGTAATATAGAATTTTTGGGCAACTCACATATTAAATTATATCTTGAGTTTGAGTTATTTACAGAACCCAACCCATTTGACTAATCTCCAAGTTTGACAGTGAAGTGAATTTGAATTAGGAAACTTGTTGCTCACTTTTCTTTTTTGAATTAATACTACGAAAAACTTCAAATTGATGTACCCATGAAAAAATTGCCAAAATTATTTTTTTGACCATCAAAAACCTTAATTTGATACACATGCAGCAACTTTAATTTTGAACCACCAATAACCTCTACATTTGTGATAATTTTACCCTCCATTAATTTATACTAAATTGGATTAATACCAAATTGGTACATCCGTGACAACCAGAGGATAAAATCTCAAACCGATACACCCATCAATTATCATGTTTTATTTAACTTAATAAATTAACCATAAAATGTAACAGAAATTAATGAATGGAAAATTTATCTAAAATTCTTTATGATAAAAAATTAACTTGAGGTAAATTTATCATTTATATATCTGTTTGGAATTTTTTTGTAGTATTAGTCTTTTCTTTGGGCTCACTTATTTTACGATAAGTGTATATATGCGGAGTCAAACCTTCAAGAGAAAGCGTGGATGCCCTTTAGGCCGAACAAAAGAAAGCTCTGGGCCCCAGGGATAATGAAAGGAAGGAAAATGCTTTTCGGCCGCGCGGAGTGGCGTGAACATGATGGATCTTCTGCCGTAAGGTTCACATGTAATTGGGTTGTTTATTTCTAAAAACTTTGGACTTGGATATAATTTAAATGTGGAAGATACTTGAGCATTAAAGTAATTGTAACTCTAATTCACCCATTTATGTGAATTATTTATTATTAGCTCTCTTTATGAATATATATATCAATACTTTAACTAAATCACGTAAAGTTTTTATATCTTTTGTTATTTTTCGTTTATTTTTATAGTGATTCGTATTTATTTAAATTGTAAGATATTATATCACGTGCAACATGTTTAATATTCATTGCATGGCAGTAGTTAGAAAAAATAAAATTGACACGTACATCTGATAAATGCCTATAACTAATCATTTATATTCCCCCTTTTTTTTTCTGGCCAAATTTAATGGTTTGTACTCGAGTTCCAACTCTATAATCACCGCGCGCCTGTAATTCAATTGTTGATGTGCCAGGAGATTGCGTTTGCGCACGCGATCGAACGAGAACGGAAAATAAAAAGGTCAATGGCACTTTGGTTATGTGAAGCGACGGCAGTCCAACGCCGGCGTCATCTTTTCCACCGTGGGAACGCAGCCTTCCACCGGCGGCATCATCTTTTCCAGCTTCTCCATCGTGGGTCACGGAGGCCTTTCTTCGAGGCCTGCGCAAGTCCACGCGTCCCTCCTTTTCCTGATTTCAGATTCTCTTTTTCATTCTTCTTTTTGGACTTTGGGAAACTGGAAATGGCGGAACTAAAAGCCAAGTCAATCCCAATAAAGTGTCGGGTTCAAATTTGGCTCGATCGATGCTCGATGCTCGACATTGGACCATTAAAATTTCTGCTCGAGCTTGGCGACATTAGAATTGTCGTAGCTAGAAATATCACCTAGATAGGGATAAAGAAGTGATTTAAGCAAATCTTGATAAATTAACATGGAAGCAAAAAAATCAATTTGAGTATTATCAAATTCGAGTGAAACGAGTTTGAATATTGACAATGATATGATGATATTCATCAATGCGCAGAATTCTATCAAAATAATGAACAAGAGTCAAGAGAGAAAAAAATTATTTGTTCTTCTTAAAGAAGCCTACGTTTACTCTTCCACACTAATAACTAATTAATTGGATTTTACTCGTCAATCAATAAAGGTTCCATAAGTGAATGATGATACTCAGATTTGCAGAAATTTCACTATTTCAGACAATTAGTCTTTTAATGCCTTTCAAGAAGTACAGTTTGAGCTCATGAAAAATAACTATGCAAGATTGGAATTCTCTTAAACTTTGGAATTTTAAATTTTGGACCTCTCTTTCCTCTTCAACATCTTGGTCTCCTTCTATACTCCTTCATTCTTAATCTAACAGTTGGACAATTTCTAAAGATTACTTCTCCAAACACCCCCTTGGACAAAAAAGATTGAGTAACTTTGAGAGTTAAGATCTGAATCTCCATTGGTTTGATCGCCTATATAAGCAAATATTAGTTTTCACAAGTAGAGTCCTTCAACCAAGAGAACTAACTTGCCTTTGAAATGTTTGTCAATCAATCAAGATGTCTTCCCTAAAGCTTTCATTGCAAGACAATCTTTAAGATTGAAGATCAATCAATAATTTCGATGTTGGAAATCTGAGCCAAATCATTAGCTGTGATGATGGAAAGTAGTCAGGTGTGTGTCTGAACATATAATCATAGAGAGATTTCATAATATGATGATATTCAACTTTGGCATAAAATGTAAAGACATCGGGTGATATGATGATATCAGCGTATAAGCTTTGCCAGTATCCTCACTTTTGCTATGGTGTTATTCACATATAAATTATGCTGATATCCTCACTGTTGCTATGATAATATTCATGCAATAATTTTGATGATATCCACGAAGTAATTGTCTTAAACTTCAGCCACGACACACAATAGATAGATTTTGAATATGATCAAGATGGATATGGATTTTTCCTTCGTAAGTAGTTCCAAAAATAATATACTTCTGCATTTAATTTTATTAAATTCATTAAATTTTATTAGAAGAATTTACTTTTCCCTCTTCATTAGATGATTTGACTGTTACTTCCCAAGCGAAACAAGAAGTTAACAGAACATTTTACATTGATAAAGATATCTGACTCCCAAAAGAAAACACAGGCCATGAGAAAAACTGATCGATGGTTACTTTACCAATCCTTGATCAATTTTTGTGGAATTCCAAGCATGCGTCACAATGTCTTGAACTTGACTAGTCGAAGTGCTTTAGTAAATATGCCCACGATTTGATCCTCGGTTTTGTAATACTTGAGCTTGACATCTCCATTATTTTGCGCTTCTCATTTGAAGTGATATTTGACATAGGAATGGCGGACTTGTTGTCACAAAATATTGACATAAGTACTATGTGTGTTCCTCATTTGCCCTTTAAAATTCATCAAAGACATAATGCTTGACTGGTGGTAGAAGTGGCTGTGACATACTTAGGGTTTTTTTGGCGATGAACTTTGCCACTAAGTCTTGTTTTTGGGATGCCCATAAACATCACCTTGTTCCAACCCCCAAATCTCCTTTGGACTCTGATGAAGATAGCAGCTCCAGCAAAATTAAAGTTGTCATGGCCCAGAGCTTCGAGCACGCGCACATCCCTCGGTGGTCGACAAATTTGCGACGTCTCAGAACACGTTGCTGACCAATTCATTTTATTGTACATGCAGAAGCGAAGCAAAACCCTTGACAGCAAACAACATAAGATAGAAAAGCAGGATGACAAATTCACAACCAAAACACACTTTTATACACAAACTAGGTTTATATACAAAACTAGTCTGTCTACCAAAAAGATCAGCCCTAAAAAAGGAAACTATCCTATGACCCCCTAGTTGGACACGTTCACCGATCCTTCAAACTCCATAGGCTCCGGGGGCGCCGGGTCCACCGCAGCACCATTAGGATGATTAGTTGTACCCTTGCCAAAAGCTGCATTGACTACCACAATGAGGACCTCAAAACCCTGGAGGTGATCGACTCTGTATCTATTGAGCTCGCGGCAAAACCACGTCCTAAATCGATGAGGTACCCTTTGAGGTAAGCCCTCATCGACCCAAACAGTAGTTACTATGAGTTCATAGATACAGACCCCGTGGCCTCCAGGAATAGGTGTGACATGACAAAATCTCCAACTTCTGGAATCGGACTTAGATTGATAGTTAATTTCACTCCGACATGCTTTTAGCGTAACCTAGGCTACCGAGTAGTTTTCAGAACTTTTTAGAATAAATGACCCGTGGTCAATTTTCTTCGAGCCATGATAAACCCACTCGACACATTGGCGACTCTCGATTGTCGTGAAAATCTCGAGGATTCAAATACGGACACAAGGTACCAAAATGACAATAAAATCAAATTAGTATCGATCGACAAGAGTTTTTCAATTTAGTGGAGTCACCCACAATCGGTCACACATCTCAGTCGAACTGACCTATCTCTGATCTTAATTCGATTTTTAACTGTGCCGTAATGATCTCTAAAGATGAGTACGGTCGAGAAATCGATTTATGGTAGAATTCTCAAGTATATCTGCCTTAAAGTCCTTAATAGCTTATCCAGCTAGTCTAGTTATATTGTGAGTGGCCAACTCAAAGAAAAATACTGTAATTGCATCAATGAAATGCCCAATTTATTTAATTGAAATCAAAGCCCGAAAATCTAGATGTCACAATAGGGTAGTCAATAACCAGCTTCGTAACCCTTCGAGGCTAATCGTAACGAACTGGTGGGGCTGCCATCTAAGGACTTAAAAAGAATTGAGCCCACGATGGGGTGAGACAATATCTCAACAAGTCCATCCCCTAAACTTCGACTATGAAGGAAATATGCCTAGCCACACAACCACACAACCATAGAGACTCACCTTGTCTTAGATCCTACCTGCATGCCAGCACAATTCATATTACAGACATAAGCAGTAATCAAACTCAATCAATTGGAACACCAAATCTCAAATCTCACATAGTCGCGGGCGGCATGCGGGGTTGCGACGGGCAAATAGGCAACGAGGGGGGCTCCGGCAGTGGTCGACAGGCTAGGGGGAGCGAGCTGGTTGTTCTCTGGTTCTCTCAAGCTCAAAAATTGCCCAACAATGGATAAAGTGGGTCAAAGGAAGAAGAAGAAGCTAGTTGAAGAGAGAGGGATCCCAATTGCCCCAAAAGTCCACACAAATATCCCATTTGTGCTCATTGCTTGCCCCCACCACTTTAGCCCTCAACCTTAGCCAATTTGCACACCCAAACTTCCCCTAGAAGCCATTGAAATGGTCCCTTGGCCTACGAATTTTGGACCATTTCCATCCAAATCCAATTCAATTCGCCTCCAATTTGATCCAATTGAAGCCCCAAAAATTCAGCCAATGTGCCATCGTCCCTCTTATGATTTTTCCTTATCAATTGAACCAACTTGACGGCCAAAAATGCAACAAAAAATGGCCCTTTAATTTTCCCGGTCCAAAATAACCCAACTTTGATTTTTCATTGAAATCTCGGGTTTGTAGAAAAATTTTCGGAAGACGAGTCGACGTTCCTAAAATGAATTGTGACATGAAAAAACTTTTAATTTCTGAAATTGGGTTCAAATTTACGGTTAATTTCAGCCGGACACGATTTTAGTGTAACTTAACATACCAGGTAGATTTTAGGAATTTTTAGTGCAGTTGACTCGTGGTCGATTATTTTCGAGCCACATTATACATCTTCGACTCATTAGCGACTCTCAATTATCGTGAAAATCTCGAGATTTCAAACACAGGCACATGGTACAAAAATTACAGAAAAATCAGTCTAGTGCTGTTCGACAAAAATTTTGCAATCAAGTGGAATCACTCACACACTAATCACATACCTCTATTGAATCGACCTATCTTCGGTCTTTGATCGATTTTAATGGTGTCGTAATGACCCTTGCAGATTAGTACGGCCGAGCAGTCAATTTTTGGTCAAATTATCAAGTTTATTGCATTAAAATCTCTTAACAGCTTTACCAAAAAAACTAGTTATCCCGCGAGTGATTAACTCAGAGAATAGAACTATAGGCACGTCAATGAAAGCCTAACTTATTCAATTGAAAATAGAATCAGAAATTTGGGATGTCACAAAAGTCAACCTCTTGCTGCATCATATTCCTCATGAGCCACATATGGTACTTGGTTGCACACCACACAACTTCAAAATTGATACATTTGATGGCTCTTCCTATCCAGCTAGCACAAGTCCCTTGCAGATTGACAATAACAACTCATCAATATTAAATTAACTCTAGCTCCCAATGCCTTATAAACTTATGTTCACAAATCCTTACTGTCACACCTCAATTTCACAAGAATAGGGGCATGACACAACCATCTTTTCTCCAAAGGACGCAGCCTTGACATAATAAAAATTCAATTTGATATTATATATATATATATACTTAGTGAGTAATGCATTTCCTCTAAATGGATTGAACAATCATTATGCAATGTTATAAATCAATATCAGAAATCGTCATTTCAAATTCAATATATGATATACGTAAAATATTGAAAATGTATGATAACTTTCCAACAAAACTACATATGTACAAGATTAGTCAACAAAACCTACTTAACAATAATAAACAACCATCATAGCCTAATCCATTGACTAATCTCATCAAATCACACGTTGATAGTCAATTCATTAACTAATGTAATGCTCATCATTAAACTATGGTCACGTTTAACGCCATGAAAAGGGTGACCAACTTTTCCCCCCTTAGCTAGGTCTACCACCTATATCAACCGAGGTTTGGCCTAGACGAACATCCCAAAACAATATGCATACCCCTTAGTGGGCTCTCATCACAGTGATATGAGCAATATTGTGACATCCTGAAATTCGACCCCGTTTCAATATTGTGCCTATGGCCTTTTTCTCTGAGCTGATCACTCACGAGTTAACTAATCTATTGGGTGAAGCCGTTAAGGAATGTATCAGCTGTAAAATCCCTAAAAGCTATCTAATTGGTTGGATTGAGCTAAAATCACGTCTGATCGATTTTTAACCACGAAATTGAACTCGATTTCGGGAATCGAATTTTAAGCGCGTCATAATTTTTATTTTTAGGATCCTGTCTCATCGCTCGTCAATTTATTGACGGGTCCGAAATTTCAATAAAGAAATTATCGGAAGAAAATTGAAGCCCAAAAGAAAATTGAAAGGAAAAGAAAAAATTGAATTATTTAATAATGTATTTCCTTTTTCCTTTTTCCTCTCTCTCCCTCTCTTTTCTTTTCTTTCTTTTTCTCTCTTTTCTTTCTCTCTCCTCTCTCCTCTCCCCTCCCCCTCGTGCGAATTCCCCACCGCCCATTTTCTCTCTGTCTTTCTTTGACCGGTCCAACCCTATCCCCTCTCTCTTTCTCTCTCTCTCTCTCTCTCTCTCTCTCTCTCTCTCTCTCTCTCTTTCTCTTTCTTCTTCTTCTTCTTCCTTCCTCCGCACGTCCAGCAAGCGAAAACCAGAAGCTGAAGAAGCCGAGCTGCAACAGCTCGCCCCTCATTCGTCGCCGCTTGTCCCTCCGCCTCACCGCCGCCCGCGCCCGCGCCGCGCCCGAGCGCCCGCCACTCTCCGTCGTCCCGCCATCCCGCCGTCCGCCGCTCGGCCCAGCCCTGTTTCGCCCCTGTTCCGCACCGACCAGCCCCCGTCCGGCCACCTCCGGTCACCGCCTAGCTCCGCTGGACCTCCCCCGCTTTCCCCTCACCCTCCGCCGGCCTCCCCTCGCCGCCCTAGCTGCCAAAGCGGCCTCGATCAGCTCCATCCAGCATACCCACGAAGTGGGTTTCCAGCACTTCGGGCCCGCTTTTGGGCCGTTTCCCGGCCCCGAACCCGAGCCGTGCTTTGGGAACAATCGTTCCTCGCGTTGCCGCCGTCGGATTGATCCGATTTGCGCGCGATTTGGTGAGTAATCTCACTAATCCAGGATTAGTGGCTAATTATGCTTAATGTTGGTTTAGATTTAATTAATTATGTTTAGGTTGTTAGATTAGATTAAATTAGCAATTATTAGCCAATTGTGATGCGAATTAAATAAATTGAATGTGTAATTAGTAAGTAGACGTGGTCTACTATTTATTGGAAGTGCCTCAGAAATTTTCCCGACCCTTGGTGGGCTCCAATTAGGCTTTTCGGGCCTAAGTGGATTTTTTTGTATTTAAATATTAATTTTCGGAATTAAATTAAATAATTATTTATTTTTCGAAAATTCAACTGAGATGGTCTGCAACCGGAAAATTATACTGATGACCGTGGTGAAGTCCATTTATTTAATCGGGCTTTCTTTTGAGCTAAATTGAATTTTTAATAATAATTATTTAATTTTCGGAATTAATAAATTAATTAATTAATTTTCGAAAATTAAGATTTTGATGGCTGACGACCGAAATCTCGTGCTGATCGTCGTGGCGCAGTCCGTTTATTTATTTGAGCTCCACGTTGTATGGAATTGAATAAATTGTGATATTTTAGGGATTTACCCTAAATTGATTGGAATTGATTGAGATTGAATTGTTGATTAGTAAATGGCCAAGTATGTTATTCAGTATTTATAATGCTTTGTTGAGTCGATTTAATTATTTGATTGAGAAATCGTTGGCATTGGTTGTCGGTATTGAAAGTAAATTGGTAATCACTTGAAAGAGGCATGTGGCTCGGTGAATTGGAATGTCACCTGGAGAATGTACGTGAGTTCAGTGGTTGAATATGTCACCTTGGCGAAAAGGTCGCCTGAGAGAATACACGTGGCTCGGAGACTTGGTACATCGTCTTAGAGAATGCACGTGGCTCGGTGACAGAGTTTGGCATCTAAAAGGGCACGTGGGCTCGGTGAATTGATGCATCACTTTGGTGAGATAGCACCTAAGAGAATGCATGTGGGTCCAGGCATCTAAAAGGACACGTGGCTTGGTGATCTGATGCATCATTTTGGTAAGCGAGTACCTTAAAGAATGCACGTGGGTCCAGTATTCGGAATGGCATCTAAAATGGCACGTGGCTCGGTGATCCGATGCGTCACTTTGGTAAGCAAGTACCTTAGAGAATGCAAGTGGGCCCGGACATCGTAAAAAGGACACGTGGCTCGGTGGCTTGATGTACCACCTTGGCAAAGAGGTCGCCTTAGAGAATGCACGTGGGTCTGAGGTTTGAGGCACGCGGCTCGGAGACCTGGAATGTCGTCCTAGAGAATGCATGTGGCCTAGCTTTTAAATATCCCACATTAGGGATTGATTTGTATGACATGTAATCGACTGGTTCGATTTGGTTGAAGTAAATGGGTGCCTATTGTGAATTGTACTGACTTGCAGGTGGGATCAGAGGCCAAGGTAAGTCCTCTGCCCTATGCGTGTTTAGGCAGCAATTAGTATAATGGTTTACTAATTGGGCTTAGTGGGGTAGAACTCGCTGAGATGTAGTCTCATCCCAGTTTGGGGAAAACCATTTCAGGACCCCGCTGAAGAGCTGAGGAGGAGGAATCTGAGAAGGAGAAATCGGAGGTGAGATCTGAAGAGAAGGATTTTTGGAAGAAGAAGACAATCCTGAGAGGGGTCTTGAGTATGGCCCAGTTCGTCTAAGTTTCTGTCTTCTTTTGAGATCTCCTTTTTGATGTGAATAGTTATGAAGTGATTCGTGGTTTGTATAAAAGTTTGGTTATAAATTTCAATATGAAAAATATGGCCCTGCTTTTCTATCCCATCATTTTATTGTCTGGGGATTTTAACTGCTTCCGCATGTGCTTAAAAATGAAAGGGTCGGCGATACATTGTCCTGGGATATCGCATTATAAAATCGACCAAGTGAGACGGATGTGTGCGTACCTGAGGATCGGAGCATGACAAATATCAATTAACATTTTTCTCCAGCAACTCACAATCAACATCAGAAAACTATTTATAAAACATTTTGAAACCAATACGAACTTTTGGCAATTTCCTTCGCATAACATTTAATGTAAGCAATCACAAAAATCATTTCAAACTTTTTCAAATAAGACTTTCCAATACCCTATTCAATCAACTAAAAGGTAATAAAAGTTCAATTCCATTTTATGCAAGAAACATGCTCTCAATAACTCATATCATATTAAAACTCTACTATTTTCGAGACATGAGTTTGTATATTCATAGAAAAATAGTGTCACTCACCTGGGAATGCCGAAAACTCATTTATGGTAGTTACTCAAGTGGATGCATTTGAATTCTTGTAAAACAATACATATGCGTTAAAGAAAAGCTCGCCCATAATGGAAACCCATTGTTGTTTGCTATATGTAGTTCATGGGTTAAATTTGAAAGCGCTATAACTTCCTCCACTAAATTCCGTTTCAAATGTACTTATATTCGATAGAAAGCTTTTCAATATACACTAACACAAAATCTAGTCAAAAACAAGATAGAATTCAATCTTGAAGTTATTATTAACAATTTGTCCTGCATGCGCAACTAATTTCAAAATTTTGTTCTAGGTAAACCGTAAGTTCAATTCAAATATGTAGCTTGACAACACCCTAAACTATCATGTGTGTGTGTGTAGCCCGACAACTCTTCAATTGAATGCAACAACTCATAATTAAAATAAATTCGAATTGCATGCCCTAACCTCAACAATTCCCCGATTAAACAAATAAATGCTTCAGCTACTTATTTGATGTTGCAAAATGGAGTTGATTTAGCTTGACGAGTCATCCGGATTTTGAGCACATGAAAATTCTCAAGTCTATTACGTTTAGATTCCTTAACGACATCACCTGATAGACTAGTTATCTCGTGAGTGGCCAACTTAGAGAAAAGAACTATCGGTGCATCAATGAAAAGCCCAGCTTATTCAATCGAAAACAGAACTTGAAAATCAAGATGTCACAATGGAGGCCTTGCCAATGGGGCAATCTTCGTTGCCTTGTCACCAAGCATTGTATCGCAAACATGGTAGTATATTGAGCAAAAGATTGGTCAATAGATGGATTATCAATATGTGATTTCATATGAGATGGATTAATGGAATAGACCATTGATGTGTGGCATGAGATTAATCAATATAATGGACCATTGGTGTGTGAATTGTTGAGATTGATTAATGAATTGGATCATTGATATTTGTTATGATATTATTAATTTAATGAATGTTTTCTAATATGTATAAGGTTGTATTAAAGCGATATAACCCATTCTTATGTTGTATGTGTATTATATACTGGATTTGAGACAAGTCAGTTTTGATATCATTTGTAATTGTGCATACTAAATATTCGATACACTTAGAAAATATGTATTCCTCACTAAGCTATAGATTGCTCACCTCATTCCTTCCAATCTTTTTCAAGATTTTGAGCTAGCGATAGTCATACAAGAGCGATATCAATGAGGGGTCTTTTGGGAGTTCAATTATGTTGGTTTGAAGTTACTTCCTTTGGGTGGAGAATGGTCGTGTCACCCTTCATTTTTGATGGTTTTGGAATGTGATAGTTGGAGTTAGCTTTCTCTTGCTTTCATTGCAAGAAATATTAATCCTGCCATTCCTCATTTACACAAGATAATTAGTTGCCATACAATGGAAAAGTGTCATAAAAGTTTTAAATTTATTGCATTTGTGTCAATTTAGCCCCTAAGCATATTAATCTAGTGTCAATTCAATCATTTTGGTTAACTTTAGCTGGATATTACCAACGCAAACGTCGACCCACCTACGTGGCATGGTTGGTACTGATGTTGACAATTTTTAATAATTTTTTGAATTTTTTATTTCTATCTCTTTCTTTTTTATGTTCCTTCCCCTTCCTCTGACCAAAGGCACGGGCTTGCTGGCCACTAGCCAGGCTTCACCCTCGCTAGTGACAGCGAGGGTGAGCCTTGCCATGGTTGGACGAGGTTCAACCTTGCTAGATCCCATGAGGTTGTGCCTTGCCAGAGACTGCAAGAGTGACCTTGTGTTAAGCTAGAGAGGCTTGCTCTCGCCGACCATGGGCGGGGCACAACCTTGCCAAAGGCCGTGAGGGCGGTCTCATGCTATGCAAGCAAGACTCGACCCTCATCATCCCTCATCTCTTGTTGGTCGTTGAGGTCTAACGACCGACTAGAGGAAGGGGAAGGAACCAAAAAAAAGAGAAATAAAAAAATGGAAAATAAATAAAATAAATAAAAATTATGAAAAATATAATTAAAAGTTGTTTACGTTAGCACTAACAATGTCATCAAGCTGACCAGTATCCACATTAGTAATATTCGATCAAAGTTAGCTGGAAGAACTAAATTGGCCTTGGATTAAAAGATTTAAGACTAAACTGACACAAATGCAATATGTTTAAGATTTTTCAAACACTTTTCCTGCCATACAATGTGACATCCTAAAAATTCAGTTATGTTTTCAATTGAAGGAATCGGACCTTTCATTGACGCGCATATAGTATTATTCTCTGAGCTGATCATTTATGAAATAACTAGACTATCTGGGGAAGCCATTAAATGATTTTAATGCAATAGACTTGAAATTTGACCAGGAATCGACTGCTTGACAGTACTAACCTATAAGGGCCATTACGGCACAGTCGAAAATCTATCAAAGACTAGAGATAGGTCAATTTGACTGAAGTGTGTGATTAAGTGTGGGCCAATCCACCTAATTGCAAAATTCTCGTCGATCGGCACTAAACCAATTTTTCTATTATTTTGGGTACCTTGTACCTGTAATTGAAACATTGAGATTTTCACGACAATTGAGAGTCGCCAATGTATTGAAGAGGTATATTGTGGCTCGAAGAAAATCGACCACGGGCTAATTGTATTAAAAATTCCTGAAAGTTATCATGTAGGTTAGGTCACGCTAAAATCGTGTCAAATTGAACCCGATTTCAAAAATGGAAAATTCTATTATGTCACAATTTATTTTAGAAACGTCAACTCATCATTCGAAGATTTTTCAGCGATTTCGGGATTTTTTAAGGAAAATCAATTCGGACGATTCGGAAAAGAACAAAAATTCGGATGGGCCGAATTAAAGGGATTTTTGACTTCCAAACCAAGCTACTTGGTGAAAGGGAATTGTAGAAATTATGTGGGCCTCTTCTTCATCAAAATTGGACATCAATTGGGGAAATTTGTGAAGAAATTGAAGTCCAAATTGTGAAATTCAGAGCTAGGATGAGGGCCGCATTTTTTTTTGGGCTTCAATTTGGATTAATTGTGGGATTTTATATGCTAGAAAGTATTGGGGGATATAGAAGATATGCATGTGGACATTTTGGACCAAAACAGTGATAAATTTGAGATATTTTGCTTGACTTCCTCCCTCTCTCTTTCCTTGGACCAAAGCAATCCACGATTTCCCCTTCTCCTCCGCAGCTTCGACTTTGTTTTCCTTTCCCCTCACTTGGGCGAGCCTGCTATTTTTGCTTTCCTTCGTGCACTAGCCCACTAACCGAATCCACTCCCTCTCTCTCTCTCTCTACCTCACCACCTCACGCCCTCAGCCCACACGTCTCTACCTCAAGACCAAAGCTGCCCCATATCCACGGATGTTCGTCGCCAGCACACACCGTCCACTACCGCTTGTCCCTCAACCGTCAACACCCCACGCGTTCACGATTCCACCCCACTCGGTCAACACTCCATCGAAGCCCCATCTTGTTGACTCCAGTAGTAACAACGACCGAAGCTGACTTCTCCACTTCGATTCCGCCAGCTACCATCTCCACCGAAGCTACCCCGAGAACGTCTCTCTCTCCTTTGCTCGCACGACCAGCCCACTTGAAGCCGCAAGTCTAGCCGTGGAAATTCCAACTCAACCATGAGCGTTGTGGAGCTGTTTTCGGCACGGCCCAATCTTCGTTTGGCGTCGCCGCTTTGGAGTTTGTCACCCGCCGTCACGCCGTTCTCACCAGCTCGCAAATCCGGTGAGTTTACCCACTAAAATATGCTTAGAGAGTTAATTATGCTTATGGGTGATTAGTTTAAGTTAATTAAGGATTATGTGGTTAGTTAGATTAGATTAGTGATTTAATTATCCGATTTTGCATGTTAGGTTGTTAGATTAGATTAATTAGAGACTAGACGAGTTCTATTAATTATCTAAATTAGTTTGGAAATTTTCCGAGCCAATTTTGGTATTTAATTAGGCTTTTCCAGCCTAAAGTTACAATTATGGCATTTATTGATATTTAATTAATTAATTTTGGTAATTATTTAATTATTTATTATTTTTCGGAAATTAGACCGGGATAGTTGGTAACCGGAATTTTGTGCTCATTGTAATGGTGTGATTGGTTTATTTAATTGAATGCTAGATTGTGCAAATTGAGTGTTGATTTTAATTATCCCAAAATTAAATAATTTCAGTAATTAATCAGAAATTACCAAGGCGTCAGTTTACAATGCCAAAAATATTTTCAGACATTGTTAAAGATATTATATTTTTGGCTCAGGCTGACCGTGTACCCACACATGATTATTTTATCAAGTACATTTTAACACGATGAAATAAGGCCAAGTTGGGTATTTAATTGAGGAATTGATGTGCAAAGCACAAGATCCTTGGCCAAGAGTAATTTATCATAGTTCAACTTCAGTGAGCAAGATTATAGCAGCTTCAGTGAGCACTATAGATTGCAACTTCAGTGAGCAATAATTGATATAGTAGCTTCGGTGACCAATATAGACATCAACTTTGGTGAGCATTGATATATGGATATATCTATCAACTTCGATGAGCTAGACCATCTATTTCAGCTTAGGTGAGCAGTGTTCGAATCGATTGAGTTTATAGATGGTATTGAATGTATCGAATTGAGTAATTCAATTAATCGATGGCTTGAATTGAATTAGCTTGAATTGAATTGAAATGTTTGGTTGAATATTTGATTGTACTAATGCGTAGAGAGGACCTGAGGCAAAGTAAGTCCTCTATATTGTGTGGCTAGGCCACCCTTGGGTGTATTTCATTCATAGTCGGAGTTTGGGGGTGAATTTGCTGAGACATTGTCTTACCCTATCATGGGCTCAACATTTTCAAGTTCTTAGATGGCAGTCGTGGAAGACCCGAAGCCCCGGAGTCTGGTGAGGTGGAGATCGAAGGATTGGCGAACGTGTCCAACTAGTTGGTCTTATGACAGTTCCCCTTTTTGTTGAGCCAGTCTTTTGTAGATAGCTTTGTATTGTGTATAAACTTGTGTGGTTATAAAAAGACTTATTTTGGTTGTGAATCGTTGCCTGCTTTTTGGCAAAAGAACGCTTTAAGTGCCATAACTTACAAAAGGTACACTTAAGTGCCACATTCGAAGAAAAACGGATCACTTGAGTGCCACTTCGGCCAAAGTCTGGCTAAAATGCCGACGTGGCATTTTTCCGGCGAAACACGCCCAAAACGACGTCATTTTGCACGCTAATATGGCCAAATAATGCAAAAACGGCATCGTTTTGGACTAACGTGGTAAAAAATGAAATAAAATCAACTAAATTAAATTCAAAATTAAATTTAGTTAAAATATTTAAAAATAACCATTTTAAAATTAAATTTAGTTGAAATATTAAAAAATAATAATTAAAAAATTTTAAAAAAAAATTAAAAAAATAAAAAGGAAAGGGGGAGGCGGCAAAGGGATCGCCCTCGGCCCGGGCCCGACAACCCCGGCCGACCCTCCCCTGCCGTTGCCGACCCTTCCCGGTGGTGGCGGGGCGGTGGTGGCGACGGCTAAGGGTTGATCGCTTAGCCACCTCCCCCCCTTTCCTTTTTTTTTAATTTTTTAAAATTTTTAATTTTAATTATAAAATTATTAATTTTAATTATTTTAACTAAACTTAATTTTAAATTTAATTTAATTAATTTTTTATTATTTTTTTACCACGTTACCTCAAAACGACATCGTTTTTGCATTATTTGGCCACATCAACGTGCAAAACAACATCGTTTTGGGCTCGGTTCACCAGAAAAATGCCACGTCGATGTTTTTGCTGGACTTTGGCCGGATTGGCACTTAAGTAATCCATTTTACTCTAATTTTGACACTTAAGTGTATATTTTGTAAGTTATGGCACTTAAGTGTCCCTTTGTGCAAAGTTAAGGCACTTCAAAGGTCCGCACGTCCCTGCTTTTCTATCCCAAGCTTTTGGTTGTCAAGGGATATTTGTTTGCTTTCGCATCCGTAATAAAATGAATTGGTCGACAATGCATCCTAGGACGTCACATATTTATCGATCACCGAGGGATGGGCAAATGCTCGAGAGTCGGGGTGTGACATACAATAATAAACTTCATTCTATATTGCATAAGTTGAAAATTTGTCATTGCAGAACTTCAAATCAGGAAAATTGATTTAAAACTTTGCTTGCTTTATTTTAACTAATCACTTTTTCCCTAAAGTTTTAAATTATGCAACGTCTCTCTAAATGAAAAAGGAATAGATATAACTCCATCTTTACGTTCAAGGATTACGGTTTTCCAATTACTTTACATATTCTCATTTTTTCTTTTGTTGGAAAAAAACCTTTGTGCATGGAAGGTGGGGGTCTCTAAGTAAACATGCTATATGTCATTAAAAGAGTCTATTATATGTTAGTAACACAATAATGTAGTGCAATAATTAATTTTTTGTTTGGAAAAACTAATGTTAGATAACTGGAGTAATAAAAAGAAATTTATCATTAATGTAGGAGGTATTTGTTTTCAATTAACGTGGAGGGAACTGGGCGGGAATGGTGCTTTTATATTGCTGCCCATTCTATACAAATCCCTTGGACTCCGGAGAAGTTAGCAGCACTAGTTGCATCGAAATCAACCTCTTGCTTCATCTTATTCCTCATGAGCCATATGTGGTACTTGGTTGCAGACCCCGCAACTTCAAAATTGATACATTTGACGGCTCTTCCTATCTAGTTAGCACATATCCATTGCAGCTCTGCAATCCCAATTCATCAATGCTTAATAAAATCGAGCTCCCCGTATCCTATAAACTCATGTTCACAAATCCTTACAAATCTCACAATCAAGAAAAAGGTAATCTCTTCACTTAGAAAAAGAGACAACATCATTCAAAACAGGACTCCATTTCTTTAAGCTCTTTTTGATAGGCGACTTATTCAAAATGGCCAACCAGCCAATGAAATTATGTTTAGCGATATTAGATGTGAACCACACCAGTTTGCTGGGGCAGTTTTGCAGAGAAGCACGGATCCTGCTCCAAGAGCTATTTGTGGTAATGTGCCGTGAGAAGAAGCTTTCCAGTTACCTTATCAGTCCATTCCAAATTAGGAGAAATATTCCCACACAAGGCTGCTTGAATCTGCGACAGTTCAGAACTTGCAGCAGGCCATAGCCCCACTCCATTCTCCACGACGTCAGCAACTTTTGCCTTTAAAGGAAGTCCAACATCATACACAATTCCATAACGAAAAATATTCACAAGATGTCATCAAGGATGCAATTGATCCGGCCACAAAAATGTCTTCTTTCCATCACCAATGACATATTGTATAAAAGTATGCAGGTATACTTCACTTCAAGGAAGGTTCTTATGACATGGAAATTCAGGACTAATCATGAAACTATGCTGGAATAATTTATTTTTTTAAAAAAATTTCTATTTAATAAGAGACTTAGAGACTGAGATTGTCTTTTTGTCATCATCAATCCTTGATAAGATGTGAGCACGCATCAGCATAACATATCCGCCCGAAAATAAGTAGACTAATGATAATTTTTCTTTTATGATTGGTCCTTTAGACAACAAAACTCTGTAGAATTCGAAAAAGGTAAGGTTGCCAATTAGGAATACAATCAATTCACTTAAATTTGTTACGATGACATTAAGAAGTGTTAACGAAGAAGTGGGTGAAAAGATCTAAAACGTATGATTCGAGAAGACCCTTTGCTTAGAGTCAGTTTCAGGTGACCCTTCGCTCTTAATTCATTAATTTCCACGTTCAAGTTTGTGGGTGAAGCAAGGATCCCTGTCTTCTTGAGAGCAAGGTCTCTATTATGAACTTGTAATGCAAAAATAACGTGAAAAGGAAAAGGTAAGGGCTTTATTTTTCATCTCTAGATGCAATTTGATAACTTCGGACAACATAAAATGAGATAGTACAACAATTAGATGATTGTGGGAGAAAGAGAATACTGCAGCAACAGCACTTTACATGTACAAGTCTGTTTAAGAGAGAAAGATTGAGCTCAATCAATAGATCAAGGAAATTTTTAACAGGAGTCTATTGTACCTAATCTACATATGAACTTTCCTCATACGCACCAGAACTACAACTTACCTCATGTACGACACGATTAGCCTTTAGGTGTCATCTATCTACCAATACGGGAAGCATCCCAATTTCTCAAGTTGAGTAGATTACGCAGTTCAATGGTGGTGGCATGTGACTAACGAGCTTCAAGAACAGTAATTGTAACTCCATTAACAGAGCATGTTCTGTTACATTTTGTCTGAATATCTCCATTGTGGGTGCTCTCGTCGATGAACGCAGGCTGTTTCGGGGATGGAAGTACCGCATCAGCATTCCCCAACATGAAGACCACCGTGGACATAGTTGGTCTATCCGACGGATATCTTTGCACGCACAAAAGACCGATTTGAATGCACCTCGATAGCATTTCCTTAGAATATGTCTTGTCAATTGATTTGTCCACAATGCCCATGCATTTTCCTCCTTTCCATAGCTTCCATACCTGGAAATAACACATGCCAAACACCTCGGATTGTGACAATGCGACTGGTCAAATTGTGCATAACGTTGAATTATGTAAGAGTTTCATACTTACATGGCCAATTAAATTGCTAAAGGGATTCATATCACAGCACCCACTGTTTCTTTGGCCTGTGATGATCTCTAATAACAAAACTCCATAACTGTACACATCTGATTTTGTAGAAAACCGGCCTTGCAGAGCATACTCCGGTGCCATGTACCCACTACGGAAGCCAAAAGGAGAGAAGTAATTGACATCTCATTCACCATATAAATATCCTTGTTGAAGTTTGGGGGACATAACAAAAGGTTGAAACTTCAGTATGAAAGAAAGAAAATGGTTGGTCGGAGCTCTTTTCTTTTGTTCTAGTTTCTCATTGTTTAATTGGGCGAAGCATAATTTAATGCAAACAAAAACACTTACTATGTCCCAACCACGCGCTTCGTTTTTCCTTCAATTTGGTCTCCTCCACAAATCCTCGATAGCCCAAAATCTGAAATCTTGGGGTTCAATGCAACATCTAGTAAGACATTGCTAACTTTTAAATCTCTGTGGATTATCCTCAGTGTCGAATCCTGATGTAAATACATGAGTCCCCGAGCTACCCCATATGCAATTGCGTACCTTTTTCCCCAATCCAAAAGTGATCTCTTTGTTTCATCTGGCCCAATTTTGGGGGTTACCTCAAGTTATTATCCATAATAATAGCTGTAGACCAAAATTCTGTACTGGAAGAGATTACTTACCGAAAAGTAATGAATCCAAGCTTTTATTGGGTAAATACTCATAAATTAACAGTTTTTCGTCTTCTTGAATGCAGCAGCCTAAGATTTTCACCAGATTCCGGTGTTGGAGTTTGGCAATCAACCTGACTTCATTTTTGAACTCTTCATTTCCTTGTCCGGAATATTTTGAGAGCCTTTTAACCGCTATTTCCATTCCGTCATTCATCACACCCTATGAAAGTGAACACATCACAAGAATAAATATTTAGATCTGTCAGACATCACAAGAATAAATATTTAGATCTGTCAGATGAAGACGGTGGCTCAAAAGCTGTTGTGACAAAATATATGATAGATTAGGTAGTTAAACTTCCTGGGAGGATGCGTTGGTTACTTCATGGGTTTGTGATGAAGGGTAGATAAGAGTTGACCCAAGTCACACTCCGAAACCGCATTTTATTCGAGGACATCAATCCCCCTAGGGGACAGACAATTAAAATTGGCAGAATACACACACACACACACACACACACACACACACACAGATATATATCCAATAAACATTTGGATTCAGTTGAACAGGGAGATTGATTACCTTATATACAGATCCAAAACCGCCTTGGCCAAGCTCATTGGCGGAGGAAAAATTGCTTGTGGCTGCAGCTACACTTCCAAAATCAAAGACTGGCACATCCGTTTTTCGCCCACCTTTGCTATTTAGGTCTTTCAGACCTGGAATTTGGTCGAAATTTGTTGAGCTTGTGGTAACACCAAACAGATGATTACGCCCTCTTCCATCTGCTGTCACACAGTTGAATAAAACACATAAGAAAGAAGCTGAAAGAAATTCTGTACTGCCTATTTTTTGGCCGTTCTGGCCAATCTGGAAATTTTTCTGTAGAGGTAGGAACAATACAAATTTTCCCTTCAACAATGACGAATCACAATACAGCATTTTTAATTATCATGCACCGTTTGTGGAGCTTCTTTGATCAAGGTTTCCAGTACTGAAATCAACCACCCTGTAGCCTAAACTCCTGGCTAGATTAGCTCCAGTTTAAATTTAATTGATTTCTTACCCCTAAACATTGAAATGATTACCTACTTGTATAATAGACTAGACTGAGTAATGAATATGGCAGAAAAAACTTCTATCAAGGCAAGATTACCACACCTCTTTTCCTCTTCAACAGAAAGTAGTACATAAGGCAGCCTAAGAGCAGCAACACTAGTACAGATACCGACATTGTTGCCACCATCACCTTCTGGACAAGAGTACTCCTTTTACTGTAGCGACCTGTAAAAAAGGCACGAGAAGTGCGCCAATGACATGGATGCCTGAATGTTACAGAAATGAAGGTGACACGTGCAATTGATAATATGATTATCAGAAGCAAACAATTCCTTTAAGACGAGATCAGGAGAATGGGACAGTAATTGCAACCCCAAAAGAGCAGCAAAAGTATTTGAAGTAGATATTAGCAATGAGTACCTAAGTCAATTGCATCGACCCGCACATATAAATCTTGACCCAAGTCTGAAAATGCTCTTGTATCCACTAAATCTCCATACCACATGAGGCATCCATATTCCCCCATAGTTTCATTTGCACTCGAATAGGCTGTGCAATTGCAATCCCTCAAGCATTCCTGCTCGCACTCCTTCAAGCTCAGGCTCATGTTGACATGCACTGTTGAAGTGTCCGGCAACTTCACCTGTTTCACCTTCACGAAACCTTCCCCACTTCGACACAGTGATGCACCTTGCCTCCTCTTGCACCCGCCTGATACGTCCCTTAAGTACGGATTGCCCGGAGACTTGGGCTCAAATCCAGGCAGGCAGGTGCAGTCTAACTGGTTAGCAGTGTTTCCGCCACAGTTGCTATTAGGCCCACAATTCCTGTAGTAGTCACACTGCTCCTTTGGATAATAAACAAACTCACTCCACCGCTGCTCTTCATCAAGCCATGTGAAGTGTTTAACTGACCCTGACTCATGCACCATAATTCTAGAGATAACCGATGCATTGATGATGCCATACATACAAGTAACCTCCTTCGCGTCATTCACAATTGTGACATTACTATAGATAAAACCGTAAGCCGTCTTGGGAACACGAACAGTTAATGGTCCGCCCCGCCAATACGGAGCTCCATCCTTGAAAAGGAAGAACTGTGGGTACCCTGTTGGCTCAAGCCTGAATGAGAAACTCCCTGGTGCTGGATCATCTTTGGATTTCCAAGATGTCACGAAGTGGTTCAAACCAGTTCTCCGGTCCAACCCAAGCTTCATGGACGGAAGAAAGGTGTCTGTGGGATAATCAAAGCTCTGCCAAATAACCACTTCGCTCAAATCATGATTCAAAACCAGATTACCTGAATCCAAAAGCTGAGCAGTAGCAGAATCGTTTGAAGTCATGGAGGAAACATTGGTTGACCAAATGGGCAAGCTCCCATTGTTTTCACGGATCACTAAATTTCCATAATGATCAAATGCAAGAACTCCTGAAGTATCGTTCACGGGTTTTTCTCTGTTAGCAACCCAAACAACAGTTTGCTTCGGTTGTCCATAGTACCAAATCCCCACATAACGCAAGCTGGAATTACCAGGGCTGAAGAAACCTAGAGCAAATTTTCTTGCTTGGGAGATCAAGACATCGCCATCTTTCATGGTGTTGTTCGGAGCAAGGGTGTCCAAAGAATCAATCAAATAAATTGGAAGAAATAAAAAAAGGATGTGTAATGATACTGTTTGAGTGTTCATGTTGTACTTTGATGGGGATGCAACGTGCTTATGTTTCAGGCAAGAAAGCAGAGATATGTCTTCTCTTTATAACCAATAAACCAGAAACTTTTCAATGCGGTCGTGGTTTCAATTGATGAGTGGAACCGCCATTTGTGACCGTTCTTATCGACGGAAAATTCAATAATAAAACTGCATCGGCAACTACGTCGAAGGGGCGACTTTCACATCACCTGTCCATGCTTGACTCTTCTTCTTCCCTCTATTGGTGCGCCCTTATTCATTATTAGTGACTTCCTTTTTTCCTGCCGATGATTGAGATGCATCATTCCCGGGGAGACAAAAATTTCTCGTTTGTACTCCGAGAGTCTGCATTTCCTAAGGTCAGCAGTCAATGGAAGACTTGTTCAATTGGCTAGTCACATCATTTCCCTTCTTTTGAAAAGAACCCATAACTTTTAAACAAGTATCGTTACTTTGTCACATCATTTCCCTTCTTTTCAAAAGTACCTATAACTTTTCAAACAAGTGCCCTACTTTGTTCACACTTTATAGTTGTAACTTTATCAATTAAGTACACATATTTTAAAATTATTCATCTAAATATTGAAAATCCGATATGACATAATACTTGTAATAATTGTTTTTAAAAAACAATAACATTAAAGTAATCAATGCAAAGAAAATTATGACCCTCAAATAAGTATGAAGTAATGCAAGAAGAATTTAGACATTTTAATATCAATGATGTATGGAGTTAATTCCAAAATCAAAAGGCAAATATATTATTAGAACTAAGTGGGTTTTCAAAAATAAAATGGATGAGAAAGGAAAATTAATCAGAAATAAAGCAAGACTCGTAACGAAAGAATATATATACAAAGAAGGGATAGACTATGACGAAACCTATGTATCAGTAGAGAGGTTAGAAGCAATTAGATTATTATTTATTTTTGCTAGTTTTGAAAATTTCAGGTTATTTCATATAGATGTCAAAAGTGCATTCTTTAATCGGTTTATACAAGAAGAAGTCTATGTGAAACAACCACAAGGATTTGAAGATCCGAGAAAGCTAGACTCAGTCTATAGATTAAAAAATGCCTTGTATGGACTAAAGCAAGCAACTCGAGCTTGGTATAAAAGATTGAGTAAGTTTCTAACTCAAAATGGTTTTGAAAAATGAAAAGTTGATACTACTTTGCTCATAAAAAGAAGGAAAATATTTTCTATTAGTACAAATTTATGTAGATGATATTATTTTTGGTTCTTTTAATGAAAGTCTCTACAATAAAATTTCAAGATCTATGCAGAATGAATTCGAAATAAGTATGATAGGCGAATTAACTTTCTTTCTGGGATTGCAAGTCAAACAATCAAAGAAATGTATATTCAATCACTAGGAGAAATATGCCAAAGATCTCATCAAGAAATTTGGATTAGAGAATTGCAAGAAGACGGAGACACCTATGTCAAATTCTTCAAAAATAGACAATGATAAAGAATGGAAGAAAGTAGATCAGAAGCTATACATAAGCATGATCGGTTCACTTCTCTACCTTACTGTCTCTAGACCTGATATTATATTCAATGTATGTGTCCGTGCAATATTTCATATGATCCAAGAGAATCTCATCTAAGTGTTGTAAAACGCATCATTAAATATATTGCGACTTATCCAAAGCTTTGTCTATGGTATCCAAAAGAATGAAACTTTATTCTACTTGGATATTCAGATGTTGATTTAGTCGGTTGTAGAGTCGATAGAAAGAGCACATTTGGTACTTGTCAATTGTTGGAAAATATGTTGGTATCTTGATTCTCAAGGAAGTAGAGTACTATAACTCTATCAACCACAGAAACAGAGTATGTTGCTCTTAAGAGCTATTGCTCTCAAATTCTATGGATAAGACAACAACTAAGAGACTTTGGAATAGAAGAATCATGCACCAATATTAGATGCGACAACACAAGTGCCATTAATCTCACCAGAAATCCAATTCTTCATTCAATGGTGAAGCATATAGAGATTCAACATCATTTTATAATGGATCATGTTCAAAATGGCAAGATTTTGGTTCAATTTATTGAGTCAAAGAATCAATTGGCAAACATCTTCACGAAGCCTCTTGAGAAAAAGCTTATTTGAGTCTATTCGCAACAAGCTGAATATTATTTCTCTTGTTGATAAAAGTCTGAAATTGTTCAAACTCAGAACTTCAACTTGAAGAAATCTCTTCAATCTAGGTATTTTAATTTTAGTATGAAATTTCTGAACGTACATTCTTATTTGAATCATTGCTTGCCTATTTTATTTTTAGAAGTTATCTTTTTTGAATTTTGAATTTTGGCAGTTTCCATTTTCAGTTTATTTCAAAAAGGCATTTTCTTTTGTGTCATTTCGGCTTCTTGTTTTTGACAGCTTTTTATCTCCTAAAACTGCCTCTCAAAACCTTAATCGCGATTCTCTTCTCCCTCAACTTTTTCTCTAAAAATTTCTCAGCAAGGTTCAAACTTCTTGCTTGAAAATGTCTTCGAAATCCTCTAAGTCTGCATCCCAGTCATACCAGCGAAAGTCCTCTTGAATTGCTAGTCAAGGTCCTCAAAGCATACCTAAAGTACTAGTGCATTTCAATCTCACTAAAGAAGACTCTCCGCACAACTTTTTGCAAAAATCTCCACAGAATGTTCCGCACCAACCTTTGGAAGAGGAAGTCGAGCAAGACAATGTTCCTCTCAGGAATTTAACCCTCTAGGTTCTGTATAAACATTATAGTTATCTGAAAATGGGTGGTACTCCAATGTCCTTTATTACTGATTTTCTAAGAGGACACGGGTATAGAAACGAAACAATGTTTTTAAGGACGATGGAACACTTGGATATATCGCCGAAATGTTTGGCAAACGAAGCTATTCTTTATTTTCCTTCTGACCCTAGGTTCAGTTCCGAGCATCCTGAAAACAAGGATGATGATGAGCGGATTTATTTGAATTTCCAACCTAGAATGGGAGTGGCTGCTGATATTCCTGGAGAGAGAACGAGATTGTTTCGTTCTAAGGAGCACAAAAGGGTTTATACCTAGATGTTGAACAAAGGGGTGATAAACCCTCGAACAACGGATTTCAATTTCCTGGACTCAATCAAGGTTAATTTAAGAGCAAGGTTAGCTGCTCTTCAACTCGAGATGTTTTGCGCTAAGACTACTGTAGCTTACCCTGAGTTGATGGTATATTTTTATTCTAATCTATCCTTCCTTGACCAAACTCACATTCTATTTACTGTATGTGATAAAGCTTTTATTGTGGATGTTAATACTTTGGCTAACATTTTGGGAGTAGAAAGAAGCAGTTTCAGCCAATTAACATTTTCATTGGTCGGGCAACTTGTTTCTTGATGAAGGATAGGATGCCTACTGGGAGTATCTTTTACTCTCGATTGCCAGCAACTAGTGTTCTATTGAACAAAATCATCATTAATTGCATAAGACCCAAGGCAACATCAAAGACTGATGTGTCCAAATTCGAAGCAAAAATCATGTGGGCCATTTGCAATGGCATTCCTTTTTCTCCGCCCCACATCATTTTCCTACACATGTATAGGACTATGAAAGAGAAAGGGCAATTGCCTTACTTAGCTTTGATCACCAAGTTGTTTCGTCACTTTAAGATCCAATTCCCCTCCGTGCTTTGCACAAGAACCATTAGTCCTATGGTGATAGGACTGAAGATGATCTGGAAGATAAGGTTGAAGGATCTAAGCAAGGCAATTGAAAATTTGAAGAAGAAATCAACAAGCAGAACCAAGGTAGAATTGATTTCTACACAAAAAAGAAAAGGGAAGAGTGTTGCCCAAGCAACTTCGAAGAAGAGGCATGTCCTCTTGATGGATGAAGAAGAGGAGGATGACCTAACCATCTCTGCTCTTGCCTTGAGGAATCTTCAAGGAATTGATTCTGAAGAAACAGAGGAAGAAGAAATTGAAGTAGAAGCCGAAACAGAAGAGGAAGAACAAGAAGAAAAAGAACGGGCATAAGAAGAAGAAGTTGAGCACAAGGAAGAAGTTGAGCCTGAAAGATCAATGGAAGAGGACCATGAAGATGAAGACTTAGATGGAGCAAGTGGCGCCATACCACTTTCAGATGAGACTGAGAAAGGAGTTTCTAAAGAAGAAAAAGGAGATGCTGCTTCCAAAGACGAAGAAAATCAACAAGGGAAGGGATCTAGTGCTGAGAAAGAAAAGGCTGCAGAAGGAGAAGTCTCATCTCAACCTAAAGGCAACAAGTCAGGGGGAGATCTTGAGAAAATTCCTACTGCTAGTGATGGCATTAGTAGATCCCTGCAGATCCAGAAGAAATCTTTGCATCTCACTTTCTTGAGACTGAGATTGAAGAAGAGACTCCCAATCAGGACAAGCAACAAGATGCTCGTATTCAAGTCGATGTTCCTCCATCTCTTAATCCTCCTCAAACTCATTTTGCTGAAGCCAGTGTTCAAAAGAAAATTTGGATGAAAACACACTTGACTGGTTGGAAAATTTAGTCAGCTGGTGGCCGGTGAAGCCAAGCCCTTATTTGAAACAACCATGGTTATTTCAAGTCCTTATGTGAGACAACTAATGTCATTTTAGGAGTTTATTTGAAACAAAATTCACTTTTGACCCTTATTTGAAAAAATGAGAACATTTTTGGCCATTTTTTTGGAATTTTCCCTTTTGGTAATATAGAATTTTTTGGCAATTCACGTATTAAATTATATCTCAAATTTGAGCTATTTATGAAACCCAACCCAATTGAATAAGTCTCCAAGTTTGATAGTGAAGTGAATTAGAATTAGGAAAGTTGTTGCTCACTTTTCTTTTTTGGATTAATATCACGAAAAACTTCAAATTAATATACCTATAACAA